>CM060902.1:72400000-73000000 GCA_030737815.1 Allium fistulosum
ATCAATGGCCGATAAGCAATTCCCATCACCCTCGGTTTTCTCGTGATCCACTCAGTATTATCGAAGAATTTCTACATGAAAGTTGTGGAGCATAGAGAGATCTACGTATCCAACTGGTGATTCGAGCAATTATCATCGATGTAGGGGGAAATTTGGCTTCGAGTGGGCGGCGTTCAAACTCGTCAATCGTGCACATATGGGGACCGAGCGCCGCGTGGTTATGGCCATGGGTAAGAGGCGCAGTGGGCTACGACGTGGTCTCGTTCGATCGACTTCTAGGTGATCGTAAAGGGAGCGGCGATCAGATTAACTTCTAGGTGATTTAAAATTGGTACGTCCGACAACGTAAACACAAGGTGAGTTAATCTCACTCAATTTTGGGCTGCCAGTATAAATTTTAAATAGTTAAAATTAATAAATGATTGATTGGTTGAATTGATGCATTGTCATCAATTGGATATGATATTATATATAGTAGTGTGTATATATATATATTGGAGTGATTGATATTCCCGCATTTATATAGAGGATGAGACCCTATGCGCCCCGCATAATAGCGGATGACCATATATACCGCGATATTCCATCTTGAAGTGGAATTGGTATTTTTATGTTGTGCTAACATCTGTGGATACAGGAAACAGGTTGGAAGGATCCAACTAGATTCCTTAAAATGTTGAATTTAATTGCATATATGATGATATATGTTTTATTGAATAAATTGTGACAGGTTATCGTGTGATCTGAATTGGTTGAATGTTATGGCAGTTAACCTGGGTTTCGGTGTTTTTAAGTACCAATTAAAAATACAGTTTAAATTGGTAAAGGATTGTAAACAGGGATTTTTGGAAATTATAAACGAGGTTTATAATATAAAGTGAAGTAATAATATCAGTGGATATTTGAGATTTTAAGGAATTTATAAGGAGATGGTAAATTGTTTTTTTTAAATAAATGGTGGTTTATTTTTAGGACATGAGAGAAAGAAAATTTACGGAGTTGGAACGTAAATTTAAACTGGAAATAAATCGAGAAGGATTTATAAATGATTAGACAGGCTATATTGGAGTGGAAAGTGTATTTTCTTGAAAAGCTAAGTATATTTTCAAAGAAAGATTTTTAAGTGTAAATTAGAAGTTTTAAGGATGTTTTAAAAGAATGTTTTTAGAAAAAATTATTATTTAATTGTTTTAAAAGTATTAAAGTAAATAGTAATTAAGTTAGTTATAGTAGTTAATTATTTTGAAAGGTTAAATTAGTATTATGATTTAAAGGATAATTATTAAATATTTATATTTTATATAATAGTTTTATTTTAAAAAGTAGTTTTTGGCAAAAAAAAATTCATGGAGAATTATTATAGAATTTCATAAGTATTATTTTGAATAAAGAATTTAAGTAGCTTATTTTAAATATTTTAAGTGTATAGTTTGGATAAAGTGATTTAATTTATTTAAAATCTAAATTTAATAAGACTTGGTGTTTTTCAGTGAAAATAAAATATTTGGCTGAATGATTGTTTATTTGATAGTTAAATAACCGACTACCAAATCTGGACCCAAATATAACTTCGGAAATATCTAGGAGAAGTACGGGAATTATATGGTACAGTTACCATTAGAGGTGCTATACTATACGTGTAAACTCGTTCGTTCATCTAGGACGTTGATAAGGAAATCCGTCCACCAACGGTTAAGAGGTGATCTCCGATCTTATTTTCATCTGTTTATTTCCCTGAAGAATTGGGGTTGAGTTTACTGGGAAATAGCAAACGTTGTTTCGAAGAGACCGGGATCGGATTTGTGATCCGAAAACCACTTTGATCCAACGAGTACGTTTTCGTAAGGAAGACAAGAGCTTGGAGTCAAAGATGGAGCAGTGAAGTGCAAGAGCTAATCGCTACTAATCCCGAGGATGATTCCAAAATTGATGTAGTTGGAGTAGTGCCTTCGATTCCGTTCGGACCGAGAACGAACTTGTATGGACGAATGCTATCAGACCATCGTCATTGGAGGACGGTGAGCATTCTAAGTGAATGTGTGCTAAAAAGGTAATCGTAGCCTCAAGCCTCATCAACCGGGAATGGCTAAAACAAGGGAGGTGCAGCAAGGCTAAGTGGGTAGCACCCAATTAGGGTAAGGTCATCCATATCTAGAGTCCCTTGATCTCGGCTGTGTGGGCGGTTGCTGATCCAACCGTGGGGTGATCTTATTCAGACTATCCAATAAGGGGTAGCAGCGGTCTTGTGTTGCAGTGGATCGGGAGTGGTCCTCGGTACTCTGATCTAGACCAGGTACTGTGACGGGTGGTACCCAGTAGCCCTACTATTGTATGGAACCCATTCTCCAATACGTGCCTTTACAGTTTTGGTTGTAGAGCCTAGTATGCTGGAATTTAATGAATGTAACAATTTAGGCTATTTGGATAAGTATTTGTACTTAGACACTATTATAATATCAGAGGATTTGATATAAAATGTTTTGGTTATCGTAAGGTAAAAACCCGTCGTGTTTATTTGTGGTGCAGTCTTACGAGATACCTTTGATTTCAAAGGATTTTGAAAACTTTAATAATACAATTGACTGTGTTTTCTCACGCTGGTTTTCCAGACTGACTCGGTGTGTTATTTTATTATATTGCTTGGGTCAAACCGAGTATTACAGGTTCAAGATTGGATACAATGGAGCAGGAGAGGAGCTGGAGACCGTGACGTATTCTTGTACTTGTTTATTGCCGCTGCAGTGTTGAGTGAAATTACCAGCAGTTGTGAGGACAGGATGTTATAACTGTCTAGGCTGGTAATTATTGATTTGTGTACTCTGATGTGAAATATATATATATTACAGTTCTGTTTTGTGTAAAGAGCTATTTATTTTATATATTGTTCTGTCCGCTGTGAGATTCTGTTTTGTTTAGTTCGCTTCTTCTACCTACTTTCTTTTCTCTCAACAATCTGTCTTTCTGGCACTCGATCGATTGGCATCGATACGATGAGCGTATTTATTTCGATTTTTGGGGGTCGTGAAGGGCGGGTCGTCATAGTTGGTATCAGAGCTTAGGTTGGCGATATACCTTAGCTTTGGTGGGAACTACTCATTAGAGATAAAGTCATGAGTACTCTAGAATGAGTTTGAGTGTAATAATAGATATGAACGCGTAATTGTTAGTGAATATAAAATGTTTTTATATTGTGTTGACTTATCAGTTGAGTGTTTATGAATTCTGGTCGGTACGGGAAGTACAACCGTATCGATAGGGGTTTCTAAACTCTTAAATAAGGTAAACCAACATAGTATTGTTTTAAAGGGGGTGAATGAAATAATTTTACCCAAAATTATATTTTTGCTATGAATGAAATAATTTTCTAAATTATTATATATATTTGGATGTTTGGTTGTTGATATTATAAATCAAATAAGATTATAAAATTTGAAATAGTTATATATATATATATATTACCAATAAATTGTATAAGTATAAAATATACAATGGAACATAGCTAGAATTTGATTTCAACCAGAATTTAAATCCCGGAAATTTCGGGAAATGTTTTAAAATGAATTTGAACCAAGTGTGAAAATTTTTAAATCTTGGAAATTTTTGAAATGTTTTCCCAAGTGTTTGAAGGAAATAATGGAGTATTATTTTGGGAAATATTTAGAAATTGTTTTGAAATAAATTTTTGGAAGTAAGGAAGCACAAAACTCACTTCAGTCGCTGGAAAATAATTCTGGTGATGATGGCCACATTATCAGTATTCATTTTCGAGTTTCTAAGTGATGGATTGCCACTATGGTGATTGGTTATGATATTTGTTTTGGACTTGTTTGATAAACAAGTTTTATTTTAGAAGTTCCAAAGGGAACTGTTTTTGGGGAAAAATCAAGTGGTTTTGAGATTTCAAGGGTTTGATTTGATATACCAAAGTGGGTATGTGCTATTTATGATTTCAAAATGTTTTGGAAATTAAACCGGTGATGTAATTCTAGAACTTTTACTTAAGGATTTGTAAAGCTAAGATGAATCAGTTATTGAACTTATAATGTGAAGTTGATATAAATGAGAAAGGAAAATGAAAATTTTAATCCTGGAATCAAAATTCAACTTAAGTAAACTATAGTGGATAAGATATATGGGAATTTAACTTAAGATAAGTTAAATAAAATAGAAGTGGTATTTAATTGAATGAAATATAAAGTTGGAATGTAGAATAATTATATAACTATAGGTTATGATTATTGAATGAAAGGAATATACTTAAGCTATTAAGTGATGTATATAATCCAGAGTTGTGATTATAAAATGTGAATGGACTCAAGTGAGTAATATGAGATATTAAGTAAACAAGTTTTGGAACTTATGGAGTGAGAAATGAAAAGAGAAAAAAAACTAAATGAAAATAGTGATACTATAGTAAAGAAATGGAAATTCAAAATTTGAATTTTTAAATAGAGACTAAATTAAAATGGAGTAAAATTGAGTACAAATAAGAATTGTCAAGTGTTTATATAACTACATGTTATAAATAGAAAATGTAAATAAAACTTAAGTGGAAATTAGAGTTGTAATTAATAAGTTGTATAACTTATTAAACTGGGAAAAAGTGAAAGAGGATAACCAAATTAAAATGGTTAAGTATTGATAACGAGAAATGGATTCAATGTAAGAGTAAATAAGTTGAATATGATTGGGATATGGGTTGGGTATGAACTTAAGTTTGAAACCGGAAATAACTCAAGCATTGATATAGAATGTTTATTAAAAACCTTAGAAATAATTTTGTGGAATGGTTTATAATTAGATTAGCTTGAAATGAGATAACGTTCACAATAGAATAAAAGGAATAACACTATGGGGGTAAAATAGAGTGAATGGAAAAGAGGTAAAATAAGTTGGAAGAAAAGTTAATAGAGAGGCAAGTGCAGCAACCATGTTATAGTAAAATAAAGGGTTTGAGAATTGACTAGCATGAAATGGCCCCAAGTGATGTAATATAAATTGGATATACTAAGTGAATGAAAAACAAATAAACTGAATGAGATTCAATTTAAAATGAATTGGAACTGGGTTGCAATGGAAAAATTAACTAAAGTAATTATTTATGAAATGAACAAACAAGGTGGTGAATAGCATGAATGGGCATCAAATGAAAAGTTGATAAAATGGATTTAAAGTCAGTTTAAGTTAAAAAAAATTGAAGTTTAATAAAATGGATCTGTATAGAATGAAAGCGAATAGTGAATGAAATGAAATAAAATTGATTGTAAATCAATTTGGAAATTGAATAAAGGTGAATGTATGCAGGTAAGGCACATATAAATCAAATTTGAAATAAATATGAGGTTGGTTGTTGTAAATGCAAACTGAATGAAATAAACTTTGGTTCTAAATCATTTCGAATTGAATGAAATGATATATAAATCCATGGAAAGAGATTAAATTAGTGTTGGAACCTCAAAATTAATTGTTATATATGTTTGGCATGTTTGGGCTATGTAGTTGATGTGTTTGGCTAGTTAAATAAATGAAATGTTAAATTTCAGGATTTTGGAAACTTATGTGCTTTTTTGAGTAAGTACAGGTACGGGAGGCTATTGGATAGATGTTGGGATTGCGCAATTGCATATAAAAATAAGCCGCTCGCTTAAAAACATTAAAATGAGGTACGCCTATGCAATAAAATAAAGAAATTTATTATATATTGTTATATAGTTTGCTTTTCGACCGTGTGAGTCGATGTATATATATTTCTCTCTTGTGATATTGTAAAAGGCCCTCCGTACAAAGGAGACACTGTCAAAAAAATTCGAAAATTTAGGGAGTTAGAAAATTTTTGAAAATTTTGTTAGCAGAAAAGTGATTTTTGAATTGTATTGGAAACCGAGGGTTTTGAGCCAAAATGAAGCAAATGGTTTGGGGAAAGCTAAAAGGGTTTGGAAAAGTGAATATTGAATTTTAATTAAGAGGGTTTTGGGGTAAATTAATGGGTTTGGGAGCATTTTTCCTACCTTAGCAATTTCGAGGACGAAATTTTTATAAAGGGGGAGGAATGTAACGACCCAAAATTTTGGTCGTTAGTTTTTGAACATTTAATTGTTTTAAATGTTGAATGTGAATTGTTAATTGATTTTGAAATATGGAGATTAGGGTTGAATTAATAAAATGAGTTATAATTTCAAATATAACGATTTAATTGGATTTGGATAAATAGTGATTTAATATTTGAAATTGGGATAATATGTGAACCTGAAAATAAATGGATATGAAAAGGGTTTCTAAAATTTATTTAAGTTCTATTTGGATTTGAATTTTGATAATTGACTTTGGAATGGAATAAAAGTCGATAAGTTATAAACTGGAAATTCTAATTAAATTAATAATGGAATTTAATATATATAATAATAGTGTAAATAATCGAAATTTGATTTAAAATGAATCGGAATGATTTCTAATATGAATATAAATTCTGTATGATTTATAAAGGAGTTAGTAAAGTTTTAAAGGTGAAATTTTAAATGATTTCGACAATTTCGAAAATCGCTCAATTTAATCGATGAGTTAAAATAGCCTTCTGAGGCACAGTCTCGGAATTCGACAAAACTAGTTCCATTGGATCCATAATAGTTTATTATTATCGAATTTCAAATTTTGTAGCGTTTGGAGTTATCGTTTGTTCGTACGGGAGAGAAACGCGTTGAAATAAAAATCGAAAATTTAATATTTTAAATCGATTTAAAAAGCTATCTTCCTCATACGATCAAATTATCCTCCGTAACACATTCCATTGTGTTCGGAATGTGGGTAAAACATTACAAACGCTAGGCAGCATGTTTTGTTTGGAGTTCGTTTGAAAATGTATGTAAAAATTGGAATATATTAATAAAATAATATTAAATACGTATATAAATACTGTTCATACAGGCCGAAACCCTAGTTTTCGAGTAAAGCCGCCGTTCTAATCCATCAATGGCCAAAAAGCAATTACCATCTCCCTCGTTTTTCTCGTGATCCACTCAGTATTATCGAAGAGTTTCTACATGAAAGTTGTGGAGCATAGAGAGATCTACGCATCCAACGGGTTATTCGAGCTATTGTCATCGATGGAGGGAGAAATTTGGCTTCAAGTGAGCGGCGTTTGAGCTCGTCGATCGTGCACATAAGGGGACCGAGCGCCACGTGGTTATGGCTGTGGGTAGGAGGCGTAGTGGGCTACGACGTGGTCTCGTTCGATCGACTTCTAGGTGATCGTAAAGGGAGCGGCGATCAGATTGAGGTGATGAAGATGGGTTCGTTTTTTCTGAAGCTAACGAGGAAGATGGAGTAGTTTAATCGGCGGCCTTGATTTCTCATTCTAGATCTAACGGCCGAAATTTCGTAGGGTATATATATAAAAAAAGAATTCTATTATACAATATATATATATATACACAAACTTATAAAATTCATATCTCATGCATACGAGGTCGGAATCGGACGAAACTGGCGACGCTGGAATTGCGGAGACGAGATCTATACTGCAGTGCAAATCTGGAGCCATTTGGAGAAGGCAAAATTTTTAGATTAAATCGAACGTGCTCGATTTAATTTAAAATTGGTACATCCGACAACGTAAACACAAGGTGAGTTAATCTCACTCAATTTTGGGCTGCCAGTATAAATTTTAAATAGTTAAAATTAATAAATGATTGATTGGTTGAATTGATGCATTGTCATCAATTGGATATGATATTATATATAGTAGTATATATATATATATTAGAGTGATTGATATTCCCGCATTTATATAGCGGATGAGACCCTATGCGCCCCGCATAATAGCGGATGACCATATATACCGCGATATTCCATCTTGAAGTGGAATTGGTATTTTTATGTTGTGCTAACATCTGTGGATACAGGAAACAGGTTGGAAAGATCCAACTAGATTCCTTAAAATGTTGAATTTAATTGCATATATGATGATATATGTTTTATTAAATAAATTGTGACAGGTTATCGTGTGATCTGAATTGGTTGAATGTTATGGCAGTTAACCTGGATTTTGGTGTTTTTAAGTACCAGGAAAAAATACGGTTTAAATTGGTAAAGGATTGTAAACAGGGATTTTTGGAAATTACAAAAGAGGTTTATAATATAAAGTGAAGTAAAAATATCAGTGGATATTTGAGATTTTAAGGAATTTATAAGGAGATGGTAAACGTTTTTTTTTAAATAAATGGTGTTTTATTATTAGGAAATGTGAGAAAGAAAATTTACGGAGTTGGAACGTAAATTTAAACTGGAAATAAATCAAGAAGGATTTATAAATGATTAGACAAGGTATATTGGAGTGGAAAGTGTATTTTCCTGAAAAGCTAAGTATATTTTCGAAGAAAGATTTTTAAGTATAAATTGGAAGTTTTAAGGATGTTTTAAAAGAAAGTTTTTAGAAAAATTTATTATTTAATTGTTTTAAAAGTATTAAAGTAAATAGTAATTAAGTTAATTATAGTAGTTAATTATTTTGAAAGGTTAAATTAGTATTATGATTTAAAGGATAATTATTAAATATTTATATTTTATATAATAGTTTTATTTTAAAAAGTAGTTTTTGGCTAAAGTTTTTTTCGTGGAGAATTATTATAGAATTTCATAAGTATTATTTTGAATATAGAATTTGAGTAGCTTATTTTAAATATTTTAAGTGTATAGTTTGGATAAAGTGATTTAATTTATTTAAAATCTAAATTTAATAACTTGGTGTTTTTCAGTGAAAATAAAATATTTGGCTGAATGATTGTTTATTTGATAGTTAAATAACCGACTATCAAATCTGGACCCAAATATAACTTCGGAAATATCTAGGAGAAGTACGGGAATTATATGGTATAGTTACCGTTAGAGGTGCTATACTGTACGTGTAAACTTGTTCGTTCATCTAGGACGTTGATAAGGAAATCCATCCACTAACGGTTAGGAGGTGATCTCCGATCTTATTTTCGTCTGTTTATTTCCCCAAAGAACCGGGGTTGAGTTCACCGGGAAATAGCGAACGTTGTTTCGAAGAGACCGGGATCGGATTTGTGATCCGAAAACTACTTCGATCCAACGAGTACGTTTTCGTAAGGAAGACAAGAGCTTGGAGTCAAAGATGGAGCAGTGATGTGCAAGGGCTAATCGCTACTAATCCTGAGGATGATTCCAAAATGGATGTAGTAGTAGTAGTGCCTTCGGTTCTGTTCGGACCGGGAACGGACTTGTATGGACGAATGCTATCAGACCATCGTCATTGGAGGACGGTGAGCATTCTAAGTGAATGTGTGCTAAAAAGGTAATTGTAGCCTCAAGCCTCATCAACCAGGAATGGCTAAAACAGGGGAGGTGCAGTAAGGCTAAGTGGGTAGCACCCAATTAGGGTATGGTCATCCCTGTCTAGAGTCCCTTGATCATGGATGTGTGGGCGGTTGTTGATCCCAACCGCGGGGTGATCTTATTCGGACTATCCAGTAAGTGGTAGCCTGGTCTTGTGTTGCAGGGGATCGAGAGTGGTCCTCGGTACTCTGATCTAGACCAGGTACTGTGACGGGCGGTACCCCAGTAGCCCTGCCATTGTATGGAACCCATTCTCCAATACGTGCCTTTACGGTTTTGGTTGTAGAGCCTAGTATGCTGGAATTTAATGAATGTAACAATTTCGGCTATTTGGATACTTAGACACTATTATAATATCAGAGGATTTTATATAAAATGTTTTGTTTATCGTAAGGTAAAAACCCGTCGTGTTTATTTGTGGCGCAGTCTTACGAGATACCTTTGATTTCAAAGGATTTTGAAAACTTTAATAACTCAATTTAGTGTGTTTTCTCACGCTGGTTTTCCAGACTGACTCGGGTGTTATTTTATTATAATGCTCGGGTCAGACCAAGTATTACAGGTTCAGGATTAGATATTATGGAGCAGGAGAGGAGCTGGAGACCGTGACGTATTCTCATACTTGTTTATTGCCGCTGTAGTGTTGATTGAAATTACCAGCAGTTGTGAGGACAAGATGTTATAACTGTCCAGGTTGGTAATTATTGATTTGTGTACTCTGATGTGAAATATATATATTACAGTTCTGTTTTGTGTAAAGAGCTATTTATATTATATATTGTTCTGTCCGCTTTGAGATTCTGTTTTGTTTAGTTCGCTTCTTCTACCTACTTTCTTTTCTCTAAACAATCTGTCTTTCTGGCACTCAATCGATTGGCATCGATACGATGAGCGTATTTATGTCGATTTTCGGGGGTCGTGAAGGGCGGGTCGTCACAACGACAACTTAAAAAGTACAATATGACAGCACGATTACGACAAAGTATATCTAAATCTGTCGCATCTTCAAATTGTAGTTCAGAAAACATACTTTAAAACCATGTCATTGCTAGCTCACTTTTAGACTTTACAGCCTCTTTTGGTGGAAAAATACCAAGCAAATCATGATACAATTTCATATAATCATTATCCAAATTTTGTGAATGGTAGCAACCAAATTGGTCACAAACACCTGAGAATAGATTTGAATAGTGAAATAAATGAAGAAATTATGTGGAAAATGAGGAATAACACTATATATTGCAAGAAAGAATTGCAAAAAGTAAACGCAATAGGATTTATAATGGTTCGGGGTTGATTGTCTACGTCTACTTTGAATGCTCTCTTTATTGCTTTATCAATCACTTGATTACAGTTACAATTCGCGAGGAATAGCTTGAATATAATTTAGAACAAAAAGAAACTGATTAAAAAAATGGTAGAGTGTGCCTTAGGTCGCCGAAAAAAGGATCCCCAAAAGTGGCTCCCTGCCCATGTATTTACGAATGAAGGCAGCCTTCAGCCTTACCATTCGATCCCACAATGAGAAATGCTTGGCTCAGCTCACTATGTAGACCTACGTCATTACACCGACCTGACCACCTCTGTATTCCGACCTAGGCTCCAACATATCCTCTGTCGACCCGGGCTCCTTTGTACACTTCATGCTGACCCGAGCCCTTCTACACGTCCCATGCCGACCTGATGGAACCACACACACTATGCCGACCTGATACAACCATACACATTATGCCGACGCGAGCTCTACGACATGCAATGCTGACCCGAGCTCTATCACATGCAATGCCGACTTGACCCATCTGAACATTTATGAGCTCTATGCCGACCTGATAGGATCTGAGCTCTATGACGACCTGACGCATCTGAACACTACGCCGACTCGATACAACTATACATACTATGCCAACCCGAGCTGCACCATATCACATCCTTTGCCAACTTGAGCTCCATCATATGCAATGCTGACCCGAGCTCCATCATAGGCAATGCCGACCCAAGCTCCATTGTATGTAATGCCGACCCGATTGAAACCCGCTTGATTTGTTGACCCCATGAATGCCACATATTCCTCAGCTTATTAACCATGAATGCTGACCCCTACTAACCATCATAACCCATACATCTTGTTTCATCCATTCGTCGACTTTATTAACCCAGGGCAAAGACATAGCTGCTTGGAGATCACACTCTGGTCATGTAGATGTCATCTCATGGCCATTCTTCCGTCAATAGTCAATTTTGAATTCGGTAATTACCTTTGTGTAGGCGGGCCAAGGCATCAGGTAATAGTGAACATAACGGGGAACTGCCTGTGCCTAGGCCAAATAGAAAGTCAACATCGATTAGAGTTACCGTCATTTCACCTACTCTTGAATGAAAAGTATTTCACCTTTTCCAACAATCCTTTACTGGCTTTCTAAAGCGAATTATAATTATCGATTAAAACTGCTTATTGTTATTTATTATCATGCGATTTGGTGTGTAAAACATATGAAAATTTGAGATGTTGGTTTTTTTGCCTCCACCGAACTAAAGCAAAGAGTGTGGTTTTGGAGGTTGATTGAATCATTAACTTTTATTTGGCATAATGTGCATACGCTATACCTACTTTGTTGACATAATATTATAAATACAAAAGGTAATCTCTATTCCAACTCATATGCAGTGAGAAGTAAAGTCGGTTTAATGTATGATGATACCATGGGAATGCAATATTATAATTTTTTGTTTGAGCTGTTGTATTTTATGTTAATTTGGTTGTTTTTAGTTATTTGTGTTGATTGGGATTAAGATTATGAACAAAACTGAATACTCTGTCTTCACTATTGACCTTCATAATAATAGTTAAGAGTACCTTCAAAAGTATCTATTATGATTATAAGTGGAAGTATAACTGGTATAAACTGGTTTGTACATGCATCAAAGTTAGCTATTTGTTGGTTGTAGAAGTGTAACCGTAAAAACTAGAATACATCTGTCCTTTTAATTAGCATAAAAGAATGCGTTGAGATACTCGACGCACATGTTGTTTCTATGTAAGTTAGGTCAACTTTACAAAAGTTGGATTATACTTACATTTCTGCATAAACAAATTATAAAAACAAATAATTTATGGAAAATTGTAATTTTTGCAAAAAAAATCAATGAATATATTTGAAAATAGTTAAAAGGGATTTTTATGGGTATAAAGTCGAGCTGAGAAAAGGAAAATATCTATGAATAAATGATCTTAAGATATATTAGGAATAATACAAGTGTTAGTGTTGAAGTATATTATGATATATAACATTTATATTGCCATGAAATATATTTTAAAAGTAGATACAATATGCGCTTAAGGAATAAATAAGGTCGAAACAAAATATATTTCTGAGTACAATTTAAAAAAACTAACCTCTTTCCGAACCCATAGATTTGACAGGGACGAAATAGGCAGCAGTTTATTCAATTCAATTTATAGTTAGTTCTTAGATTTTTGATCTGCTCCTACCAGAAATAACTTAAAATATTTTTGGATCGGACTGAATCAAATATTGATTATTGTTTGCGATAATATTTTCCAAATTGATATATTTGTGAATCTTCAGTATGAAAATTATAATTACATAGTTTTTATTTAATCTAAAACATTGTGTAATATACATATTTAGAAATGGTTGTTTTTGATGCAGATATTGTAGTGCTTAATTTTTGAAGATGATAGTCTTTCACTGCATGGATTTTATCAAATATCCAAAGATTTATTGAAAATTAGTTAGTAGCTTCAAATTTATAATTCCTTGTATTTATAAGATGTTTACTAATTTCAATATGTAACGTTAAACTCTTTCAAAAAGTTAATTTATAATCCGTGTGATTAGTACGGATCCATGCTAGTCTAATCTAAAACTAGAATCAAAATGGATTCAAATTAGAGAAATCTAATTAAGTCATATCCTTACTTTTGAAAACAATTGGTTAATTGATCCAAACATATTTTTTTTAAAGTTAATAACTAAATGTACGTCTTTGATTTTAAAATCGACAAATTTGGTTGACTAATTGTGATGGAATATCTTTTCAGATAGAGTTTTTCAATCATCTTTTAGTTTTAATTTGTGCTTTTTTTCATGTTTTAATTTGAACTTTAAAATTGTTATGTTTATTCATGCCTTCGTATTTTCATGATTAAAAATTAACATGCACGCAATTCAAAGTTCAAATCATATGTTTAAAAAAAAATATTTCAAAAGTTTCATACAATAATTTTGATTCTTGTCATGCTACTAAGAGGTGGTTTGATTTTCTAAGTATATGAGTCGGTTTTAATAAAATAAAAGCAGCTACATTTTTAGAAGATAAAACAAACTTTTAACTATGTTATATTATATACTTGATTTCGATTTTGTTTAATTTGCAACCATAAGGTAACTTACCCTTCATTTAACCAATATCAAGTTTACAGTCTCGAACTTTTAATTTAAAAACTATTTATAATAATGTTATAAATGCACACATAGTTTAAGCTAAACTAAAAATTAGACATTACAGTCAGTGCAGTAAAAACAACCATTTCTAAAGAACATATTACCCAATTTTTTGATTAAATAAGAACTAATATGTAATTATAATTTTCATACAGAAGATCCATAAATATATTAATTTGAAAATAATAACCACAAAGAATAATCAGTATTTGATTCAATGCAATTAAAAAATATTCTGGGTTAGGTTTGGTAGAATTTGTAAATAGCAGACGAAGATTAAAAATCTATGATTTAATTGTAAATTTAATTGAATTAAATATTGCCTAAATCTATTCAAATCTGATCCACGCAACCCCGACTATAGTGTCTGCATGTGATTTTAAATAAATTATTGTATATGTGAATACATATACATGTAAACACAAACGCGCGCGCGTTTGTGTGTATAAGTGTTTCGATCGTTGTTATCGTATGCTGCCCACATAATTTAGAGGGTCTGATAAAACCCCTATTTTGAGTTATATTAATAGTTATTCACCAGCATATTGTTATTTTAATAATAGTTTTCATCCTCTGTCGAATCTATGAGTTCGAAAAAAGAATTAGTTTATTTTAATTATACTCAAAAATAAATTTTATTTCAATCTTATTTATTCCTTCCTTAAGTACATGTTGTATTTACTTTGAAAATATATTTCACGGCAACACAAATGTTATACATCATAATATACTTCAATACTAACACTTTTTGTTATTCTTAATATATCTTAAGATTTATTTATTCAAACATATTCTTAGCTCGAATTTATATACAAAAACGTCTCTTTTAATTTTATTCAAATATAATCGTTGGATCTTTTAACTTATAAAAACTTCAATTTTCCATAAATTATTTTGTTTTATAACTTACATAGAAACATGTGTGTCGATTATTTGTTTTCTCAACGCATTTTGTTTTACGCTAATTAAAAGGGTATACTTGTAATCTTATTTAAGTAGTTACACTTCTACAACCAATGAATAGTTGTTTAGATGCGCGCACTAACCAGTTATATAGCCAATTTAAAACTAATCAAAATCTATACTTCCACCTGTAATCATAATAGATACTTCTGAAATTGCTCTTAATTACTGCTACGACGAAGGTCAAAAGAGTTGATCAAGTATCCAGTTTTATTTATAGTGATTATTCAAAAATACCGAATTGTTATAGGAAAAGGGGATGACTGCACTAATATATAAATATAATGCACACAACACTTTTGGTCAACCACCTAAGCATGTTGAAAAGACACTGCACATTAGGTAAACTCAACTATATCAAATGGCATGATGAAGTGAGTTATTGCAATGCTTTTTAAATCTAGTATAGAGTCTACGTTATATTTTGGGATGGATGTTCCTTTGTTTAAACTATCTATTATCACTAAAAGCATATAGTAAATCTTTTTTCAAAAATGATGTGTGTTCGGTTTATTATTTTTTGGTCCTTTTAATTGAATTGATAAATTATTTATCAAGTAAATATTTTAATCTTCATTTCCACAGGTTCTTTTAAAACTTAACATTCAGCCTTAAGTCTCAAAATTAGAGGTTCTGTTCAATTATTAGACTATATCAACCCTTTAATCATAGGAGAATATAATATATATGACTATTGGAATCGTAATGACATTTTTTTTAATCTTTTTTTTAAAGATAGAATATAGGAGATAGTAAGTTCTGAAGAGTAGAATGGTTCAATTTTCAGGTACATTAATGTATTTTTATAAATATGCTCACATGCTTCACTTATCTCTTGATTTTTGGATTATTTAAATAAGACCGGGATCATATTGTTTTATAGGTTCTTTATGTTTGCATTGATTATATTCATCATGGGACGTATACCACAAGCCAAAATTTATAATTTATTAAACGTCCTGATTAATTATATAGAATTGAATATTTAATGAAACATCTATCTGAAATTACCCGCAATCCATTTGGTAACATTGTATAAAATTATTTAGGGCAAGTCTGCAGAAATTAATCAAGTATGTGGAAATGTACGATAACTCAAAATTTCAATGAATTTAACTAACATAAAGCTACAAGGTTAGAGCTTCAGTGAGGGAATTATCTATAATTTTTTAATATATGTGGTTCAGAAGATTTAGAAGTTTATTAAAAGCGCAATTAGGTTTATTAAATATAAAGAAAATAGATTTTCTTCTTCAAATAATTAACCTTCCTCACATCACACAAATAGAATTGATGTTCTAAACTCGAAGTGTTTTTAGCACTGTGTACGTTTGTAGACTAGTTTTGTATTTTTTGGTATGATAATAAAGTTTTACAAAGACTAATTAAAAAAAGAAGTTGCACTTTTTAGATGGAAAAGAAGAAGTTCGAGCCACAAATGGAAGGCCTTTTTTTTCTTTTTCTGTTGATGGTTTACTCAAAAAAAATTAACTAAATTTACATGTTATCTATGATTTTTTTTAATAAAAAGATAAATATATAGCAAAAGGAGAAAAAAAAGCCTTTCTCCGGTGGCTCACAAAAGGAGGCAAGGCATACGGAGAACATATGCCTCCCAAAAACACAGACAACAGAACAAAACCGGTACAAAGAAAAGTAAAAGAAAATAAAAAAACCTCCACTGACAGACAGAAGCCAGGAGTAACCAACAGAAATAGAGCAAAAGAAACACCACCCGCACAACCGTAAATCCTGCCACAACCGAATAGGTATAGGCCAGTCCACCAGAGTAGCTACCATCCCATACCGAGCCAAAGAAAACTGAAAAATGAACCAATACCCAGACCGAGCAGCAAAGCGACCACGCTATAACCACCACAAGCTCCACTGACTGACAGAAGCCAGGAGTACCAATAGAAACAGAGCAAAAGAAGCACCACCCCCACAACCATCAATCCCGCCACAACCGAATAGGTATAGGCCAGTCCACCAGAGGAGCTACCATCCCATACTGAGCCAAAGAAAACCGCCCAACTGACAACACCATCGAGCTCCGGCAAGGCCACCGACCAATGGTGGTGTCAAAAGATAGTCAAGAAGAGCACCAAAGAGGTAACAAGGGCCCACTAAATAAAACGGAGAAGACCACAGAGAAGGCCAATAGCAGAAAAGGGGAACCAAATCACAAGCAACTCTAGCTCTAACCAAGCACGACAAAGGGAAAGGATCGCCGATCGGACAAGAAGCTAGTAAACCAGAACGAGCAACCCAAGCAACCAAACACTGCGAAAACCAACCAAGCAACTCCAAAACCAAGCAACCAGAGTAGAGCACAGGAGAAGCATACAGAACAGGACGACCACAACCCAAGCAATTCCAGAACCAACCAATCATAGCCAACCGAAGCGAACTCCGGACCAGGGAAGAATCCAAAGACACCTGGACCTGAAAAACTAGCAACCATATAAGAAGAAAAGCGGGGGGGGGGATCGGGAGCGATGGGTGAAGGCCAACGCCCCACCAAAAGGATTCAACCAACTCCCAGTCTAGCGGAAGTCAGAACACACGAAATAGATAGAAGACCCACTAGCCGCCTAAAACGGGAGCCCATGGGTCCCCTGAAAGGTCTACCACGGAAAGCCAGGAAGACGTCATTCCTAACACGTCGAATAATGAACGGAGGATCCATGGGAGAGCTCTCAAAGGTTGCCTTATTCCGCGCGCACCAGAGGTGCCAGCAGATCAGACAGGGAATCAAGCGAAACACGATCGAACGAATTGATTTTCCAGAGATCCCAGCTCACTAGGTTCTCTGAAGATCATTAGGAGATCTGGCAATACCTCGAACACCAACAAGGTTCCCGAAGTAATTCCAGCACGCTCTGGCTGAGAAACCATCAAAAGCAAATGGTTCAAGGATTCCGTTTCCCCATTGCCACAGCATCTGCAACGGGAAACGGAAGGGATGCCGATCTTTTGGAGATTCTCGTCTAGTGGCAACTCATCGTGCAGGATATGCCACATCAACAGAGAGACCTTAAGGGGAATGCGAGAATCCCAAATGAAGGAAAACAAAGGACGAATGGGGCTTGGAATTCTAACCGAAGTCCAAGCTTTCAAAATGGAAAACGAATCGCCATCCCAGCCTGTTAAGCCTCCATGAGAGTCAGAGAACGGCTTCACCGACTGCATGTGCTTCCAGGTCTCACTAGCATAGGATGGAGAACCCGTGAAATTAGAGCCCGCAAGCCTGTGGTACTTAACGTGGAGGAACGACGCCCATAAAGAGTCGTTAGCCCCAAACCTGTACCACAACTTACAGGCAAATGCCGCACAAAGGTCCTTAGGATTACGCAGACCTAAGCCACCTTCGCTTTTGGGACGACAAACCGCGTCCCAAGAAACCCAGAGGTGGCGACGGGCGTTGTCCTTGTTACCCCAGATGAAGGACGAGGCCAAAGACTGATACGACCGGAAGAAGGAAGAGGTAGGGGTCATAGCCGCGAATACATGATTATAGGCTGTGTAGTTGGTGTTATAGTTATCAATTATATTAATTCATTGTATGTTTAGGATGTTATAGTTATCGAAGTTTTAATATTATGATAAGGCTTTAGAAAGGCTAATAAAATAAAATATTCTCTTTTTAGATGTAGAAGAAGCATGATCTTCAACTTTAAGGTCTTTTTAGTTGACAATTTACTCAACAAAACCAGAATTTAACCAAATGCATTTGCTATCTGTGATGTTAGATGTTGTGTTTGGCTATCAAATAGTTATCTTGTAAACAGCTGTGATGACCTACAAATTCATAACATTGAATCGACAATAAACCACACATGTCCGACCTAAAAAGCAAAGAATGACGGAAAGTTAAGAGAAAGAAAGAAGAGAGAAGAAGAGAAGAGAAGACAGAGAGAAGAAGAAAACCAAACAAAACAATACAGAATCTCACATCACAACGGAATAACATATAATACACAGATGAATAATCTTTACAAAAGAGAAACTGTAATGCATACATACATCCACCAATCAGAGTAAACTAATCAATCACTAATCATCAGCCTTGACAGTTATAATAACATGTCCATATAATTGCTGATAATATAAACAATAATCCAGCGGAAAATAAACATATATGGGAATACGATCTGAAGACTTCCAGTTCTCCTGCAGAAGCTTCAAAGCACCAACTCTAAACCTGAAAATATCTCAGTCTGACCTGAGCATTGAAAGGGAAGAACGTCTGGATCAGTCTGGTAAACCAGCGTGAGAAAACACACTCAATTGAACTTATTTTAAATTTATCAAAATATTCTTTTATCAAAAGAAAGGTATCTTGTAAGACACGCCCACCAAAAAAACAAACGGGTTTTTACCTTATGATAACCAAAACCTTTTATATCAAACTATTCTATATTATAATAGTGTCTATTTCACAAATAATAGCAAATATCCGAAATTGTTACCATTATTAAATTCCGGGCCTAATCATTTAAGGCTATAAAAAACAAAAGGGCTGGCACGTATTGGAATTGGATTTCCAACATGACAGGAAAATAGTGGAAAGCTCAATCTGTATCCACGGCTTACATCCAAGACTCAGACGCTGTTATACAACAACACATATAGCTAAAAAGAGGATACAATCTGTGATTAACATCCAAGGACTCAGACATCGCGCACCCCCGCCATAAGGCCTAGACATATCTGGTACCTAGGGCACAAAATATCTGATAACCCAAATCACTACTATCCGAAATGTGAGCATACATTTGACCACATAGTATCCCATCATAAACGGGGTGTGAGGCTCGCGAGGCTACGATTACCTTTCACATATCACATCTTTAAATGCCACATTGTCATTCCACATCACACGACTGATTTCTAGAAAAGTAAACTTCTTGAGCTCGTATGTCTCAAGAAAGGGTGTTAAGCTAAGAGAAGTTGCATTCTCCACCACCGACTGATATACGTTTATAGAAACCACTCAAATGTGATTTAGAATAAAATGTCAGACAAACGTCCATACAAGTTCATTCTAAGGCTGAATGAAACTGAAGGCACTCTCTTACTACCACTAATAGCGAGTAGTCCTTGCAATCCGAAAAATCTCCACAACGAGGAGACCACTACTATAAATAACTCTATAATGGAAGCGACCCAAAGCATATCAACAAGCAGTCCTCACGCTATGAAGATCCTCGGTCTTCATAAATCATCAACAGTAACCTGCACTTCCGAATGCATACATTAGTCTGGAGTGGTTTTCAGATAAATCTGATCCCGATCTCTCCGCACCAATATAGAAAAGTGGCTCTTAACCTCATATAGAAAATAAGTCTCGTAGACTTATCACGGTTCAAACTATCAACTTGT
The DNA here is from genome assembly GCA_030737815.1 of Allium fistulosum. Taxonomy (NCBI): domain Eukaryota; kingdom Viridiplantae; phylum Streptophyta; class Magnoliopsida; order Asparagales; family Amaryllidaceae; genus Allium; species Allium fistulosum. The sequence goes on from CM060902.1 coordinate 72,420,166, forward strand.
TATCCTTTAGCCAAGAAAGAATCTCGATAGATAGAAGTAATACTCCACACTACACGGATTAACATCCTTAACACAAATGATAATCAAGCCTACATAATTGCCCACGTGCTCAGTGCATGACTAATCAGTTTCCACATAAAGTCAAGGAACCGAAACTTGCCAATAGCAATAATCTAGTACTAAAGCGATTAGTGGGCACTTATAAACGAAATCACTTTAAATATATATATATATATATATATATATATATACATACTCCAAAATATCTATAAAAAGATACATACTCACAAAAATCACAAAAATTAAATAATTGGAAAACATTTCCATACACTTACACTACAAGAAACTATGCTTTTGACTGCAATTCTGAACAGCGTTCAATCGCTACATGCTGTTAAATGAATGAAATGGTGAAAAACTGGACGTAGTATCTAAAGGCGGGATAATTTTACGCGAGGGCGGTAATTATTTTTACTCGGGAAAAAAGCCGGTTCCCTCTCACCACTTCAACAAAACTTTCAGAAGAAATCCATCCTCAAAATTCAATCCCTACTCTCGCTCTCGTCAATTTCATCCCCAATCCCTAGTCTAAAACCTAACGTATCCATACAAGCTCAAAACTACCATCATCGTCGTAAAGAAAATACAAGCCCTCGAATCCGGCAGCGCACGAAACAACTTATCTTCATCATCGTGAAGAAGAAGAAAATCAGCCATCGTGAGAATCTCAAAATCGATGAGCTTTATTTTTTTTAGTTTTTGTTTTTGTGGTATTTTAAAATGGTTTATTTCATATTAAAATGTATTATATCTTATTGAACTAGTTTATTATAGTCCTTGTAACGTGAGCTAGAATCAAAACTGTGAAAATGTTTACGTACTAAAATTGATAGAAATTGGAACTCCCTTTGCATTGTTATTTATTTTCAATTAAATGATAAATAGATTGTGAGTTTTCTGAAGTTATTACATGTAAGCAGACACAAAATGAACAAAAAGTTATTTTATTACTACCAGAATTAAGTCTCGTTATCATGGAATTTTACTATTTAAGGCTGTGATGTTGGATACAGAAGATTCATCAAAACAAACATGTAATATTCATCTCTCAATGTGAAAATTTGATTCAATTCAGGTTAACTATGTTGTATATTTGTTACTGCTATTCTATATTTATTGCTATCAAACGGTATAATGAATATTTTCAAAGTTCGATTTTCAGAGTTATTCAATTTAGTTAAAGAAATGAATTAGTACTGATATAAACCTTTCTTGAATGCGTTTTGTAACAAACTTGAGAATTATTAAATGACTACAAAGTGCTGGCATACTATAAACGAATGCAGCAGATATTTCTGGTGCTTAGTGGGAGTGACGAGCAAGACCCCACCTACAATAGTTTAATACATATACAATTTTGTATATGTAGTAAAACCTTTCTGGCGCATAGTGGGAGTGACGAGCAAGACCTTTCTGGTGCATAGAAGATATTTAATTATACATATTTTGTAAATTAAAAAGCTTTATTATTTTAATAGTTTAATATATAGTATTAATCTTTTGTCCAGTCGCCAAGGTGTTATTTGTTTTTCAATATAACTACATGAGTCACTCAAATTTTATCAAGTTAAATGTTAAAACAAAAAATTGTGTCTTTCTTATCTATTTTGGTTCGATTAGGAAGTAGAAAAGCATTATATTAAACTATATCATATTCTATGCTTGAATTTGATTTCGTCGAATTTGCAACCGGAAGATAATTTGTTGTCTCAATTAACAATCATTATCTTGTTTACAATCTCAACTTTTCATACACAACAAATTATAATATTGATATAAATCCACTATATAGTTTAATAAGGTATTGAAAGTGAAACATCATATATAGAGTATATAGTAAAAATAAACATTTCTAAAACCATATATCAGTATTTGAAAAAAATAAGACTTACATATAATCAACAATTTTCTTACGGAAGGCCGACAAGTATATAAATCTGATAAATTTTCTCAGAAACAATAATCGTTATCCAATCAAATCCAATCTAACAAAATCTAGATTGGATCGGATCATATTTGTGCTTTAGAAGGATTGGATGTGGATCTAAAATTCAAGATCAGATTGGATTAGATCGACTCTTGTATAATAACAATTTTCCAAAAAACACGCTTATTGTTAATTAATAATCTTGTCAGCCTAACCCCACTCAAATGTTCATGAGAGTTTATTATAAATTTATACATTGCATGAAAGCTCAATCAGTTTGTACTAAATGGTGTATGCTACGACATATATAGTAGTAGTATGTTGTACATCACATCTTATTGATAGAGCCATAGAGGCATGATGTGCGCATTTCACTTATATCATTATAATGGTTTGTAACAGTACATTTATGTTCAGCTAATTAGTTGATTGGATTTACTGGACTCTTTACTTTCATACAATCCAATAACCGAATCTTCAATAACGTCTACAAATTTGTGGTGATGTCCAAGTTAATAAAAGAAATGATTACTAATTTTTTTTATACAACACTCTTAATTTACTTCACTTTCTACAAATAAAATTACGAAGAAAAAGAGAGAATATTTTATGGAAATAACCTCTAAAAATATGGGGTTATAGTTGATAATGAGGGGCTATTTAGTAGTTTGGTAAACAAGTGTGGCCTACAGTTGTCAGAAATAAAAAGCATGTGAAGTGGATCGCGGCATGGCAAGCAGTGGGGACTCGATTCTGACAACATGCTATCAACAATTATATCTTTGTTTTATGTATTAATTTATCCCAATATTCTAAAGTGCTACTTCATTTATTTGAAGATAATGACAGTGGTATACACAGAATATTTGTTCAAGAATAATTATTAATTTACCATTAAGTAATTCCAGGGTACAAAACCACTTATGCAATAATAACTACTTGAGTACTAATCGACATATGATATCTGATGATTACAAAGAAGTCACAGAAGGAAGAGACATGGATACCTCGACCCATATATGTTTTAGCCGCATAACAAAAAGGCAAAATCCTATACAATTTTCTATTTATACGATGTGATGAACTCACTAATAAATAGGAAACGCTATGTATACTTTAAAAAATGGTGTCAAAATTTTAGCCAGGCCATTGGTGAAACATGGTTTGCTCTACGGTGACGTCAAGTCCACTCTTGAATGTCATATCCTACAAGCTTTTTAAGTGGTGTCAAAAATAGGAACGGACTTTTTCGGCAATAAGTAATATTAACATCACTTAAATATTGAAAATAACTATCTTATAGCTTTCAGCACTAAGCGTAGAGGTTACATAGTGTATAATTTAAACTTGGCAAGTCTGAGCTAATTTTCTAAACGTCCACAGCAACATCAAAACCTGAAGACTATGTCTGTGTGGCTAACATATACTCAACAGCAACGTATTTGGAATACACTTGATTTTCAAATCAATAATTAAAGCTTTGTTGACCTGGTAGCATTAGAAATAGCCGCATTCCTTTTAATTGCTGTAAGAAACACAATTTAACATTAATGGTCAAGTACAGCGAAAATATCAACTGTCATATGTAATGCATTAATTGACCATTAATTAGAATATTAATTACTGTGCATTAACATCGTAGTTATTTAGAAATTTTATTAATGTATTAAACACATGCCTTATTAATTCGTTCTTATGCTTTAAAAAGAAACTTCTAACATGAGGGCAATGTCATGTTTTAATTTAGTCAGTTACTGACCACTTGTTCATTATTTCAGTTTTCTAAGTTTTAAATTTTCTAACCAGGTATAGACTAAGTTCACTTGATATGGCCATGTATAATAGGAGTCATAACAATTCTAATGATATCATACTCTGTTTTTTGTGTCTATATTCAACTATGTAACTAGTTCATTATTTCAGTTTGTGTCTATATGCACTTCACAATTATTATTGATAGATAGCATCATATATAGATCATTTCTAGCTTTAAATGGTTATGTGAGTTACACTTAAGCTCCATGTGCATGATTTTCCAACAGTACCAATTTGGTTAGTTAAGAGGTAGCATCTATACAGGCCTTCGCTTCTGATTAAAAATGAACTGCAAGTAATTCTGCTTAAATGTGTATAGGTCTGGTACAAATTGCTAATCTGAGTGTTGGTGTTTCTTGTGCTCCAATTAATACAAGGTTTTGGAAGAAAAAAAAGGCGGAGGAAAAACAAATAAAAGGATATGCATTTTTTGATAACAGAAAAGGACCTAGTTTCTTGTGCTCCAATTAATATTGTTGGTGTTTCTTGTTTCTTGTTGCACACGGTAATGTTATTACATAAAATAATTTTAAATATATTGTTTAAAAATAGAATCTATTATGCAGATAAATAATGATGAATTCATTATGGTTAATTTGTTGCTGTGAATTTGTTGAGATGATGAGTTAATAATGAAACTGTTGTGCATTCCTATTTCCACTGATTTTTACCACATTCCGATTTGAAATCAGTATAAACTTTGATAAGATATCATCACATTACTGCAATAAAACCAGTCTTCATCAAAACTGCAGAAAGCTTTGTTGGACAATGCATAACTTCTGTCCAGTCAAAATTTGGCATTCTGTGTGTCAATTTGCTGTTTCTACCCAAGCTTTTGATGATGCAAGCCAGTCAATGGACTGCACAGAACGAACAAAAACAATATAGTCACAAAAAAACATATATAGCTAAAGAAGTTTATGCATAAATATATTTGCACAATCCAACTTACGCTCAAGATTCTTCAAACTACATCATCATTGCCAGCCAACATGCCCCACTAAGTCAAATTTAGAAGCATTTGATAAATTTATTGTTTATGCTTTGTTTTCCTGAATTTTTTTTAGTGCCCTATGTCACTGTTAATCTGTTTCTAACTATTTTGTCAGCTGGATTTGCTAGGATTGTCATTGGTTTACAGAATATATATCTATTCTTAAAATTTGCAGCAAAATAATTCATCAACCGTAATCGTGAACAAATAAAAGTTTTGGACGTTACTCTTTTAATTCGCAAGTAATCGGACTCAAGATCCTCAACTAGAAAGTAGAAACGCATAAACTGCAAATTTAGATGGCCTCCTAAGCCTAAATAATACAGGATAAATTACCACCATAACTTGTCTATATATACAACGGAAAAGAAAGAAGACTAGCTGTGATTTAAAGGATAATTACTAGAGAATATAGGCTATGTTGAGTAATAGTTATAATACCTATTATGGAAGAATGCAAACAATTAACAGAAAATTGCATTGTGAATCTGTGATATCAAAGGAGTTCAAGGTACAGAAGTAAAACTGAGCTAAAGTTCTCTATGGTAGTCATATTAATGATAAATAAACTAACTAAATAATAAGATATATTTTGACCAGAATATGAAAAAGATGCCATTTGGCTACTAAGAACAAACTATAAAAATAATACTTGAACTTAGACTATTAAAAGGAGTGTGTTATATTACTGGAAAGCATTTCCTGCTTTCATAAGTTCTCTTAGTTAATCAATGAGAAGGCTAAATCAAATTTTGTACCTCTGTCTCGTCTCCTTTTTCTTCTTTTTTGAGTACACACTTTGCAGGCAATTCTATGACCCAACTGATTGTTCTTCTCCTAAATTCTCTCCGGGTTCACTATACACGTGCAATAAGGTATTGTTACTGAACTTTTTAGTCCATTATAAATATATCAGGTTATAGCAATTCATATCCAGATTATATAAATAAATTCGTGTGCACATTAGTCCATTATAAACAGGTTAATATCAAAAGCTTGGACCTCAAATAATATTTACTACTATCTTTTTGGTAAATCTTACTATCCTCGTTAAAAATTTGAACTGAATATGAAACTATTTTCTTGTATGTATTTTGCATTTCATGATATCTGTAGTTGGAACAGAACTATAAATCATGTGCATGTCCCTATTCAGCCTTTTTCTGTGCCTAAAGTAGATCAAAAAATAAATTTCATGTAGATAATTTATGGCATGAACCTGATCTGATCTGATACAATATTATACTTCTGACATTAGCTTTATTTAATCTTGCATGAATGATCTGTTTTGTTCTGTTCTTTTATTTCTTGCTTATGTAACTACGTAATGTGCTGGCAAGGCAGATTATGCTTGCTGGGCCTGATCGTGCCTCTGTTTGAATGAAAGCGAGCTAAATTAATATCGTCTGATTCAAGGGTACGTGTATATTGCATTACTTCACTAGTGTATCTGTATATCTGTAAAGACACATTCTAATGAGTCGATTTTCCCCTATGTACATGTTGGATTTCATAATATCACCACCCAGGCTACATTTTATTTGCCCTTTTCTTTTGCGTATAAACATAGCTTGAGTTTAGATATCATGCCTTAGATATCTTATAGCTTGCATAAACATAGCTTGGTATCGGTGTATGTGGGTGCTATATAGGTACCATAATTATTCCCATATGTATTACAGCTTCCATCCAATGATATGTTATTTCATTTTGCAATGCTCTATGCTCAAAAATCTTACCATGTGTAAGTATACTATGACTAATATCATCTCATTCACTTATACAAAATCAAGTTTTATACAAATTTAACTAGATTAACTAAAAGTTTATAAAAATTAACTACTTCTTATAAAATTTAACTAAAATTATTTAACTAACTTATAAACTAAGTCTTATAAATATTCAACTAAGTTAATTGAGTTTTATAAATTGTTATATTGACTAAGTTTTATAAAAATTGACCAAGTTTTATAAAAATTGTCTATTTTTTATAAAAATCAACTAAGTTTTATAAAAATTAATTAAGTTTATAAAAATTAACTAAATTTAAAAGAAGAATTATAATATAATATAATAATAGTAGTAGTAATAAAATAGTAGTAGTAGTAGTAGTAAAATAATAATAATAATAATTTTAGTAGCCCAAATTTTGAAAATGCCAAGCCTAACTTTTGAAATACTAATCCAACATACTCTTATATTTGATCGCTAATTATTAAATTTAATGTTTTTATCCTTAGTAGTTTAATAAAACATTTTATGTAGATGAGAAAGATGGTCTACGAACCCAAATAAGAGAATGCCACTCTTGGCCCAGCAATATGTGAAGGTGAGGATGTATTTTGTGTTTCTCACATTTTGCATCTTTCAAAGATACTTTCATTGTGAGTTTTTGACTTAATCTATGCTCAATTTATCTTTGGTAAATTTGTTAATTTATTTGTTTGGCTTTTTGTAACATGTTACACATTTGGTTGGAAGGGAAATAGTTCACATTACAGGTACCTTTTATTTGTAATTCAATTTTCAATAATTAATTTTTATCTAGACAACTATTGAAAGAAATTTCCATTTTTTACATAGGAAAAATGGTTCATTTTGCAAAGAACAAAAAGACATAAGAAATTTATTATGTTTGAATAAATTAAGCATCCTACACGTCATTTTCTTGAAAATCTTATTTTATGAAGTGTGATGAAACTGGCACAAATAGGCCATTGCTGCTGGTATTAAAGTGAGGATGGTAACTAGCGATAATATCAACGCTGCTAAAGTCATTGCTAGAGAGTGTGGGATATTGACAGACGATGGTATTGCTATCGATGGTCCTGATTTCTGAAACAAATGCCCTGAGGAGATGAGGGAAATCATACCAAAATTCAGGTGTGATTCTTTATAAAATTTCATGATCTGATTTTATAGAATAGGATCTAAGTCCTAAATAATACAAACTTGTGAAGTAGCCCAAATAAATTTAAGCAGACAAATTTAAGCAGACCGTTTCTAAATCCTTGAAACAAAATTTACTCAGAAATTAATACCTCGATAATATGTCCACACACAGATATGTTGGACTGTCAAGAATGAAATGGAATAGCTTACAAAAGCCTGGTAAACCAACAAAAGAAAAAAAATCTTTAACTAACTTAGAACAAAAACGTTACTGTAAGTTGCAGTGCATTTGTAGTTCGAAGAAGCCACCAGCAAACTAACATGAAACATATAATACATTTTATCTCAACATTAACAATTATAAACCCTTACCCAAACGGGGCTGGAAACAATGCGCAGAGAATGCGATCAGCACAATAATATTCATAGCCAACTGAACATGTTGGCTAATCATTTAGAAAATTCATGTGTTCTTGTTTTTTTTTTTATTGAATGATTTTTCTGCTTTAAATTTCATTGTTCAGTATGCAAAAGGATTGAATTGGGTCCCAAAACCAGTGCTTTATAAAGCAAATGAATATGGAAATTAGGGGCATAACAATATTCCTTCTAATTACTATTACCCAAAAGGATTGAATTTTCTGTACACTATTGCCCATCAACATAGCTGGAACTTGGTTGACGTTTCAACCGATTTGATATATTCACTAGAACTGCCTTATCAAGTAAAAGTATGTGACTGATAAAATTACTGCAACTTGAAAAATATGCATTAAATATATCACTGTGCAAATATTGCATAGAACTTCCAGTTACATGTTTATTGAAAAACACATTTTTTTTCAACTGGAAATTGTACTCTTTATATTTAACTAACAGTTATACGTCTAAAGTTTACTGTAATTACTACTCACAGGATGTTGACAAGCCATGGTTAGTGATAGCTCAACAACAAAAAGTCAAGAAAAAAAGACGGAAGGAGGAATCTTGCCGAGTTCAGACTGCCCTGTTGGCAACAATTCAGTAAACCAATGTCTAACTATCTTCGTACTGCCACTTTTCATTTTCAGCCTGTATTTGAACTATTTTTATGCACGTTTTGTCGATAATATTAGATGCAAACTTGCTTTCTAAATATTGTGCATTTGTCTAATTTTGTATGCAGTTGGTTTATAAATTTTATCTCTTTTTACGGGTTTATGTAAACTTTGTTCATAGATATTGTGTTCAACTTATTTTATGGAAGTGATTAATAGTTATGCTTTTATTTTACAATTTTTAGTTTGATTTGTTTATGTTATGTACATTAACTGATTAAAATATAATTAAATGTAGTTTATATTAATGATATGTGTGAATATTGCAATGGCACAACATTGCTGTCAATTCTTTGGAAAAAAAATGCATATCCCTACGACAGCGTTTATACATTGCTGTCAATTCATTGGAAAAAAATGCATATCCCTACGACAGCGTTTATACATTGCTGTCAATTCATTGGGAAAAAAAATGCATATCCCTACGACAGCGTTTATACCTTGCAGTAGAAAACTATTAACAGCGTTTATTCCTTGCAGTAGAAAAATTATTAACAGCGTTTAAAAAACGCTGTAGAAAGTGGGTTTTTGACAGCGTTTATATTTTGCAGTTAAAAATTTAGGGTCAACGACCGCATGTCGTTATACAGCGTTTTTAAAAACGCTGTGAAAACTTTTAACAGCGTTTTTCAAACGCTGTGAAAAGTCTTTTTTGTTGTAGTGTTATCTCAACGGAATAAGCATATTCATAAATCATTTTAAACTCCATTTACATATATTGCTACCACACATTTATTTTAAAGGATTATCCACTGTCCAAAATCGTGAATGTAAAATATGCTCATAACCAAATTTAACCTTACACAATTTATTATTATCAAATACCTTATAGTCAAATCGCGAAAATGAATTCACAAGGTATTTTTAATTCAAGTTGCATATCAAATAAATCCAATCAATCAATGATAATAAATAAACATTATCATTCCTTGATAAATATTTATAAATAGGCATTTAATTATCTTACCTAAATTTAATATCTGGTTTCAACTAATTTCTCTCTTATCAATTATTTTATGAAACATCTTATAGTCAAACTGTGCAATTCTAATCACAGGATGTTCATATATTCAAATTTTATTACTCTCGAGTTCATAAATATTTACAAAACTATATTTACCAATATATATTACTTACTTTATAAAAATGTTACTTTTACAAATCCATAATATAATCTTCTTAAAAAACTAATTTACAAATATTACATAAAAACTATAAATTTAAAACAATAAAAACCATACATTCCATTTTAATTTAAATAAAATCCTTCTCATAATCCACAAATAATTATAAGCACAAATACTTCTAAATCATTAAACATCACTTTTAAACCAAAATCACTTCCGTAGAATTTTAAAATACTGAAAATATGGCCCAATACTGCTAAAGCACTAAACAAGGGGATAAACAATCAATTCAACAAATAAGGAATCCATCACATCAAACATTATATGATACATACACACACACACACACACATATATATATATATATATATATAACGATATGTGTATAACAAAATCAAACAATTGTGACGCCCCACCTCTATGCTCACAATAACAAAGAGTATTAAAGGAAAATACTGTCTGTTATCACGAAGAATAAGGCTGGATAGGAGCGGCCATCCGTAGTTGGCCTCACACTAGTATTGGTTACCTCGATAGGAGTGGTATATATTTTTATTTTTCTTCTATTATTTATTTACTCCCATCGACATACCCGATTCTAGTATAAAACGAACTACGACGGTTCATAATAGTTTAGGACAATATACATAATAATAACACAGATAATAAAATGCGGAACACAGATAACAAAAATCTCATATATATATAACTGATGTCAGTTACAATACATTTGACACTATACATATGATACAACCACAACTGTCGACTCTGGAAGTTATATATACAAATACATTATCAACTAATGTACATGAATACATATCAACCTATACTATGACACGACTACTCCAAAAGATGTGAAAAGTCTTCATAGCCCAAACAGCAACTCAAAGCAGGAAATCTACAACCTGAAATAACTTGGGTCTGACCCGAGTATTAAATTCAAAAGAAAATAATACACGGGTCAGTCTAATTCAAACTCAGTTATTAGTGCACAGAAGCAATAATAATCAAATATCAAATAGACGACAGTCGCAGAAATCTCGTATATCCAACTCTTCAATAAGAGAATCGGATAGCGGCAGATATAACACTAAACAGTGTTAAACAACAAATCAGCAGATTTAAATCATCACAAAGATAAGTGAAAAGAATATCAATGAAGATAATTTAGAAAACATCAGAATTGTCTAAACGACAATTTAACACAAACTCCAATTATTAAATAATACTTAGAAACTCAGAATCTAATTATCGAATAGATGATTAGACACAACAAAAAGATCAAACGAACTGAATAGATTAAAATTCCCAAATATTGAATTGAACTCAAAACAATTCAAACAATTGAAATATCAATTATTACGTTAATACCGTGTGGCTGCAGTTCATGCACGCGTGCACTGCCTCGCCACTACAGTGATAAAATACCCAAAAGATCAACGCATCAAAAACAAAAGAAAAACCAATAAAATCAATACGGTGTGGCTGTAGTACACGCACGCGTGCACTGCCTCGCCAATACGTATAAAATGTCATCACAACTCCAACTATTAACAGCACATCAATACTGCGGAGGTCAAAATATTTACAAAATGCAGGGGTCAAGTCATTGTTACCAAGACTCAACAAAACTGCGAAGCCAAGCCAGAGATAACAACAAAACCAAAGGAATGTCGACCAAATACTATCGATGGATACAAGTACTCGAGCTCAAAGCAGTACAATCCAAAAATACAACAAAATGGAACTGCAGCCACCACAAGGAACAAGGGTAAGACTGCAACGAAAATGCAGCCACCACATGAATTCAAGGGCACTGCAAAAATGCAACTACAACAAAACTGATGCAACATGGCAAATCCAAAAAAATACAACTGCACTAATCCATACAACATGAAGTGGCCAACTTATTAACTAGCCGGTGATATAAGGCAGTGGACAAAATAGTATCGCAGTTTAAAATGGCGAGCAACCGAGGCAAAATGCACCAAAACCGACAGTAAGCATATAAGATAGTCAAAGTCTTCAAGAATGCATATAAATGCAACAAATGCAAAGTCTAATGGATGCAACAGTGACTCAAAACATATGCAGTGTAGAGGCAATGCTCGAGTCATACAAATTCATGTATACAAATGAGGACACATATAAGTGCACATATGCAATGTTGGTAGTGCCAACAATTTTGATAGCAGTTGCAAAAGTATTTAACAAAGCACTAGATCGGTTCAAAGTTCAGGTGAACTAAATGAAGTAGTGTACACAAAACAACTAACGAATGCAACTATGTACGAGTAAGTGGGACAACACGCCCACGAATGTAAAGTGCAACTTAAGTTAAAAGCTATGCAGTGGAGACATAAACAAGTATAAATGAAGACCACTTGAAGTCTGTCAAACAGACTGCAAGATAAACTCTGAATTGTGCATATGAAGTATACCAGTAGCAGTATGCAAACGTAATGCATGAAACCACAATGCAAATATGAATGCACCTTAGTAATGAAGAACTGCAACTTAAAACGAATCAGGGATGCTAGCAATTTCACCAAACCAAGACCACAAGCCAATTCTAACATCTACTACAATGAACCAGCAATATGAACAAGTGACAGTGCAAGCAAATGCACTACTAAGATATGAATGCAGTAACAATCACCAAAGCTAAATGAAGAATGAAACTACAAACATACATCTGGAAACCAGAGTGTACAGTAGCCATCAAAATGGATCAAGTGTCCTGATGAAGCAGTGCAAAATCAAAAGAGCTCAAATGCAGACATGATTATCAAACTACAGATATGCACAGGCAAAGACTCCGCAATGCTCAAGACCGAGAGCAAGCCATACATGAAGTAGTGCAATGCAGACAAGCCAGAATGACGGTGTAACAGTGCTCAACATGAACCGGAATGGAACTAGACTCCAAAAGAATCCAAACTAGATACAAATGCCAGACCAAGTTGCTACTAAATATACATATGCAGACTCGACCACAAGAGCACCACAAAATACCCAACAGAACAGTTGGAAACAGTTCAAAGTGGAAGTACCATCAGAGTCCAATTAAATTAAAATACAATACCAAATGCAATAGGGCCAGACCCAAGCATGAAGTGTGAAGAATGAAGCAGCTGTGATAAACAAAAACAATGAAGGCTGCAGAATGACCACTTCAGTGGTAAACAAAATGTATACAGATGAAAATAAACTACAGTGTCAACAACAATGCTACAGTGTCAAGATGCATCCAATGGCCAGAGACGAAGCTCACAAGGGCCGGAAAACCAAAGCAATAATTCACAGTGAAGTCAACAAGGAAATTCACTCCAACTAAAACTGTGAAACTTAAGATCACACTTATACGAATTCGAGCAATACGAATTCGAGTAAAGTCCAAGTCAGAAAAATCATCAATATTTAAACAAAAATCAAAATGACCGAAGTCGCCAAAAATCAGCAACAAAATTATACGAAAAACAGCAGAATCATGGAGATCAAATTAGATGTGAGCAATAAAAATTACTCACCTGCATCGAAGCAACGGCGAGTTCAATCAAGAAGCCGCGAGCATCTCAAGAGGCGATCGACTATCGGCGGCTTCAATTTTGAAAAGCCCTAGTTTTTGAACGAATGAGGGAGAAAGTCGAGCCGCCATTCTTTTCGTATGTTTTCTCTAGGGTTACTCAATGAAAACGAAAAAGGGGAAAACGGGTTTAAAAACGAACGAGGCAAATCAAAAGGGGAATTGGTTATACCCTTTGTTGCTTTTAATTAACATGGCCCAAATAAAACAAGGAAACAAGATCAAAATTTGATAATGAAGCCCACATAATTCTTTAACGAATTTCTAAAGAATTTCATCCCGACTAAAACTTCCCATAGCAATCAGCCAACACTTTAATCGTTTAAAGACGATTACAAATCAATACGAAATCCCGGGTTGTTACAACAATAGCGAGGAATCTTGTTGGATTCCCCCAACCTGTCCTCCTACATCAAATATCACACATTACGGCATATATTTAAATATATCTTTAGATAAAATAAACAACAATAGTGAGGAAACCAATTGGATCCCTCCAACTTGTAACCTGCATCAAATATGCATATGAGAATATATGTACAATATCTGCTTTGAGGCAGACGCGTGTACAAAGGCTCATCCGCTCATACACGGGAACATATAAGGTCTCATCTGCTCCAATAGACAGGAATATATCCAACTACTAACTACTATAGCATAACATCTAAACAATCATCAAACATCATAAAATAAATCTACTCTCGCTTATATAGAAATATAAGTGGGTCAGAGAGAGTGAGTTTTTACTCACTTTGCTTGCAGTAGTTGTCGCAGCGTTTATTTCGAATAAAATTGAACGAACGTTTAATTTTACCCATAATTCCTAGTAGCTCCATATCAATTCAATCTAGCTCCATCGCGTAGTGTTTGCGAATATGAACCCAACGCAACTTGTTTCGTGCAAAATGGACCTTGTATGACAAAGATATTAATTTTAGAAGATTACACGAATTTATTATTTAATTCACAATTTTTTATTTAACCTTCTATTTAACCACAGCCTCACGTTTTAGGATCTCAAAATCCAGGCCGCCCCTACTTTTTCCTTCGTCTTTGTTCATCCAAGTCGAGACGCATGCAACAACGACCCATACACGCACCCCATTTTGATTGTCGCATCTTAATACGACGACTAGAAGTCGATCGGCCAATGTCACGACGAAGAGCATCCTCCACTCCATCAACGGCCAGATCCATGTTGAACTCGATCGTTCCTACGCCATGATTTCGACCCATGAACACGCGCCTTTTTCGATTGAATTGCCGTCGATTCGCTTCACCATTATCGATCTCAACCGTTGGATTGATAGTACTCGTCGAGCTATACAAATTTGTAGTTGGAGATTTTGCTTGATATTGAGTGGATTTTTAGAGATCGAGGGGAGAAGATTCAAAGATTTCTGCCATTGAAATGGTTAGAGGCGGCGGCTCCAATTAAGTTAGGGTTTTGACTAAAGGATTGTAGTTTAGGGTCTTTATATAGGCAAGTTCAAAACACTATTCATCCGAAAATATTTCGAACTCCAATCGAAGCGTGTCACCAAACGTTTATAATGTTTTACCCCTATTCCGAACATAATGAAATATATATCGGGAACCAATTCCATCGTATTTGGAGATGGGTTTTTAAATCGAGTTATTTTAATTAAATTTACTTAAATAAATTTCTATGTGTTTCAGCTTCGCACAATCAAACCGTAAGTCCGATTGACACAAAATTTGGAATCCTATAATAATATAACATTACGGATCCAATTAAACTAGTTTCGTCGAAATTTGAAACAGTGTCAAAAATGACTGTTTTTACACTTAATTAAATAAATTTTCAATTTTTAATTATTCACTTTTAATTCCATTTTAAAAGTTCTCTAACTCCATTCTAATTCAAATAGAATTTAAATTAACTTTAGAATTCATTTTCATTCACATTATAATTTCAAAATCCAATTATTTCTGAAATTTCAAATATTAAATTAAATAATTTAATTATCCAAATAAATCATTATATTTGAAATATAAGTTATTCAACTTATAAAATTAACTTGTGAATATTTAAAATCAATTAAATATTCTAATTTCGAATGACTGAAATTTTGGATCGTTACATTCTCTCCTACTTAAAAGAATTTCGTCCTCGAAATTACCAAATAAGAAAACGCCACAAAATCCATTAACTTTCCAAAATAATTCGTTCAAATTACATTACCGAAATCGTTTAAACCTTTTAGCTCTTCCAAAATCCATTTGTTAAACTTCTTATAAAAACTTTTCTAAGTTTTCAAATTCAAAATTAACTTTTCAACCCCAACTAATATCATTTAACTTTTAACTCAAAATCAAAATTTTAGCTACCAAAAATTTTCCAATTTTCCCAAAAAATTTCTAACGCTTTAAATTTTCAAAAAAATTCGCCATAGCCTCCATTGTACAGCTCATTTCGAAAAAAATAACAAATATATATATAACAAATATACATCTCATCTTCGAGGATGAGGCATCCCATAGGGAAAAAAATATAAAATTACGAGATGTAATCAGAGATATGTAACTTATATATTATTAGCGAGCATATGGCTAATATAGCGTGAAAGCCAGCTCCAAATATGAAGCATACGCCATCTGCACCTACTAAACACTCAACAAACAATAAGTACATGTAAATATGGAAAGTAATATCAATATACAACATATACAAATGCAACAACTATATATGCCAATATAGCAAATGCAATCAAATTCAACCATCAAACAACTATCATCCAACTAACATCCAACAAACCAATATCCATCCATTCAATCCATAACCATATCAATATACATTTATTCTTCATTAATATTCATTGAATTGGTTTTCAATTTAATCACATATGATTAATTATCATTGGATTTGACTAACATTCATTTATTCATATTCAATTAGTTTCATTCACTAATTTACATTCAAGTCAGTTCACTTCCAATTTAAATCAAATTCAATTCTATTTAGATTCACTTACTACCAATTTGAATTCAATTATTTGGCTTTCAAGTTCATTAATTAAATTTCATTGGTATATAACGAATTTCTATTCAATCAACTAACTTCGATCTAACAACCAATGCATATCCAACATAACCAAATTAGTTTACTTTACACTCAAGCATTTATGTTTACTTCGTTTACATTCAAATTGATTTAACATTTTTAATTTTTTAATTCTAATTGGTTGATATCTAATTGACTTTCATTTAATTATTCAATTCTCAATTTCATTAGCTTTTAATGAATTAACACTTACATCCATTATTCCATATCAATTCATTTACATTCCATTGATTAACATTCAATCCATTTCATTAGTTCAATTCAATTCATTCATTCAATTGCTAATTCATTTTTCAACTAAAGTTAAATTTCATTATATAACTCAAGTTCATATTCATTTAATTATATCATTTCATTAATTCACTTTATTAATTCATTTTGATATCAAATTCAACTTCATTCAACATCACTTAACTTAAATTCCTTTTTAAAACATCATTTTGTTTCACTTAACTTAAATCTCACTTATAAATCCAATTCATATTTCATTTCTTAACATTTCATAATTAAAAAATCTAATATTTTGTTTCCAACATATTATTACCAAATTCATAAGTTATACTTATTCACTTCAACTTCCATGAATATTTATTTGTATTAAATTTTATTCACATACTATATTTACAAGTCAGAGTTATACAATCACTTAACTTAAGTGTATATTCACTTTTATTTGATTCATCAATATATATAATTCAATTCACTAACTCCAATTTATTTAACTTTATCGAAGTTAAATTCTAATTTCATAATCCAATTTTTTTAAAATTTTCCAAATACAAGTTCAAAAACTCTTTTTTTAACTTGTTATTACTAAATGTATAATTTATACAACTTAGTTATTTAAACTTTCAAATTCATATTATATAATCACTTACCTCTTAAATTTAATTTTCATTTCAATAACTTATCTAATCCATTCAAATCTAATTCACTTTATTTAACTTTCCTTTAGTTAAATTTCAAATCATATATTGTATTATGCTAACTCAAATTTATTTAACTTTACTAAAGTTAAAAAAATTATTTCACATTATAAATCCAAACTCATTTCCTTTATATTATCAATTTCAATCTTGGATTTTAAATTCAAATTTTTTTATCACAACAAAACTTAAATTTTCAATTTACTAATGATAGCAAATCAATCACACAAAATCTCAAAAATGATACTGGTGATGCTACAGTCATCCCTCTTATTATTTTCCAGCAACGGTAGTGAATTCAGTGCTTTATATTCTTTTAAAATCCCTTTTTTGTATTTAAAATCACATTTATACTTATATAATTTCACTATTTTACTTCATTTATATAAGATTCATTCCAAATTTACTTATCTTATTTAGATTTATAATAATCTAACCTTTTTAACTTTAACAACTGTCAAAATAAATGGGATTCAAATTCTCAAATTATTAGTTTAAATCCATTTTTTATTTATAACTCATACTTATAAATATACTTATTTAGTTTCATTTCTTATATTTAAGATTTTTTCACAATTGTAAATTATATTAATTCAATTCCACACTTTATAATTCATTTGCTTATGTAATTTATTCTTTTACAATTGTTGTTTTTATTTAGATTATTCAAACAGCTTTTATTAACTTATATTTACATTTTCAAACAACCAAATAATCCATTTACATATACTATAATAATTTCTGAAAAATTGTTCTTTTATATATAAAATATAATCAAGGTAAAATTATTTCATTTACCCAATTTAAAAACAATACTATGTTGACTTGCCTCGTTTAACTGCTCAGAATTCCCTATCGATAACATGACGTCCCACACAACGACTAGAATTTATAAACAACTCAACGGATAAGTAAGCACAATATAGAACATTTTATAATCACTAACAAATACACGCTCATATATATATATATATATATATATATATATTACACTCAAACTAAATCTAGGGTGCTACTGACCTGTCTATACTGAGTACACATCAAAGCCTAGGAATATACTAAACCTAAGCTCTGATACCAAATGTGACAAACCGTAAATCCATAACCTTTGAATCGACAACAAACCATACATGTCCGACCTAAAAAGCACAGAATGATGGAAGTCGAGAGAAAGAAAGAAGAGAAGAAAAGGAAGAGAGAAGAAGAAAACCAAACAGAATAATATAGAATCCCACATCACAGTGGAATAACATATAATATACAGATGAATAATCTTTACAAAAGAGAAACTGTAATATATACATACATCCACCAATCAGAGTAAACTAATCAATCAATAATCATCAGCCTTGATAGTTATAATAACCTGTCCTTATAATTAATGATAATATAAACAATAATGCAGCGGAAAATAAACATATATGGAAATACGA
Source organism: Allium fistulosum (assembly GCA_030737815.1). Classification (NCBI taxonomy): domain Eukaryota; kingdom Viridiplantae; phylum Streptophyta; class Magnoliopsida; order Asparagales; family Amaryllidaceae; genus Allium; species Allium fistulosum. The sequence goes on from CM060902.1 coordinate 72,439,111, forward strand.
TCTAAAGACTTCCAGTTCTCCTACTGAAGCTTCAAAGCACCAACTCTAAACTTGAAAAGATACTCGGTCTGACCCGAGCATTGAAAGGGAAGAACGCCTGGATCAGTCTGGTAAACCAGCGTGAGAAAACACACTCAAATGAACTTATTTTAAATTTATCAAAACTTTCTTTTATTAAAAGAAAGGTATCTCGTAAGATGCACCCACAAATAAAAACTGACGGGTTTTTACCTTACGATAACCAAAACCTTTTATATCAAATCATCCTATATTATAATAGTGTCTATTTCACAAATAATAGCAAATATTCAAAATTGTTACCATTATTAATTTATGTGCCTAATCATTTAAGGCGATACGAAAAAAAGGAAAGCACATATTGGAATTGGATTTCCAACATAACAGGAAACTAGTGGAAAAATCAATATGTATCCATGGCTTGCATCCAAGACTCAGACGCCGTTATACAATGACACATATGGCTAAAAAGTGGATAGAATCTGCGATTAACATCCAAGGACTCGGACATCGCACATCTCCGCCATAAGGCCCAGACGTATCTAGTACCTAGGGCTCAGAACATCTGATAACCCAAATCACTACTATCTGAAATGCGAGCATACATCTAACCACATAGTATCCCATCATAATCAGGGTATAAGGATCGTGAGGCTATGATTACCTTTCACATATCACATATCAGATCTCCGAATTCACATTGTCATTCCACATCACACGACTAATTTCTAGAAAAATATAACTTCCTGAGCTCTTATGTCTCAGGAAAAGGTGTTAAGCTAAGAGAAGTTGCCTTCTCCGCCACCCACTGACATACATTTATAGAAACCATTCAAATGTGATTTAGAATACAATGTCGAACAAATGTTCATAAAAGTTCATTCTGGGACCGAACGAAACCGAAGGCACTCTGCTACTACTACTAGTAGCAAGTGTCATTGCAATCCGACAAATCTCCACAACGAGGAGACCACTGCTACAAATAACTCTATAATGGGAGCGACCTAGAGAATGTCAACAAGCAATCCTCATGCTAAAGATCTTAATCTTCATAAATCATTATCAATAACCTACACTTCTGAACGCATACACTGGTCCGGAGTGGTTTTCGAATAAATTTGATCTCGGTCTCTCCGCACCAATATCGAAAAGTGGCTTTTAACCTCATACAAAAACTAAGTCTCGTAGACTTATCACGGTTCCAACTTTCAACTTGCTATCCTTCAACCAAGAAGGAAGCGCAATAGATAGGAGTAATACTCCACACTACACGAATCAACATCCTCAATACAAATGATAATCAAGCCTATACAATTGGCCACGTGCTAAGTGCACGACTAATAGGTTTCCACATCAAGTCAAGGAATCGAAAATTTGCCAATAGAATTAATCTAGTACTATAGCGATTACTGGGACCTTATAAACGAAATCACATTTAGAATATATATATATATACTCCAAAATATCTATAAAAAGATACATACTCACAAACTTCACAAATATTCAATAATTGGAAAACATTTCCGTATACTTATCTCAATGGAATAAGCATATTCATAAATCATTTTAAACTTCATTTACATATATTGCTACTGCAAATTTATTTTAAAGAATTATCCACTGTCCAAAATCGTGAATGTAAAACATACTCATAACTAAATTCTTAACCTTACATAATTTATTATTATCAAATACCTTATAGGCAAATCATGAAAATGAATTCACAAGGTATTTTTACTTCAAGTTTCATATCAAATAAATCCAATCAATCAATGATAATAAATAAATATTTATCATTCCTTGATAAATATTTATAAATAGGCATTTAATTATCTTACCTAAATTTAATATCAGGTTTCAACTAATTTCTCACTTATCAATTATTTTTATGAAACATCTTATAGTCAAACTGGGCAATTCTAATCACAAGATGTTCATATATTCAAATTTTATTAATCTCGATTTCATAAATATTCATAAAACTATATTTACCAATATATTACATACTTTATAAAATTGTTACTTTTATAAATCCTTAACATAAATTCTTCTTAAAATCTAATTTACAAATGTTACATAAAAACTATAAATTTAAAACAATAAAAACCATATGTTCGTTTTTAATTTAAATAAACTCATTTTCATAATCCATAAATAATTATAAGCATAAATACTTCAAAATCATTAAACATCACTTTTAAACCAAAATCACTTTCATATCATTTTGAAATACTAAAATATTGCCCAATACCGCTAAAGCACCAAATAAGGGGGTAAACAATCAATTCAAAAAATATGGCATCCATCACATCAAACATCACATCAAACATCATACGATATATATATATAACGATATGTGTATAGCAAAATCAAACAATAGTGAGGAATCCTGTTGGATTCCCCCAACCTGTCCCCCTACATTAAATATCACACATTACATCATATATATATATAAATATATCTGTAAATAAAACAAACAACAGTAGTGAGGAATCCAGTTGGATCCCTCAAACTTATAACCTGCATCAAATATGCATATGAGAATATATGTACAATGTCTGCTTCGAGGCAGACGCGCATACAAAGGGTCATCCTCTCATACACGGGTACGTATAGGGTCTCATCTGCTCCAATAGGCAGGAATATATCCAACTACTAACTACTATATCATAACATCCAAACAATCATTAAACTGCATAAAATAAATCTATTCTCACTAATATAGAAATATAAACGAGTCAGAGAGAGTGAGTTTTTACTCACTTTGCTTGCAATAGTCGTCGCAGCGTTTTATTCTGAATAAAATTAAACGAGCGTTTAATTTTACAACAAAACTTAAATCTAGCTCCATCGCGTAGTGTTCACGAATACGAACCCAATGCAACTTGTTTCGTGCGGAACCGACCTCGTATGACAAAAATATGAATTTCAGAAGATTACATTAATTTATAATTTAATTTACGATTTTTTTAACCTTCTATTTAATCACAGCCGCACATTTCGGGATCTTGAAATCCAGGCCACCCCTACATTTTCCTTCATCTTCGTTCACCCAAGTTGAGACACACGCAACAATAACCCATACATGCACCACCCCCCCCCATTTGATAGTCGCACCTCCCTACGACGACCAGAAGTCGATCGGCCAACGCCACGACGAAGAGCATCCTCCACTCCATCAACGTCCAGAGCCATGTTGAACTCAGTCGTCCCTACGCCATGATTCGGCCCACGAATGTGCGCCTTTCTCGATTGAATTTTCGTCGATCCTCTTCACCATTCTCGATCTCGACCATTGGATTGATAGTACTCGTCGAGCTCTACAAGTTTGTAGTTGGAGGTTTTGCTTGATATTGAGTGGATTTGTAGAGATCGAGGGGAGAAGATTCGAAGATTTATGTCGTTGAAACGGTTAGAGGCGGTGGCTCCTATTAGGTTAGGATTTTGACCAAAAGATTGTAGTTTAGGGTTTTATATAGGCAAGTTCAAAACTCTATTCATCCGAAAATATTTCGAACTCCAATTGAAGCTTACCGCTAGGCGTTTATAATATTTCACCCCTATTCCAAATATAATGGAATATATATTGGGAGCCAATTCCATCGTATTTGGAAGATAGGTTTTCAAATCAAGTTATTTTAATTAAATTTACTTAAATAAATTCCTATGCATTTCAACTTCGCACGATCAAATCGTAAGTTCGATTGACACGAAATTTAAAATCCTATAATAATATAACATTATGGATCCAATGAAACTGGTTTCGTCAAAATCCAAGACGGTGTCAAAAATGACTATTTTTACATGTTAATTGAAAAAAAATTCCAATTTTTATTTAGTCACTTTTAATTCCATTTTAAAAGTTCTCTAACTCCATTCTAATTCTAATATAATTTAAATTAACTAATTTAGAATTCATTTTCATTCACATCAAATTTCAAAATCCAATTATTTCTGCAATTTCAAATATTAAATTAAACAATTTAATTATCCAAATAAATCATTATATTTGAAATATAAGTTATTCTACTTATAAAATTAACTTGTGAATATTTAAAATCAATCAAATTATTATGTTTTTCTTATGTTTTAATTTGAATTTTAAAATTATTATGTTGTTAATGCCTTCGTATTTTCATGTTTTTGGTTAAATAAGAACTAATATGTAATTATAATTTTCATACAGAAGATCCACGATTATATTAATTTGAAAAGTATTACCATAAACAATAATCAATATTTGATTCAATCCAGACCAAAAATATTTTGGGTTAGATTTGGTAGAATTTATAAGTAGCAGATGAAGATCAAAACTCTAAGATCTAACTGTAATTGAATTAGATCAATTATTGCCTAAATCCATTCAGATCTGACCGTAAAGGTAGACTCTTGCAATTCATCCATCATGATCATAAGCATACTCTTTCAACTTATCGATCATGACTCAACTTGAATTTTCTACAAATATCAGGAACGTTTTATACTTTGATGTTATTTTTGAGTTTAGAACATCATTTCTATTTGTGTGATGAGAAGAAACATAATTATTTGTAGAAGAAAATCTAATATAGTTTTTTCTTTATATTTAGTTATCTTAATTGCACCTTTAACAAATTTCTAAATCTTTTGAACCGCATATTAAACAATTTTAGACAATTTCCTCGCTAAAAGCTCTGACCTTGTAGCTTTATCTTGGTTAAATTCATCAAAGTTTTGGATGGTCGTACATTTCCATGTACTCGATTAGTTTTAACAAACTTGCCTGAAATAATTTTATACAATGTTACCAAATCAATTGCGGGTAATTTCAGGCAGACGTTTTATTAAATATTCAATTATAAATAATTGATCGAGATGTTTAATAGATTGTAAATATTGGCTTGCGGTATACATCCCATGCTGAGTATAATCAAATGTAAACATAAACAACCTACAAAAACAAATATGATCCTAATCTTTTTCAAATAATCCAAAAATCAAGCAATAAGCTGCGGCATATGAACATGTCCTTAAAAATACATTGTAGTAGCTGAGCAACTCAATTTATCCGCTTTACTCTTTAAAATTTATCACCTCTATATTCTATCTTAAACAAAAGATTTAAACAAATGTCATTACCATTCCAATAGTCTTAATATATTAGATTCCCTATGATTAAAAGAGTGTTGATGTAGATTGGTAATTGAATACAACCTCTAATTCCTAGATTTAAGGTTGAACGTTAACTTTTAAAAGAACTTGCAAAAATGAATATTTTCTATCTTTAGTTGATAAATAATTTATCTATTCAATTCAAAGGACTAAAATAATAATAAACCGAACATATATCGTTTTCGAATAAAGATTTGCTATCTGCTTTTAGTGACAATAAATACCGTAAACAAAGAAAATTTCAAACCAAAATATAATATAGACTCTACATAAAATTCGAAAAGCACTACAATAACTCACTTCATCATGCCATTAGATAGAGCTGAGTTTACCCAATATGTAGTGTCATTTTGTAACAACCACACAATGATTGCCATTGGAATACTTCCTCTGTTCATCTTTGCCACCAAACATCAGTATTTTTCTTGTATTTTTGACTATTTCTTGTGCACATTATTCTACCTTCCTCACATCACTGCATTTCCTCAAACGCCATCTCCATCATTTGAAAAATTCACCTTTTCACCATGGCAATGGCTTCCGACCAACCTGCACCTCACACTTTTCAACATGCCCAAGTGATTGACCAAAAGTGTTATGTGAATTATATTTATATATTAGAGTAGCCATCCTTTTTTCCTATAACAATTTGGTGCTTTTGAATTAAACAAAATTGAATACTTGATCTACGCTTTTGATATTCGTAGTTGTAGTTAAGAGTGATTTTAGAAGAATCTTTTAAGATTACATGTGGAAGTACAGTTTTGATTAGTTTTTCCTTGGTGTTTATATAACTGGTTAGTACGCGCATCTAAGTTAACTATTCGTTGGTTGTAGAAGCCTAACTACAAAAATAAGATTATGTATACACCTTTTGAATTAGCATTAAATGTTAAGAAAACAAATAACCGACACACGTGTTTCTATGTAAGTTAGGTCAAATTTATAGACAATGGACTATACTTTGATTTCTCCATAAAAGAAATTATAAAAAAAAATTATGGAAAATTAAAATTTTTGTAAGATAAAAAATCCAACGATTATATTAGAAAATAGTCAAAAGGGATGTTTTTTGGTATAAAGTCGAACTGAGAATATGTATAAATAAATGAATCTTGAGATATATTAGGAATAATATAAGTGTTCATGTCGAAGTATATTATGAAATATAACATTTACATTGCCGTAAAATATATTTTCAAAGTAAATACAATATGTTCCTAAGAAAGCAATAAATTAGACCGAAATCAAATATGTTTTTGAGTATAATTGAAATAAATTGATTCTCTTTCCGAAACAATAGATTTAATAGAGGATAAAAAATATTATTAAAACAACACTATGTTGGTTAATAACTCAAAATACGGATTTTCTCGAGCCTTCAAAACCAAGAAGACCACATACAATAAAAACAACCAGAAGACTTACACACACGTGTGTCTATTTACATGTATATGTATTCGCATATGCAACAATTTCTTTAAACTATTTACAAACATTATATTCAGGGCTGTTCCACTACTAAAACGGCTTCGTATAGTGGCAGGCGTTTGCGACGGCTGGCGACGGCTAAAAAATGCGGCCGTCGCTAGCCGTCGCTATACGAAATATACAGGTTTCTTCCCGCGAACAGAAGTTTCATTCCATTCCCCCAAATTAATTCCTCCTTCCCCCAATCCGCTGCCCCCCGTCACCGCAGCCGCCGCCCCGCCTTCCGCCGCCTCCAAATCACTCAAATTCGCCTAGGTATGCTTCTAATATCTATTTTGAATGTAAATTTGATGTTTTTTAGGTTTAGTTTAAACCCTAAATAAATTAGGATTTGTTGTTAAATTAGGATTTGTTGTTAAATTAGGTATTAGTAGTGTTGTATGTTGATTTGGTAGATTAATTAGTTTATTATCATGAAGTTAAATTAGGTATTAGATTAATTAGTTTATCATGAAGTTGAATAAATGGTTGATATAGATAATTAGTGTTGGCGATTAACATGGTAAGTTGTGTTAGATGAAAAATTAGTGTATATTAATGATTAACTTGGTTATTGATAAATTTACATGAAAGTATTTCATAGTTTATAAAATTGATAAATTGCAAATTTAAGTTGTTAAGTGAATTTAAATTGACAAATTTTTATTTAATAATTAGATTTTTATTGTTGATTTAGCGACGGCCATTTTAATAATTTTAGCGATGGCTAGCGACGGCTAGCGACGGCCAAAACGCAAAAGGTTGTATATATTGTACAAAATTAAAGTTTATACAAAAAATTAAAAAATGAATATGAGAACATTAAAAATTCTGCAAATATTTAATTTTTTTTAAAATTAGGAAATGACTTTAAAAACAACTGATATTGTACTAAAATCGATTTTGTAAAGAAATTAAGAAATGAATATAACAACAAATATTCCGCTAAAATATATGTCGTAAAAAAATAAAGAAATGAATATTGAACTAAAATTGTTAATTGAATGTTGAACTAAAATTTAAATATACAAATTTATGAAATAAAATTTAAATAGTTGAAACATTGTCAAAATTTGAAAAGAACAACAATATTTGATAAAATTTAAAGAAATTTTTTTATCCCTTAGATTGGCTTTGGCCCCGTCTGGCAAGTCGTTTTGTAACGGAACGGACATTTATATTCATCTGATACAATATTTGTCGGATTTGTCCCTGTATTGGACAAGTTACAAACACAATAAAGTAATTACATATTATAAATCATTTCATTTTAAACGGTTACAAAATTTCGACAGCACTTCCTTTACGTTCCCTGTGTACACGCATTTGTGTACGATACGGGGAACATAAGGGAAGTGCTGCCGAAATTTTGTTGAACTGTTTAATCTGAAATGATTTATAAAATGTAATTACATTATTGTGTTTGTAATGCGAAGTAGGATGACTGACCACCGAAGTTGGATGTATGAATTTTCTACAACGATGAACTGTTTACAATGGGGAGTGGTTGATAATTAATGATTTAAATTGTCTAACATACATTTTCAAATCAGGAAAAATGTTCAATTATTTTCTCGACCGTACTTGGATGTATAATGAAGTCAGAACTGGAAAGAAGAGATCAATAAAGCAACATTTCTACAACGGTGTACACGAATTTATTAGATTTTCTAAATCTAATAATCGAAACAACACAGAAATTCGTTGCCCGTGTAGTAAGTGCCAACATTTGAAGCATTGAAAACCAGATATAGTTGAAGTACATTTGTATCAATATGGTTTCGTGTCTGGTTATTATTTCTGGGATCGTCATGGAGAACTTGTTGAACCTACACCTAATACTGAAGTGTTAGAGGATGGTAATATGATGACGAATCCGATAGAAAATATGGTGGATGATGCAGCACAATCGATGTTTCCTACAACTGAAGCTGTCGATGAAGACGAAAATGTCGAAGAAGAACCGACTGCGGGAGTTAAAAAAATATACGATTTGTTGGATTCTGCTAAGAGGCCGTTGTGGGACGGATGTAAAAGCAGAACCGAACTTTCAGTAACCACCGAATACATAACTATGAAATTAAAATTCAACCCTACGGAAGCTGCATTTACAGCAGTTGTACAAGCTGCAAAACGACACATGCCACCCAATAATCTGATGTGCGATAGTCATTATAAAGTAAAAAAATTGATGTCCGCTTTCGGTCTACCGTACGAGAAGATAGATGCATGTGTGAAAGGTTGCATGTTGTATTGGAAAGACGACATTGACCTCAGAAAATGCAAAATATGTAACGAAGAAAGATACAAACCAAGAAAGAAGAAAGGGAAAGAAGTCTCGTACAAGAGAATGCATTATTTACCCATCACTCCCAGACTTCAAAGATTATATGCATCTTCTGCTATGACCTGTCATATGCGATGGCATAGTGTGAGAACAGCGGAAGAAGGAACTTTGATACATCCATCCGATGGAGAAGCATGGAAACATTTCGATAGTGTGACAAATGGTGGATCGTATACGTAAACTTGAAGTAGAAATACCCATACTGCTATGCAAACTGGAGAAAATACTTCTGCCTGGTTTCTTTAACGTAATGGAGCATTTACCTATTCATCTTCCATCCGAAGCACTTCTTCGAGGTCCTGTGCAATATGGGTGGATGTATCCGTTTGAGAGGTAAAACATGTGCAATGTTCATGTCAATTTCAAATTCAAATTTGTATATCTAAATATGTAATAAATATCTTAATAAGTACTTGAATCATCTGAAGAAGAAGATTCGACAAAAAGCCCGAGTTGAGGGTTCGATATGCAAATCGTATCTTGAAGAAGAAGCCTTATTTTTTTTCTCTCACTACTTCAAGGACGATGTGAACTTATCGTTTGTAACTGTTCCTCGAAATGAGGAAGTCGTTGAACAAAATTCTTCTCAAACAATGTTATCTGTTTTTAGACAACATGGTAGACCTGGTGGAAAATGTGTGGAAATATGGTTGGACGATAGAGACCACCATGTAGCACACACGTATGTTCTTTTAAATTGTGTCGAAGTCGCACCATTTGTCAGGTAATAATTAATTCACTTGTAATTTACTTTTACGTACATAATAATTATAACACATATTACATATATGCAGTATCTACGAATTAAAGTATCCATCTAGCGATCTCAGTAAAGAATTTGCCAAATGGTTTTTGAACTATGTTTATGAGCCAAGAAACTATGTCGTTGATGAAGGCTTAAGACATCTTGCGATTGGACCGAAAAGAAATGTGAAGACTTATCCAATATTCTTCGTCAATGGGTTTAAGTTAAACACGAAAGATTACGGGGCTGAAAAATTAACATATAACAGCGGGGTATTTTTCAAAGGCAGTGATGATCCAGATGAGCATTTAAAAGATTTTTACGGCGTCTTAACACAGATTCTAGAGTTGACATATTATGTTGAACCTTTAGAAAAGGTTTTTTTATTTAAGTGCAATTGGTTCAGTAACGTTCCTGGTTCCGGAATCAACGTGCATAAAGAGTATAAACTTATCGAAATAAGGCATACATCACACTACTATAAGTACGATCCTTTTGTATTAGCCAAGCAAGCGTTACAAGTTTATTTTGCTCCGTATCCATCTTTGAAAAGAGATCAAGCGGATTGGTCTGCTGTTTTCAAAACAAAACCAACGTTTACGTTTGATGGAAATAATATACCAGATGAAGCAGCATATCAAGCCGATCTTGAACCAAATACAGAAATAATAATAACTGATGATATTGATGTAGGGCCTTTGAATGATGAATCGAACGTCTTATTTGATGCATTCGAAAGTACCAAAGAAAATGAGATAGAATACGAGACTGAGTCTGAATCAGAAAACGATGAAGACTGATCGTTATTGATATAATTGTTATGTGATAGTGATTGAAACATGCTGTGTAATAGTAAATTTCTGTAATTGTTCTGTGATGATCATTTAGTTAATTTTTATCCATGTTTTGTACTAGTAAATTTTTATAATTGTTCTGTGAAAGAGATTGAAACATGTTATGTAGTAGTGAATTTCTATTATTGTTCTGTGATGATCATTTATTTAATTTTTATCCATGTTTTGTACTAGTAAATTTTTATAATTGTTTCTGTGGAAGTGATTGAAACATGCTATGTAGTAGTGAATTTCTATAATTGTTCTGTGGTGATATTGTTTTTCTATAGTAGATATGTCTGGCAGGAGACGAAGTATGACATGCACGCCATCCCCATCTCCCAGTGCAGGTGGTAGTGGCACTGCACCGGACTTACGTTTGATGGCAGAAGTTGTTCCGAAAAGTGCCGGGTAAGTATCAATTTTATTTAAAGTATAAGTTTTAAAATCCACTAAACATGTATATCATAACTTTTGCAGGGGCTTTGAGGTAGAGCCAGCAGATTATATTCTACAGGTTTCGAGGAAGGCTTTTCAGAGACGGATGGATGGTTGTTGGCCTCGTTGGGATGACATCCCCCCTCATGTCAAGAACGCAATACAGGCCGATTTACTTGTAAGTAGTAGTTTGAATTTCAGTTGTAAATTAATATAATCTATATAACTTAAAATAATTTCAATTTACAGGCTGTAGTCCGCGTTGACCCTGACGACATGGACGTTTTCTTAAATCATTGGAACAAAAGAATGAGGAAAAATTACAGGGATACATTGTCCAAGGCTAAGAATTCAGGCAAAAAGCCGAACTGGATGGATGACGGTGTATGAACTGATCTTCTTCGGCTTTGGGACACTCCGACAGCAAAAGTAAGTAATATATATTTGCTTTGTTATTTAAATCTAATATAAATCTCCCAAGATATATACGTGATAATTTATCTTAATTTGTAGGAATTATCTGCGCGGAACCGGGCTAACAGGAATAAAAATCCTGCATTGCACCGTGGTGGCTCCAAATCCTTCCAGGAGCATAAGAGAGAGCTGGTAATTAAATTTATAAACTGTGTTTACATTTTATTAAAATATTTTATAATCAGATTAGCAATAATTTTATATATTTTCAGGCCGCAAGATACAACCGCGAGCCCACTATGGCCGAGTTGTTCAAGGTGACGCATGCCGTGGAGAGGACTGGTGAAGAAGGCAATGTTTCGTACGAGTGGACGGATGACAAATCCCAATCCGTAATGGTAAACTTATTTATTGTTAATAACAATATTTTGTCTTATTTTATTTTCAAAAACTTGAAATTCGGTTTTTATCGTGTAAAACAATTGTTTGTAATCGTAGGAGAGGTACGAAGCTGAGCGGGCTCGGGTAGCACAGTCCACTGGTCGGGAAGAGCTTACGCTAGAGGAAGCGAACAATATTTGGGATGCTATTATTGACCCGCCTTCTCGGACCAATGTGCGGTATAGTTATGGAAATCTGAAGGTAAATTTTGACATGTACTAATGTATAAATTTACACATGCATATGAATAGTTAAATAATTTTAATAATATTATATATATATATATACTAATATATAAATAATTATGAACTATTTTACAGGCGATGAGATCGCAGAGTGCATACAGGAGGTCCCGGCAAGAAGAGGAGATTGCTCAATTGAAGAAAACAGTGGATGAAATAAATGATTGGAGGAAGAGTTTCTTCGAGCAACAGCTGGATGAGCGGATTGCAGATTATTTGCAACAGCATGGGAGGATGCCTGGAGAGGATGGCAGCGATGGTGAGGAGTAGGTATGCTTGTTTGCTCATGTTACAGTTTAGTATATACACATTTTGGTTGGTTTGGTGTATATATATTTCGGGATATTATGTACATATTTTGATGACTTATAGTTGTGTTAACGGTTTGTTTGGGTTAACGGTTTGTAGCTGTGGTTGGAAAACTACGTACACATTTCGGTTGGGAAACTATGTACATATTTTGATGACTTGTATTGATTGACATGATATGTATTGTTGTTGGAATTGTATATGATTTTGTTTGGTTTTGTTTGATTTTATATTGTTTGAATGTATAGTGATGTTATATGATGGATATATGATGGTTATAGTTAATGAATATAGTGTATAGTGGTTGTGATGATGGTATTTGATGGTTATTGTTTGAAGTGTATATGGGTTGTGCAAGTGCACAGAATTATGCCCAGTATAGCGACGGCTAGCGACAGCTAGTGATGGCCATTTTGTTTCAGATTAGCGACGGCTAGCGACGGCCAAAGTGCAAAAGGTTTGTGTTGCTTAGCGACGGCTAGTGACGCCAATTAGACGTTGGAAAATTTCCACGTGGCACATTTGCAGTCGCGAGCCGTCGTTATTTAGGTGACGGAGCCGTCGCTAAAGCCGTCGCGATTCTATTAGGCGACGAGGTAAATAGCGACGGCTATTAGCGTCGGCTAGCGACGGCCGACGACGGCTAAAAGCCGTCGCTATCAGGTGCCGTTCTTGTAGTGTTCGGATCAGATTCGAATTGATTTAGGCAATAGTTGATCCAATTCAATTTACAGTTAAATCTTAGATTTTTAATCTACATCTGCTACTCACGAGCCTACCGAGCCTAACCCAGAATATTTTTGAATTGGATTGAATCAAATATTGATTATTGTTTGTGGTAATATTTTTCAAATTAATATACTTGTAGATACTCTATCTAAAAATTATAATTACATATTGGTTCTTATTTAATCAAAAACATTAAGTAATATATGTTTCTAGAAATGGTTGTTGGACGACCCACCTTTTTGGTCAATTCAAGTCGATAATAAACCATATATGTCCGACCCGAATCGTTCAAAAAGACGAATTATCAAGGGTTTTTTTTACAAGAACAGAAAAGAAGAGAAAAGAACAATATATAGAATCTCGCAGCGGAAGGATAAAATATAATAATAACATAATTACAAAGTTGTTTATCAATATACATTTGATTCCATTTCAATATCATCAGAGTTGTGCATTTAACTGAATGTACCAATATAATGTAGCAGAATAATAGTAATACGGTCTTCCAATCTCCATCTTCGTCTTCAAATAACTAATGTCTTTGAGAATTGAAACAACTCGGGCTGACCCGAGCGTAGCGAAAAAGGTAATACACTCGAGTCAGGACTGTATATTCTTATGTAAATAAATTTAAATCGGGCAATACAGATACAGTAATTTAAGAGACTAAACCAGTTTCATCGAATTTCATATGAACCAAGCACATTACAAGTTTAGATTTAATTTTCACATTTCAATTTACGAATTCCACACTAACCTTATTAGTAATATACTCATTATTGAAAATAATCTCTTCGACCAAATTTTGGATTTTCATTTCAAAGGAAACCGTTTCACTTAAAAGATAAAATATCTTTTATTTTCAAAATTTCATTTGTGACACCTTATTTCCATTAACATTTCAAAATATTTTTCTTTATGAAAATCCAATTTTAAAACAATTCTATTCAAGTCAAATTATCATAACTAATTATCATAAATAAACGAACCCATAATATTGCTAAACACCTTATAGTTAAATTGTGAAACAGATCACAAATCTACCCAACCCATGCTAAAATATAAAAATAATTGCTTATAAACTGTTCGAGCACAATTCAAACAACCAAATAATCAATCAACAATAATAATAAATAGCAACACATCTATTTATTTAAAATAATTAACAATCAATTCAAACAGATCAATTGTTGAATAGTAATAAATCTACATAGTTTATAATAGCAGAATGATGATTTGTTCAGCTAATAAAATGTCACTAATATTTTATCAATATTTTAAACTTTTCTAAACGTGTCAATAAACTACACTAGTGTATTTTATTCATTAATACGAATCTGATACCGAAATCCAAGCGGATTCCGTACGAGGTAATTAAACATGTTTAAAGTTAAGCTATCGTATAAATTAAATTAAATAAATTAAATTAATAACTAAATATAAACTCTCACACAGACCAGTCCAAAGCCCAAACATCCATTTACACATCCGACTCTACCCTTCCCATACGTTCATGCAAGAGAACATAGTAATATGGACTTACTTGCAAATTCATTTGCAAACAACACAAACTCCAACTCCCCTTCTCTTTTCCATTCTCACATTCTTCCGCTTATGCATGCATTTGCTCACTCATGCTACTCTCACCCCTACATTTTCATGCAAGCTCCACATGCACCCATTCACACTTATACACACACACCCACTGCCTCACGTTTCCACTTCCCATCCAACACCTTTTGCCTATACATCATATCCACGACCTTAAGTGAAAATTTGTGCTCCCCCGCTTTTACGTGTTGTGCTCTCTGTGTTTACTTTTTTGGTGTCAAAATTGAGCAATGAGACCTAAGCGCTATGCAGCTGCACTACTAGTCTACAAGTGTGCAACGGACTACAAATCTTGCTATTGTTACTAAAATTTAAACACGCAACAACTGATTAAGTAAAATGTGAACATGTAATGAAATCAAAATTCATCAAAGAAGTTAAACACGCTATGGAGCCCATCAAGGCGGAACATGCATGCGCCTGTATCTCTATGTAAAAGTTTCACAAAAGGGACCCAAAAAAATAAAGCTTGCTTCTCCATATTTTTGTGTACATGCCTGCCCATATTCTCTGTGCCCGTGCATGAATTGTGTGAAAACGTGAATGCCAATGTCAAACCCAATTTCCAAACATTAATCCGATACATTTGCTTGCATTAAAATATAAATATCGTCAGTTATAACACTCACCTTCGCACTAGGGCAGATAAATTTGCACGTTGTGAATAACGCGATACGAACACGGATAACTAGGCGACGGATGGCACACACGATAAGTGATGCCTTCGAGAAGAGCTCTCGACCGATTGAACTTCGGATGCTTGGCGACTTGGAGCGTGCGGAGGCAGGTTGCTGTAAGGTTGGAGCAATGGCGAAGGGGTGAGAGGTGGTTGCTGGTGTGGGTTCGGCTACAGGGCGAGGCAGGTTTGGTGAAGGTTTCGGGTGAAGTGGCGGAGCAGGTGGTTGGGGTTCAGATCGTTCGGGTGAGGCAGGCTGGGACGAAGGGACAAGGTGGTTGGTTGTGAGGCACTTGGTAGGTGGAGAGAAGGCTCGGCTAGTGTGGGGAAGCCTCGGGTAGGTGTTGGGTGGGGAGGACGGGTTGGTTACGGGTTCCGATGTAGGTTGGTAGAGGTTCAAGTAAGGTAGGTGGCGGGTTGCGGGTCCAAGTGGGTGGACAGAGGAGCGGGCGCGAAGGTGGTTGGTGGAGCCGGTGGGCGAGAGTCGGTGGCTGCAAGGGGAAAGAAGAAAATGAAGGAGGAGGTTACGTGGATTTAGTTTAGAACATATATATGCCTGGTATACTGTATCTCCAGCAAAGAGATCAAATCACCTGTAACAAACCATTCCTATTCCCCTGTCCCCAACCAATCGGGGACGCCGATTTTCAGCTACTTTGCAATTAAACTCATTTCTCTCTCCTGCTGTTTGGGTTTAATTGCAAAATGGTTGAAAATCGGCGTCCCCGATTGGTTGGGGACAGGGGGACAGGGATTGTTTGGTTCAGGGGATTTGATCTCTCCAGCAAATGTTTGAGCCAAGAAATGAGAAATGAAGAGGAGCAGAAGAATGGGCACGTATAAATAGAGGGAAGAATTGCATGGACGCTAATAAATGCAGCATTTAATTTTCTAGTCTGTGCACGCAACCTTAGTCGGGCAAAGTTTTTTTACTTATAAAAATTAATTGAAATTTAGGGTTTTCCGCTGTCATGGGGAAAATCTCTCTCCTCACAGAAATCTCCCTCATCTTTCTTCCTCAAATCTTCTAAACAGACCACCTGAATCTCACATCAGAGAATCAAGCAATGGAATCATCATAGATAAAGATGGGTTTCAGTTGGTTCAATCAAGATCACAGAAGAAACGTCAGCCCATGTTGAATGAGTATCAGAGAAATTCGTGGGGCAGTTATTCTCAAACAAAGAAGACAAATGGTCAGAATTCAACCATTCCTCCTCCAAATTCAAGAAATCAATCGTACCAACCAAAGAAACCCACAAATTTTTCTCACGCAAGGGCAAAAATCTTGGGCTGAAATCGTTTCTGAGCAATCTAAAGAACCTAACAATGATGAATGCAATCTTGAAACTATTGCTCCGATCAAAATCAACAGTAAGAAATTTGGTTTGATTAAAGAATCTGTTTGCAAAAGAGCAATTGATTGTTGGAGTAATTCGATCTTAGTTTATGTTGTTGGAACCAAACCGTACTATACATATTTCAAAGCTTACATTCAACGTGTTTGGAAACCTGTTGGAGAATTCGAAATTTTTACCAGAGAAAATGGGTTTTTTATTGTTAAATTCAAAGAAGTTCAAGATTGCGATTCGATCATTCAGAATGGCCCATACTTTTATAATGGAAAGCTCATCATAATGAGAAGATGGTCTGAGTCCCTTAATATGGATAGGGATCTCCTTAGTACGATGCCGATATGGGTTAAGCTACCCAATGTTAATCTCAAACTTTGGGATCGCGAAGCCTTCAGCGTAATGGCCAGCATTATTGGAAAACCCATTAAGATGGATGCAGCTACAACCTTGAAAACGAGATTGAATTATGCTCGTCTTCTGGTGGAGGTTTCTGCAAATGATGAACTTCCTCAAGAAATAAATCTTACGTTATACAATGGAGAAAACATCACCCAAAAGATTGAGTACGAATGGGTTCCACCGAAGTGTAGTATCTGTAAATGTTTTGGACACATCAGAGAGCAATGTGTCACTGAACAAAGATGGATACCCAAAGCTCTCAATCAAAATAAAGAAATAGTCATTGACCGAGAAAATGATGCTGATACAATTCTAAATTCGCATCTCAACAAAGAGATACCAAAAGAATCAAATATTCAAAAAAATAAAGATCGAATCAACCAGAATGGTATCATACTCGATCAAAAAACAACATCTCTTTTGCTCACTGATCAAGATGACCAGATCCTTGCTGAGGAAGTTCATCATACTGGGAAAATAATAGAAAATTTAAAAGACAATTCTCAATGCAGATCAGAGGAGGGAATATATAGTAAAGAGGTCTTTAACTCCGAAATCCCCCCAATTTCAGAGTTATGTTTAATTACAAACAATCATGAGAATATCACAATCAATGTTCAGCCTTTGTATGCCAACCAAAGTCCTAAAGTTACAATGGAGAGCGAACCACCACCAGTTATAGCTGCAGAAGTTGAGGACAATGGTGGCATCCACTCAACCTTGCCTCGCAATACTGAGGAGTTTGACATCTCTCGCATTATAATCCCAGAAAGTTACATTGCATCTACTTCTGATAATGTTATGGAGGAACCTGAGAAGCAATTTGATATATCAGAACTTCATATTCATAAGACTAAAGCTATTGGTAAATACAAAAGCATGGGTAAAGAGAAGAAAGCTTTTGGGCAGAAATACATATCAATCAATCCTGACTGGAATGAAATGACCACAAGGCTAAAAGCTAAGAGATCGGACAAAAAGAGAAAAGGTAAGGGTAGCAATGTTTCAGGTTCGATCTGAAACTCTGTTTCTTTTTGTTCAACCTTTTATTATTTTATATGACTATCATGGCCTGGAATGTTAGGGGTATGAATTCCCCTGCTAAACAAACTGATATTTTAAATATGGTTAGTATTTACAAACCATCTGTTGTTGCCCTTATTGAAAACAAAATGGATAATAACAACACTGAGAAATTCTGTTTTAAGCTTTCTAATAACTGGAAATCTGTTAACAATAATGACTGTGGTAGTAAAGGTAGAATCCTTGTCATTTGGGATTCTAATATTTGGAATTTAGTTAATGTTAATAAAGATACTCAATTTATTGATTGCAATTTCAAAAATGTTGGTGGGTTTTCCCTGCAGATTACCAATATTTATGGTAGTAATTTCGAAAACGAAAGAAACAGTCTTTGGTATAGATTAAAAGCCCTAAGTCATAGCTATGATTTCCCTTGGATTATCTTGGGCGACTTTAATACTGTTTTTCATGTTATGGAAAAATTTGGTGGTAATAAAATTCCCCTCAGTAAGCTTGATAAAATTAATAAATTTTTACTTGAATCTGGGCTTATTGAGCCCAATGTGATTGGCAATAAATATACATGGAAATCTGGGAAGGAGAAAAATATTCATTGCAAGCTTGATAGAGTATTAATTAATGACAAATTTTGTAATTCTTTTCCAAATTTCTGTTGTTACTCTATTGAGCAAAATACTAGTGATCATACTCCTTTATTGATAAACTTTTTCCAAAACCAATCTATTACTAATAATAATCCTAAAGCTGCTCCTTTCAGATTTAAAAATGGTTGGGTCTTAAACAGTGATTATAATGATATTGTAAAAGATTGTTTTACTTTTTCTAATATTGGTTCCTATCAGGCCCAGTTTAGCAAATTTCTTAAAAATACTAAAACCACTATTAAAAACTGGAATAAGGCTAACTCTAATAATAATGACTGTTTAAAGAATTTAAGGGAAGATGGGAAAATTTTACAAAAGCTTGCTGATGATAACCCTGGTAACACTGAAATTATTGACAAATTCTTTTCTAATCAAGCTAAGCTTTCTCATGAACTTTATATTAACACTATTAATCACAAGCAGAAAGCTAAAGTTGATTGGCTTACTAAGGGGGATGAGTGTACCAAATTTTTTCATGCTAAAATGAGTTGCAGAAAACATGTCAACAATATTGGTAAAATCATTGACAGTAAAGGGGAATGCATTAATAGCATTGAAAAAATTGTCAAAGAAGCTATTAATTACTATTCGCATTTATTTTCCTCTGACCATATTGAAACTAGCTTTCCCAATATTGTTTGTAAAAATGTGTTAAAGGATAATGCTTCTGACATTTTACTTGCTCCTGTTAACATTGATGAAATTAAAACTATCATTTTTAATGCTGGAGACAACAAAAGTCCTGGCCCAGATGGGTTCAATGCTAAATTTTTCAAAGCTCACTGGGATAATACCAAAGATTTTATTTCTAATGTTGTTAATGAATTTATGAATGATGGTAAATTGCTCAAAAGTTTTAATCATACTTTCATTACCTTAATTCCTAAAAATAAAAATCCATCTTGCATTGAAGATTACAGACCTATATCTTGTTGCAATTTCATTTACAAAATCATTGCTACTATTTTAAGTAATAGAATTAAGCTTTTTCTCCCCTTTTTAATTTCTGAAAATCAATGTGCTTATATTCCTGGCAGATTAATTTATGAAAACTCTTTGCTTGCTCATGAAATGGTCAGGAATTTCAATTCTAAAAAGGGGGATAATATGTGTCTTAAAGTGGATCTTCAAAAAGCTTATGATAAAGTTAACAGAAATTTTATTATCCATATCATGAAATGCATGAATTTTCCTGATAAATTTTGTAAGTTAATTTTTGAATGCATAAATTCTCCCACCTTCTCGATTTTATTTCAGGGTAAACCTGAGGGTTTTATTAAGAGCAATAGGGGTATTAGACAGGGAGACCCTCTTTCTCCCTATCTTTTTACTTTAGCCATGGAATATTTTTCTATTCTTATTGATATTGAAACTATTAAAAACAATATATCTCCTATTAATAAAGTTCAGCCTTCCATTACTCACCTGATTTATGCCGATGATCTTATGTTGTTCTCTAAAGCTAACAAAGATAATGCAGAGGCCATTAGTGAGATTTTTGAAAAAATGTATAATTTTGCTGGGCTTAAAATTAATGAATTTAAAACAAAAGCATACTTTAGTAAATACTGCAGACACAAAAATGATGTTCTAGAAGTTCTGAAAGTCAATGAAGGTAATCTTCCTATCAAATATCTAGGACTTCCTTTATCTGCTAATCAAATTAAAGATAGTGATTGTGCTTATCTGATTGATAATATTCAAAGCAAAATGGAAACTTGGTCATGCAAGCTTCTATCCATTGCTGGCAGGATTGAATTAATCAAAACTGTTGTCTATGCTATCATTTTATATTGGTTTCAAACTCACCACATCCCTATTGCTACAATTAAAAAAATTGAGAGCAGATGTGCTGAATTTCTTTGGGGTGGTAAATACCATAAAATTAGTTGGGACAATGTCTGCAAACCAAAAAATGAAGGTGGGCTTGGTATCAGAAATCTTAATGATCTCAGTCTAACTTGCAAATTAAAGCTTTTTTGGAGATTTATTAGTGGAGATTCTTTATGGACCAAATGGATGACTTGTAAATATCTCAAAAATGGTAACTTTTGGACAATTTTACCAAAAAATAATCAATCAAATGCTTGGAATCAAATTTTAAAATGCAGAGATTTGGGTAAATCTCTTATTCAAAGAAAATTCAAATCTGGTTGTGAAACTAGTCTTTGGTTTGATCCGTGGTTTCAAAATGACTCTTTTATTAATAGAGTGGGTTGGGATAATCTTGTCATTTGTGGTGAAGCTAAAGCTAATGTTAACGTCATAATCAAAAATAATCAATGGCAGCCTCATTTGCACCCAATTACTAATCCTCATAAAAATTTTATAACTAATATCCCTTTAGACCCTAATGCAGATAGTGATCATTGGGATTGGTTAGCTAGCATCAATGGTAAGTTCTCCTTTAAGAAAACTTGGGAGCATATTAGAAATAAGCAGCTTACTGTTGAGTGGTATAAGTGCATTTGGAACAAAGTGAATAATCCTAAGATGGCTATCTGTACTTATTTTGCTATTAAAAACAGATTGCCAACTCTGGATATAATCAATAAATGGGGGAGGAATAATCTCTCACTTTGTTCCTTATGCAACTTAGAAAATGAAACTTTTTCTCACTTATTTTTTGAATGCAATTTCAGTTATTACATATGGAGTCAGATAAAAACTAAGATGAGCATAAGCAATGTTAGCAGCATGGATCTAAAGCAGATTATCATGGATATCTCCAAACATTTCAGAGGAAAATCTCTTGAAAGAGATCTTGCGCATGTTCGGATTACCACTGCAGTTTATCATATTTGGAAAGAGAGAAATAATCGTACCCATAACAAGCTTAAATGTCCAAAGAGCAAAGATGGTTGATTATTGATAATGATAGCAGAATCATTCTTCAGAAATCAAAGAAAAAAGTTAAAGACCAAACCAATTTTGACTTCCTTGCGGATCTGTGGAGCAAAGATGCTGGTTGCAAGTATACAGAACATTATCTCCTCAATCCGAAGGCTCATCAAAATGACTTAAACTTCCATAAGCTGTCTACTCAAAGCGATAAAGAGCTCCACAGCAACAGGCATCTTAGAGATGATGATAACAGCTACAGATTTACAGATCTGGGTCGCGATGACACCAGATCTGCAAATCTTAGCACGAGAAATCAAATTGCTGGCTTAAACAACTATTCAAATTCTAGCAAAGCTGATAGCAGCATGAGAAACAAGCTCAATCAAGGGCTTTCTTACTGGGAGAGAGGTGAAAGCAGCGGCAAAGGGAAAACAAAGGAGATTTAATCTCTTGTGATCGAGATTTTCTCGTCGCCATTTCTAGGTTTTGTTTTTTGGTTCGTTGTTGTTGTTTGTTTTGTGTCGGCAACCCTAGGAAGGGTTTGTGTGTATATGGGTGTTTGTGGTTTCGGGTTGTGTTGTATTTACCCGTGTTTGATTGTAATTTTGGGCCGGGCCCTTCTACCTTTCTTCAAAAAAAAAACCTTAGTCGGGTAGGAAAAGAAATTTAAAAGAATTAAAGTTGGCTGCGAAAGAAATGAAAAGCAATTTATGCTTTGAAATATTCTCCAAGGCACGGTCACGAATCGCTATCTCGACCATTTAGCGTTTTACAATGAACGCTAAAAATATGAAAATGAATATACCGCGGAGATCAGTGTGGCGAGACGAATCGACCGATATACTAAAATCTATGTTATGACATTCGTAACAAAATTCCATCTATTGCCATTATACCGCTCACTACTAGAGATACAGTGTATTCCAACGGTCTCCAACGGCTTTTCTAACGGCTTCCAACGGCCTGTTGGATTTTGACGTAACCGTCTGAAACCGTTGGAATAACGCCGTTTGCGGCCGTTGGTAGCCGTTGAAAAATTTCCTGCATAACTTCTCGAGACCAGACCTGCAACTCATTATCCTCTTCCCCAATTAACATTTTCACCTAATTCCCCCATTCCACCACCTCCTAACCAGCTGTCGCCGCCCCCAAACACCATCCCAACCACCTCCGACGCCATCTAGAAGCTGCTCCAGCCCATCTCCACCGTTCTAGCTCTCCAAATCGGTAATTTTGCTAAACCTAATATTTATGTTTTTTTATTTAGGGTTTAATTTTTAATTGTGATTGATTCCTACTTGTTACTGTATGCATATTACATCATGTTATCACCTAATTGCAACTATTATCCCATAATGAACAAGTTATTACCAATTGAAAATTTTGTAATTTAGGATATTTCATTAGTTTATGTTGATTTGGTTAGTATTGAACGTATGTGTGTGATAGAGTTTATTGCATTTGGAAGCCGTTAGAACGGATATTGCATTTGTGCGAACACGAGTTTTGTATTTGTACGAACACGCGAATTGATTTAGTGTATAAATGAATTTATAATAAATGAATTTTGTGTACAAATTTTGTGTACAAATTTTGTGTATAAATGAATTTAGTACTTATGTAATAAAACGGTAAAATATAAACCAATATTAATTAAACGAGTTATATATTTAAATTTAATATAAACAAATATTTAAATCCTTAGATATATTTGGTCCTGTCTGACAAGTGTTGTATATGATCGTTTTAGGGATATTCGTTTTTTCCACAAAACGGACAACTCTATTCATCTGATACATCATTTGTCGGATTTGTACCTGTATTGGACAAGTTACAAACACTATAAAGTAATTATATTTCGTCAATCATATCACTTTAAACGGTTCATAAAATTTCGACGGCATTTCATTTACGTTCCTTGTGTACATGCATTTGTGTATGATACAAGGAACACGGGGGAAATGTTGCCGAAATTTTGTGAAATCGTTTAAAATGATATGATTTACGAAATATAATTACTATTGTGTTTGTAATGGGAAGTAGGATGACCGACCATCAAAGAAGACACATAAGTGGCAATGAATCAATAATTGTTTATCTAAAATAAAGTTTTCAGAAAAAATATAAAATATAGTACATGTTTACTAAATCAGTAAATAAAATTTAAACAAAATATAAAATGATCGATTTATAATTTTTTTACTTTATCATAGGTTTTCAAGTAGGAAAAATGGTCAATTACTTTAATGATCGGAGCTGGATGTATCAAAGAAGGGAAATTAATGGCGCAATAAGTGAATATTTTCTGAAAGGGGTACAAGTGTTCATCGAATTTGCTATAAGTAATATTGCAAACGATGAAGAAATTCGTTGTCCATGTAGTAGATGCAAATTGTTGAACTATTTAGTACCGAATATAGTTAAGCTTCATTTGCGCCAATACGGTTTCGTACCCAATTATTTGTTGTGGGATCGTCATGGAGAAATTGTAGCCCCTAATAATCAAGAACAATCGGTGGAGGTCATTAGTGATGAAGTTAGTACGAATCTCATAGAACATATGGTCGATGATGCAGCACGATCAATGTTCCCTACCGTTGAAATTGATAACGACGATGTTAACGTCGAAGAGGAACCAAATGTTTTCTTCATATTAATCACCATTTTAGAAAGACAAAAAAACTTCATAACTAATAGGCATGGGACTCTACGACCACCAAGGGTTTGGTCAAGCGAGGATATATATGAACTTGTAAAAGATTATCCAAAAATACACGAGACCGGACAACAAATTGAAATTCAAGGTAAATCGACGTTTCATAATTGGTGCAAACAAAGTATATTCTGGGAATTGCCTTATTGGAAAAATCTCTTAATCCGTCATAACATTGACGTGATGCATAACGAAAAAAACGTATTTGATAATGTGTTTTATACGGTTTTGAATGTGAAGGGCAAGACTAAGGACGATTTGAAATCTAGACGTGATATAGAGGAAATATGCAATCGTCCTGAGCTTCATATGAAGCCCAATGACAGTAAAAAACCCAAAGCATGCTACGAACTAGACATCAACCAAGTTAAAGTACTGTTAAAATGGGTGGAAGGATTACGATTTCCCGATGGAATTTCCTCTAATCTTCGTAGATGTGTCGACTATAAAAATGGAAGACTGAGTGGAATGAAAAGCCATGATTGTCATGTAATGATGGAAAATTTGTTACCCATCGCTTTCAAAAAATTGTTACCAGTAAAAGTATGGATGGTAATAACAGAACTTAGTTTATTTTACAAGGAGCTTTGTTCAACTACGTTAAAAGTTGATCGTCTACTTAAACTTGAAGAAGAAATTCCTATATTGCTCTGCAAACTGGAGAAAATATTCTCTTCGGGTTTCTTTAATGTAATGGAGCATTTACCTGTTCATCTTCCATATGAAGCACGTCTTCGAGGTCCTGTGCAATATGGATGGATGTATCCATTTGAAAGGTATGTTACTATACTGATTATGTAAATGGTAATTTAATTTTAAATAGAAGTTAATACTTAACCGAAATATTTTTTATTAGGTACTTAAATCATTTAAAGAAAAAAGTGAGACAAAAAGCTCGAGTTGAAGGTTCTATTTACAAATCATATATCGAAGAAAAAGCTTCTTTCTTTTTCTCTCATTATTTTAATGATCATGTGAACTTATCATTTGTAAGTGTTCCGCGTAATGATGAGGCCGTTGAACAAAATTCTTCTTCTGAATCAATATTATCTATTTTTAAACAACATGGCCGACATGCTAGAAAATGTGTGGAAGTATGGTTAGATGATAAAGATTACCATGTAGCACACACATATAGGGCTGTTATGGTAACGGTAAATCTACCATTACCAGCCAATCGGTTACCATTTTCAAGTGAAATCGGTATATCAGTTTAATCGGTATGGTAACGGTAAATTTACCATTTTCTACGGTAAATCATCGGTAACATTTCTTCAATACCAGCGGTAACGGTAATTTTACCAGTCAATTTATAATACATGTATATTCATGTAACATGCTTTATTATAGGCATTTAGAACCAAGCAAATGATTAAATTTAGTTTATTAACTAGGTGAAATAATGTTAAATACACTTCACTTCTTTCTCATTTATGTCTTTTGTTAAGTAACACTATAAATTATATAATGAAGCACCGTTTTGGTATGAATCCGTGTTATGTTACTAACATTTTTTAGATAAACGGTAATTTACCATTACCAGTGTAACGGTTACCAGATTATCGGTATACCAGTCTTCGGTATACCAGCCTATCGGTAATGGTAACGGTAAGCAATTTTCGCTTACCAGTAAAAATGGTACGGTAACGGTATTTGTGAAATGGTAACGGTAACCATTACCATAACAGCCCTACACACATATATTCTTCTTAATTGTCCTGAAGTTGCACCATTTGTTAGGTAATTATCACCTTTCAAGTTTTGTTAAATTTAATACTACACGTGTAAATAAATAATAATGTAATATATCTTGTTTGTATTTGCAGTATTTTTGAATCACAAAATCCAAGCGACGATTTAAGCAAAGATTTCAGTACTTGGTTTTCAAAATACGTTTCTGATCCCACAAATAATGTGCTCGATGAAGGACTGAAACATTTGGCGTTTGGACCGAAAAGAAAAGTTAAAACGTATCCAATATTTTTTGTTAATGGATATAAATTCAACACCAAAGAATACGGTGCTGAAAAATTAACAAACAATACTGGTGTATTTGTTAAAGGCAGCGATGATCCTAATAATCATATGAATGATTTTTATGGCGTGTTAACTCAGATTTTGCAGTTGACATATTTTACAAGACCCGCGGAGGATGTTTATTTGTTTAGATGCAACTGGTTCGGCAATGTTCCAGGTTCTGGTATTAACGTGCATCCAAATTATAATCTTATAGAAATTAAACATACCTCGCGTTATCAAAAATACGACCCTTTTATACTAGCCAAACAAGCCCTACAAGCTTATTATGCCCCTTATCCATCTCTAAAAAAGGATAAAGCAGATTGGTCTGCGGTTTTTAAAACCAAAGCAAGATTTACGTTCGATGGACAGAATATTCCAGACGAACAAGCCTATCAAGCAGATCTGGAGGAAAATGTTGAAATAGCAATTACAGACGATCAAACTGATTTTGGACCTTTAAATGATGAGACAAATGTATTAGTCGAAGCATTTGAGAGTGTAGAGGAAAACGACATAGAACACAAAACCGAGT
The DNA here is from genome assembly GCA_030737815.1 of Allium fistulosum. Lineage (NCBI taxonomy): Eukaryota > Viridiplantae > Streptophyta > Magnoliopsida > Asparagales > Amaryllidaceae > Allium > Allium fistulosum. The sequence goes on from CM060902.1 coordinate 72,466,088, forward strand.
CTGAATCAGAAAACGACGAGGACGACTGAGTAATATCCGGTAATTTTTACAATTATTCACATTACATTTATCTCTGATTAATAATGCATTTATCCAAAGTTATACAATTTTAATGCCAACAAGTGTATACTCACACACTAAACACATACACACAACATGACACATTTGTAGCATATTGTATTACATTTTTTAATGGTTCGTCGTATCATAATTATTATGAATTGTATATGTATGTATATGGCAGGTATATTATGTCTGGCTCTGGTTCTGGCTCTCGGCGACGTGCCTCTTCCCAACAGATTGGAGAAAGTAGTGGTGAGTCATCAGCTCGTCCAGTCGTTTACTTGCAGCCAAAGGCTGATCAGGCGTAAGTATCATAATTAGCAGCATAGCAATTTAATTTTTTGTACATGATATATCTATAATTGTCTAAAGTTCTATTTTATATTTAACGCAGTGGGTTTGAGTTGGAGCCATCTAAAGTGGTTCGGAACATTTCTAAGTAGGCGTATATGAGCAGGATGAGCGATTGCTGGCCTAAGTGGAGCAAGATCCCAGATGATGTGAGAGAGACCATTTGGCAAGATTTTCTAGTAAGTTTATACCGCTTTACAAAATGATTAATTAAATACAAATAAATAATTAGTAATATTTTCTCATTGTACAAGGCGCAGTAGATTTGCAAGAGTCTGACATCAAGTTAGTTCAGCGACACTGGAACTTAAAGATCGCTAAGAACTATAGGGAGAAGATGTCAGAGATTAAAAAAGTGGGGAAGAAACAAAAGTGGATGAGCGCGGCTGTATGGGATAAGTGGGTTGACTGGTGGAACTCTGAGGAGTTCAAGGTAAATCTATAATGAATCTCAGTAATTTTTTAACGTTTAATAAATAATTATTCATTGTAAATTTGCAGGAGGAGTCAGAAAGGAACTCAGCAAACAGGAGCAGGAATCCAGTAACTCATCGTGGAGGCTCCAAATCTTTCCAGCATCACCGCGAAGATTTGGTAAATTTATATATTATCACATTTGTATATTGATCAGTTCAGTAATTATTTATGTGAAGTTAAATTATCCAAATTATCAATTGCAGGAACGAGCTTATGGACATCCCATTGGCTTAGTGGACTTATTTGCTCACACCCACGCATCTAAGCAAGTAGACGAGTCCGGCAAAATCATATATCAGTGAAGTGATCAGGATAAGGCGACTGAGGCATATGTATGCGTTTTTTAATCTAATACTTACATCAATAAGTTTATTAATTACTAGCTATGTAAAATAAAAATTACATTCTATTATTTTTCAACTGAAATTGTTTTTTTTCATTATAGTCAATGTTACAGGAGGCACGGGCATATGCGCTTCAGTAGTCTGGTCGTGATGAGTTGACACAGGAGGAGCAAGATAACATATTTGACGCTGTTATGAATCCGACGCAGCGGAGTAGACGTTATGGCTTCGGGAACGTAACGGTAATTGATCCTTTTACATATGTACAACAAGTTAGCGTTTAGATATATAGTGCTATAATATTTTATAAGCGTTTCCAACCCTTTTGCTATTATTTCTATTTGCAGGCTCGACAAGCTCAAAAGGCCCAAGACAAAGAAGAAATTAAGGAGCTTAGAGCTATGATTGAGTAGCTGCAGGAGGAGAATCATCTGCGAGCTGTACCAATGGAGCAGCTGAATCAAAAGCTTGCGGAGTATGTGTAGAATCATGGTACCTTTCCTTCGTCGTTTGGTGCTTCCGGAGGCGACGACGAAGATGCTTGAGAAGGTATGCCTTTTATTGTTTGTGTTTGAACGATGTATATATTGACTTGGAGATGGTTATAATGTGTTTTAATGTTGTATATATTGGTATGGAGTAGGTGAGAACGATATTTTGATGGTATGTACGTGGTTTGTTGACATGTTTTGTTGGTATTTACGTTGATGGTACGGTTTATGATGTTTGAATGGTTTGGTTTGTTTATATTGGTGTTTAATTGATTTATATGTGTTGTTTATATTGATATTGATATATATATATATATGTATGTGTGTGTGTGGAATGGATTGGAAATGTATTGGAAAAATATTGGAAATGGAATTGATTGGAAATGGTGTGGCTGGAAGGTTAATAGGCTTGCTGTTGTACAGCAAAATAAACCCAGATTTCCAACGGTTTCCAACGGCATATTGGACATTTTATTCCAACGGCTAGTAACGGTTTCCAACGGCTATTAACCGTTGGTCGCCGTTGGAATTGCCGTTGGAAATTATCCGTTGGTTTCGTTGGAAGCCGTTGGAAAGCGTTGATTATATTCCAACAGCTTCTAACGGCCGCCAACGGCTCGTAGCCGTTGGAATAGCCGTTTAATCTTGTAGTGGCTTCGAATTCGAACGATAATGAAATTTTTTTATAAACGGAGCTACAAAGGTCGGAATTGGACGGAACGAACTTTGACTTTTAATCAGAAAATTTTCTAGATCATTTTTATGTAAAAATATTTTTTTTCAAAATTTCACAATTCGTATTGAAAAATATGCTGACCGAGTTTTAAACAAATTTTGATGTAAAATAAATTTTGTTGGCCTCATTTCAATGGACGCATTTCAGATATCTAGTTTCGCCTTCAAATTTTTACTTTTAAAAAATAAATTTTATTTCAAAATCTTTTATTTTAGCAATGCTAATGGGAAGGAAATTGGCCCCTAACCAGATATATAGAGAGATGAGAAACTTATTACAGTAACATGCTACCGTAACAAGGATGATGTAAAACGAAAAATAAAAATTAATAAAAGCTTATTGAGGGATCATTTCGGCCCATCAAGCCCAAGTGACCAATCAAAAAGCAGAGCAACAATTACATGAGTCCAGTTATACTACGTATAATATTAATCATCGTTCTTTCTTCATGCATGAAAACCCTAAAAATCCACATGTACATAAAAACTGGTGTTTAATCGGTGTGTTTGCCTACTATAATATTGTAAAATTATAATATTTTTACATTGTTATAAGATGAAATATAATGTTTATACTTTATATATGTTGTGGCTTATTGAGAGAAATGAATCATAATAAAATATATTATTTATCTTTGAGTATGCAATTTGTTTTAAGTGACCTATGTTTTTTTAGTATATAAAATTTATTTATTTTTCTATTTTGCCAATATGAATGTGTAATATATCAAACTTATTGTTTAATTTTTTGTGTGATTCAAATAGATAGAAACTTTCCTAATTTGCAATTTGGAATATATGGAAACATTCCTAATTTATAATTTGGAATATATAGACTCTTTCCTAATTTGCAAATTTGAAATTTGTGTAAACTTTCCTTAATTATAACCTTACCTTCTTTAAACTTTTCATATCTCCAATTGGAGAAGACTATAAATAAAGGGGTAGACTTATGGAGTTCATAATCAACACAACTCATAAAGAAATAATATGAGTCAATAAAGAAAAACAAATTGTAACCCTAATTAACTAAATTAAGGATTTTTTTTAATTCTCTCGAAAGCTCTTGCGGTCTCTCTTGTTTATTGAAAGTAATAAAGCTCCTCTTCTCCAAAGTGAACATACACTATCACAATGATAGTGGAATCACTATAAATCTCATGTTTTCCCTTTTCTCTTTTAAAGTTATTTACTATTTCTTTTGGAATAGTTGTGATCTGATTAGAGAAATGATCGATCTATTTGTTTTACCGCACCGTAGCACGATCCTATAATTAGGTTTTTCTGCTACGAGGGATTGATCAGCACTAAGAAGTATCAACGCTTTCAGGTTTGCTATTGCATAGAAGGTGTCGTGTAGAATGAAAGGTGAAGAAAATACATCAGAGATTAGTTCAGCACCAGTAGTTGCTCCGTATATTGAAGGTTCCTACGTGGCTTCGGCTTCATAGTTATCGATAGAGAAGTGGAATGGAGAAGGAGATTTTGAGAAGTGACAGTGCATGATGAAGTCGGTACTAAGAAGAAATCACGTCCACAATGTGGTTTATGACTACCGCCAACTTGCACTGGATAAGAATATTATTTTTGAAATTAGTCACGAAACTACCACTGGAGGAATTTGAAAGAAGTTGGAAGACCTCTACATGAAGAAATGTTTAACAAATCGATTGATCTTGCTGAAGAACTTCTTCACCTATAAGGTGAAGGAAGGTTCTCCCATAAAGAATACTTGAGTATATATTATGACCTGTTGATGAAGATGAAGTCAATTGATTTGAAGATTGATAAAGAACAGAAAGTCATTGTTCTATTATGTTCACTTCTAGAATGGTTCACCATTTTTGTTAACAGCCTCATCTATAGTAGATAAACATTTATATTGGATAATGTGAAGATAGGTTTGCTTAGTGAGGAGTTGAGAGATTAGATGAAGGGTTTAGGTTTAGGAGATGGTAGTGGAGGAAGTGATAGTAGTTCAGGCTTGTTTGTTGAGAGAGGAAGAAGGAAGAAGAAGAAAAAGAATTTTAGGATTGTTCTAATTCGAAGAATCCCCCATTGGAAGTAAGTTTAAAGATGGAAATTGTCATCATTGTAAGAAAAATGGGTCATTGGAAAACAGACTATCCATATTTGAAAAAGGAGACTAGGGATTCTTTATCTATTATGGTGGAGAATGAAGATAGCGATGTGTCAATAGTTGTAGTATCGGATGTGGTGGATCATTGGGTCCTTGATTCAGGAGCTTCATTCCATATGTCACCCGATAAGGATTATTTTTCTTCCTTTGTCGCTAATAAAGGAAGTTCCATACTTATGGGTAATGATGTTACATACAGGTCCATGGGAGTTGACTCGGTTCGCATTCGCATATTCGACGGGATTGTTCACACTCTTTTAGATGTTCGTTATGTATCAGGTCTTCGAAAGTCCTTGGTATCGTTACGGAGGCTAGCATCATTAGGATGCAAGGTTACCATCAACATATATGGTTTGAAGGTTTCTAGAGGGGCACTTATAGTAATGAAGGGTATAAAGGTCTAAAACCTTTATTTGCTAAAGGATATCATAGTTTCAGGGGAATCATGTGTTGGATTTGATAGTGCTAAAAGTTTGGATGCTACTAAGCTTTGGCAATTAAGATTAGGTCATACTTCGGAGAAGAACTTAGAATTGCTTTGTAGGAAGAAGAAGATCAGAAGAGAAAGCTTTAACAAATTGGAATTCAAGAAGAGTGTGTTCTAAGTAAGCAAAACAAAGTATCATTTGGTACTGGCGAGCATACTTTTAGGAGGGTACTTACCTATGTGCATTCAGATGTTTGAGGACTAGTTTCTACAGCCTCCATTGGGGGAGCTCACTACTTCGTATCTTTCATTGATGACTACTAGTGCAAGGTTTAGGTATATATAATGAAGGCTAAGTCGACAGTGTTCGAAATGTTTAAGGAATAGTTAGCCCTCATCGAAAACCAAACTAAAAGGAAATTTAAGATTCTTCGATCCGAAAACGACGGCGAATATGTCTTGAAGGAGTTCCTTGGATACTGCAGACACCATAGTATTAGGAGACATTTTATTACAACCGATGATCCACAATCCAATGGGGTTGCTGAGAGGTTGAATAGAACCCTTCTAAAGAAGGCTCGTGGCTTGAGATTGACTGTGGGATTATCTAAAGACTATTGGGCTGAAGATATATTGACGGTTGCCCACATCACTAATCGGATTCTGTATTCAGCATTAGTGGGAAGATTCCAGAAGAGCTATGGAGAGGGAAGTCTACTATACGCGGTTACTTCCATATTTTTAGTTAGCCTATTTATGTGCATAACATAGTATTTGATAAGTTGGAGCCGAGAGCTACCAAGTATGTTCTGCTAGGTTATATAGATGGAATAAAGGAATATCGTACTTGGAATCAATCAACGAATAAGGTGATACACTCCAGAATGTTACCTTTGATGAGTCGGCCATGTTCAAACAGTTGGAGGAGACATCAGATAGCTTAGGTTTGGAAGGAGGCAAACCCAAGGAGATGGAGATTGTTCCCACATTTCAACCAAAGAGTAGAGTTTATATTGTTGATGACAAAGAAAATGCAGTCGAAGAACCATCATATAATAGTCCACATATTTTCTCTGACAGAGATCGTGATGGTCATGAAGGTTGAGAAGATTTAGTTCAAGGTGGAGCTGAAAGAGTGGCAGGCGATGCCGGAACCATTCGTGTTAGGCAGCGAATTAGGAAGGCACCTCACAGATATGGAGATTGGAAGTTTGCAAACTTCAGCCTCAGTGATCAGTTCGATTATGTTTTGCATGTGGTTCTCGAAAAACCATTTGTCCTTGAAGATGCTTTGAAATCAATAGGCAGTTCGAAGTGGATTTGTTCCTTGAGGAGAAAATGCACTAGTTGTAGAAAAAAAAGGCATGGGATTTGGTCCTATTACCTCAGGAAAATAAAGCCATACGTTGCACATGGATATTCAAGATAAAAGATTATAGTAGGCATAAGGCTAGATTGGTTGCATAAGGATTATCATATAGAAAGGGGAAAGTACAATGAAACTTTTTCTCTGGTTGTGCAACATTCATTTATTAGGATTTTGTTAGCTAAAGTTGCTACTCGCGTTATGGAGTTGGAGCAACTAGATGTGAAGCTAGATGTGAAGACAGCTTTTTTACATGGAGACTGGGAAGAGACAATCTACATGAAACAGTCAGATGGGTTTGTAATGGATGGTAAGTCGGATTGGGTTTGCAAACTAAAGAAGTCATTGTATGGTCTAAAGCGGCTGCCGAGACAATGGTATAAGAGGTTCGATTCTTTTATGTTGAGCATTGGCTTTGACAAGAGCATAAAAGATGCTTGTGTTTATTATAAACACTTGGAAAGTGATGATTATGTGTACTTACTCTTGTATATGGATGATATGCTTATTGCTTTCGAGGATGGAGAAGAAATCAACCAATTAAAAATGCGTTTGGAAGCGGAATTCGAAATGAAAGACCTTGGAGAAGCAAAGAAGATTTTAGGCATGTAAATCTTCAAAGATAGAAAGATTGGACTTTTTAGACTGAGTCAAAAGTAGTATATATGGAAGGTTCTTGTTCGCATTAGCATGGATACTGCAAAGGCTATTTTGACACCCATGCCTTTATATGTAAAGCTTTTGGAAAAAGCTTCTTCCATTTCAGTTAAAGGCAAGACTTATATGGAGAGGGTCCCCCGCTAGTGCAGTTGAGAGCTTGATGTACGTCATGATCTGGACGAGGCTAAATATTGCTCATGTTGTTAGTTTGGTTAGTCCCTACATGGCTAATCCAAGGAAAGACTCATTAGGAAGTTGTTAAAGTTGTTTTGAGATACTTGAAGGGAATACCAGATCATCGACTTATTTTTGGAACTAGAAAGAATTGCAACTTGGTTGATTACTGTGATTCAGACTATGCGGGAGATATAGACAGAAGGAAGTCAACCTCGGGCTATGTGTTCACTCTAGGAGGTACAACTATTAGTTGAAGAGCGAGGTTGCAGTCTGTGCTTGCATTATCTATTGTAGAAGCGGAGTTGATAACTGCTGTTGAAGCAACTAAGGATGCACTTTACTTGAAGCGCCTATTGCGTGATCTAGGTTTTGCACGTAATAGTGTGGTGGTGAATTGTGACAGTCGGAGTGCAATTCATTTGGTTGAAAACTTAGCGTCCAGTTCGAGAACAAAGCACATAGAAGTCGGAGGGTCGTTCCTTTTTGTCATAAATGAAGAAAGAGTGATTCGTCATGAGAAGATCAACACAAAGGACAATGCGGTGGACATGTTTACTAAGGCACTGCCGGTTGCTAAGTTCGAGCATTGCTCGAACTTGATTCGTTTTTTGAAGTGCTAGTGCCACATGATGGCACCATGGGAGAGAGTGAAGTAGTTTAGTTAAAGCTAGAGGAAGATGTAGTATTATTCTTGTTTGAGAAATATAAGTTGTCATATACTTTTTGTTAGGAGATTGTTTTGAATCTACCTTTATTTTGAGTAATTTAACACTTTTTTAGCGGGGGTGGTCTTGCCAAAACTTATTGACAAAGTTTGAGAGGGGTGGCCAAGCCAAAACCTATAGGGAAGGTATTCGTATTAAGGTGGAGCGTGCAATAGAAGTTGGTTGAGATAATTTGAATCGAGGTGGAGTGTTGAATTTTTTGTGTGATTCAAATATCTAATTTGCAGTTTGGAATATATGGAAACTTCCTAATTTGCAAACTTGAAATTTATGGAATCTTTCCTTAGTTACGATCTTACCTTGTTTAAAACTTTTCATAATCAACACAACGCATAAAGAAATAACATGAGCCAATAAAAAAAATTGTAATTAATCAAATTAATTAGGGATGTTTTTATTATTCTTCCGTAATCTTTTTGTAATCTCTCAAAGTAATGAAGATCATCTTCCCCAAAGTGGGCGTACACTATCACGACGATAGTAGATTATTTACTATTTGTTTTGAAATAGATGCGATCAGATTGGAGAATTGATCGATCTGTCTATTTTACCGTACCATTACACGATCCTGTAATTATTTTTTCCCGCTGCGAGGGAATGATCGCATCTTTACACTTATAGTCTATTTAAACAGATTTAATAATTATGAGGCAAACTAATTAATATAAATTGACTGAAATTATTTATTAAGATAAGAATTAAAGATTATTTAATTAATTTGTCTTTTTTATATTAACAAGCCCCTTAATGAATTTAAATATTAATCTAATAGATGTGCTGTTTGTAATGAAAGATTAAAAATTTGTTGTATCGACCTAGATAAAAATGGTTCGAGAGAAATACGAATATTACTATACACAACCCATAAATTATAAACTATAGGGGCTTAAGTGTAAAATAATATGAGAGGAATGAGGAGAACCTAGCCGGTTATCATACAAATAGTAAACTATAGGGTTTGAATCTAAAATAACTTGTAACTTGTTTGTTGTATATGATAGTATTGCAAAATTCCTTTCTAAATATATTATTAAAGAATAAAATTTGTCATACAATGTGAAGAAATAGTTTTAATTCTATGTATTAATTTAAGGCTATGTCGTTTGTTTGTAATGAAAAAACAGCTTTTGAAAGAAATTTATTTACATGAACATGAATATTAAATAGTTAAAGAGAATCTTATAAGTAGCATCGATGATTATAACTAAACAGATTTAAATGTAAAATAATGAATAACATTAATGGGTTTTGTAGAAATTATAAACTATACGGATTTTAATGTAAAATAATAGGGGAAAATTTATGAGGAACTGAAAAATTATTATAATAAATTTGTTGACATTCCTTTATTTTATTATGGTTTTATGCATTGATAATAGATTGTTGTATTTTAGTTAATTAATGTATTTATATACTATAATTTTTGTTATATATTTTCAAATTTGAATAAATTTTGCTAATTTGCTGACATAAAAAAAGATGCATAAACTCATTATATTCTTGGATTCGGTATTTGCTAAGAGAATTAATGAAGATTAGTTAATTCCATGTACTTCTTGAATTTAATTTAATATTAACTTTTGTTTAGCTTATTTTAGTAAGTAGATGTTCAATTCATAGATAAATAATGTTTGAATTGCTGACATTTTTTTGAAATTGTAATGAACATCTTTAGAGCTAAAAGCGTGATAACAAGGTAGGTTCAGTTGATTGATGGATTGGACTGCAAAACTAAAGATCACGAGTTCAAGCCACGAAAAAAACACATGTTGGCATCATCACCATATCAATAAAAAATGCGATAACTATGCATCAATATACTACATGTTCGTAACAAATGTCAAAATATACATCTTCAGTGAAAGAATTAAATTTCAAATTTAAACAAAAGGTTTAATTATAGATCACTAGATGAAATGTAGAAATGGGACTTTGTTTTTAGAAGTATTTTAATTTATAACTCATTATCTCGTACTTAAATAATTTCCTTATGGTTATTAAATAGGTGTATAACATTTTGCTTATATCAAGAGGTAGTAAGTACACACATTTATTGTTTTTGTAATTGTTCTAATGTATTCAAAAAAATTGAAAAGCGTGAACTGTAAGTGAGTTTTTCTTCCTCTCTTCTTTTTTTTTTTTTTTTTTTTTTTACTGTCACACTGTTAAAGCTACTACCATTGCAAGGGATACAATAAACATATTGTATTTGTTTGCAAGGAAATACCCAATTTTTAAAGAGGAAACGTAGTGGAATTGAACGTTCATGTAAAATAGCGTGAACAGATTGAGGAGAGCCTTATAAAACAACCATGTGAAAGCGTAAACATGAATTTCGATGGTTTTGTCACGCTAATGCATCACAACCATTGTTAAAGACTACAAAAGCTCATTTGATTATTTGTCCATCTTTGTCCAACATCTAAGTTGCATGTTTGCACGTTTACGGAGAAGATGAACTGTTCGCTATATATGCATTTACACTTGCATTTTCTCTCAACTGATGGATGACAGAGCTCGTCATCATGCCCTTCATTGATCTACAAACCATTTCTTCTGCCCAAAAAATTCTGAATTTCAAAACACAACATGCCCCAAAAATCTAAGAAAATGAATAGAAACTGAGCCAGACTTATCTTTTATCGATTGATACTTATAATACAACAAGATACAACAAGGTGAGATTCTACAATACTTGTATTTGTTAAATAAACACAGAACATTGAGGTCCCATCAACGCACAATCTTCAAATTTTACAACACATTTCCCTGATCAAAAAAATGATAAACAAGTAGGCATCATTATTTACATGATAAAGACCATGAAGAATTGAAGCAAAATCTTTGTATTAGCATTGCAAGGGAGATGCAGTGAGACATATGTATAGTTTGTATTACAGCTCTATAAGGGCAACATTTAATTTCTGAGCATGTTTCGCTAATGAACCTCCTTTTCTGCATAATATGAACACAGATGTTAACATCTTACACGATAATATAGTAGACAAATATGAAAAAAAGAAAGGCTGATCTTTAAAACTAACAGCAAATTTAGGTTCGTTTCCAAACTATTTGCATATATGGGCTGGTTTTTGCCAACTCGACAGTGAATTGACAATGTTTTTAGTAAACTGTATATGAGTGCAACTAGCAATTGCAATCGTAGAAATTTACACTGGCACAACTGGGAATTGTGACAGCGTATATTTTTTACTTAGATCAGCTACGGCTAGTTTCTTGAAAAATATAACTACTTTGGCATAACTCGAAATTGCACCAATGTAAATTATACGAACACGATTAGAGCTGTTATGGTAATAGTAATGGTTACCAATACGAAAAAACCATTACGTATTGATACTATCAGTAAGTCAAAAATGATTAACGATACTTTACCATTACCGTTGGTAAAATAATCGTTGATATACTGATAGGTTGGTGAACTGTTGATGGGTAATGGTATATATACCAATATATATAAAAAATTATTTCATCGTTAATTTGATAACAATAAAAATGTAAATATTTTATTGCTGATTTTAACCCCACCAATACTTATATCAACATTTTGATTTATTTTAGTTGCTGTATAAACTTTTTATTTATTCATCACAAATTATTTTGCATCTAATAATAACTTTGTTAATCTCATACTTTGAAGTTTGAAAAGTAAAGTAAAAAATATCATCATAAATAGTACTACAAACACACTTAAAATTTGATACATTGTTAGTGTGTTCATTGATATTAATTGAAATGGTGAAAACAAAATTAACGTACTGTTAAAATTACCATTATCGCTGGTTTTCACATTTCTTCACCGTTATATTTATTGTTACAATACCGATAGCATTGGCATACCATTGCAACTCAATATTTGCTATCAATTATTTGGTGTATGTAATGGTAAATTTACTATAACCATAAGCACGGTTCACAATTGCAGTCATGCTAGTTCTTAAAAAGTATATCAACTTAACTCTGGGTTGATAAAATCAAACTTCATTTGCCAACAGTTTGAAAACTACCCTAAATATTCAATTAGTTTTAAATTTTAACTTATTTTGAAATTTTGACCTTTGTATAATCAATGTGTTAAATTTTGGTGATACAAAATCACACATAGAGGGAAAGAAATATGCAAAAGAAAGAAAGAGAAGATTTTGTTTCCTCTGATTAAATAAGCATATTTAAGTATGTTTATTTCTTTCTCTAATTTGCTAATCAAATTATTTTTTGCCTCTAATGTTAACTTGGGCATTAAGTAAATTGATTATATAAATAGAGACTAGAGGAGAGGATAAACATATGGTGGAAAATCTATTTGATAATTTTCTCTTCTTCATTTTTGTTCTTCTTCTCCAACAATTTAGCCATATAGATATTTGCTCCCTTTCTCAATTTGGTTATTGATTCAATGGTATTTTGTTTATTTTAGCTTTGTTCTATTAATTGTAAACAAAAATTTTTGGTGAATCAATAAAGTGGGTGGTTGGGTGGAATATCTTGTCTTATTGCTTTTAATTTCAATTCCGTCTTATTTTTTAATCCAAGTTATCTCTTTGTGATTTGGATGACAAAGATCCGTTGATATAAGCTTCCGCAAAGCGCTACCATTTTTGCACAACAGTTTGGTATCAGAGCCAGATCATCGCAAAGCTTAGAGTAATTTTGGATTGAAAAATTATTGATGTCGGATATGATTTCATTTTCGAAGATGGCTATTTTGGATGGAAAAAATTGGGGTATTTGGAAGCCTAAGATGGAGGATGTTCTGTACCTCAATGATCTTCATGATCCGATTGATGGAGATGGAAAGAAGCCCTCTGATGTAGATGAGGGAAAATGGAAGAAGATGGATAAGAAGGCGATTGCTTTGATTCGCCAGTATCTTGATGATTCAGTTTTCCATCATGTGGCTAGTTGTGAATCCGCGAAGGCTTTGTGGGACAAGTTGGTATCTTTGTATGAGTCAAAGAGTGCTACTAGTAAGGCTTTTCTGGTTCGAAAGTTGGTACAACTGAGATTAGATGAAGAGAAGTCTGTTGCAGAGCATTTGAATGAATTTCAGGATGTAATAAATCAATTGGCAAATATGAAGGTCAATTTTGATGATGAGTTACAAGCTCTTTTATTGATGAGTTCGCTTTCAGAAAGTTGGGAAACTTTGGTTGTTTCATTGAGTAATTCCAATGCTAATGGAACTATCTCTTTGAAAACTGTTCGAAGTAGTCTTTTGAATGAGGAGCTTAGAAGAAAAGGGTCAGGTATGAAATCAATTCAAAGTGAGGCTATGGTGGCAAGGGACTCGAAGAAAGATACAATTTGGAAGAAGAAGGATGCTAATGGTAAAGGTGTTATCACTTGTCATTATTGTAATAAGAAAGGTCACATACGTAGCAAGTGTTATGCTTATAAAAGAGATCAGAAAAAGGCTGCGGATGGTGATACTAGTAGTGATGCACATGCAGGTTTTGCTGAAGGTACCGATAGTGATGCTTTTTATGATGTCCTCTTTAGTGAAAATAAGCCTTGGAAGATGGATTCGGGAGCTAGTTTTCACATATGTAGAGATGTGAATTATTTTTCTTCTTATGAGAAGAGTGTCGGCATGATTAGGACAGCCAATGGAGAAGAGCTACCGATTTGTGGTATTGGATCTATCCGGTTTCGTATGCATGATGGTGTGGTTAGAGAAGTCTCTGGAGTCAGACATGTACCCACTTCTTCGCATAATCTTATTTCTCTCGGTCAGTTGGATCGCCGTGGTTGCACTTATGAGACTCAAGGTGGAGTTTTGAGAGTGAAGAAAGGTGGTCGTGTAAGGATGAGAGGAGTATTGGAAGAAGGAAACCTTTATAGCTTGGTTGGTTCTGTAGTCGACTATGAAAAGCGAGTGACGGTTGAAGAACCTAGTCCACAGCAAGGTGGAGAGGTTAATGTGGTCACTGCTTATGATTCTAGCATTGAGGATCATATTTTAGACAGGGGTCTTCATGTTGATGATGCTCGGGGGATCGATAGTGATCAGGTAATGAGCTCAGATCGAGTGATAGACGGGTGTCGAGTTGCAAAATCCACAAAGACAAGACGGAGATCTTTGTGGTATTACAAACGTTTTTGAGACCGGATTTGTGTGGTGCACCTCATGTGGGAGATGCATCACTTGCGGACGGTGGTAGAGGTTTGTAATTTGGTATGATTGAGATATAGGGAGTTGTGATAGATCTAGATATGGCATGTTTGATATGTTGGAGATATGTGATTTTGCATCAAGGTGGAGTGTTAAATTTTGGTGATACAAAATCACACATAGAGGGAAAGAAATATGCAAAAGAAAGAAAGAGAAGATTTTGTTTCCTCTGATTAAATAAGCATATTTAAGTATGTTTATTTCTTTCTCTAATTTGCTAATCAAATTATTTTTTGCCTCTAATGTTAACTTGGGCATTAAGTAAATTGATTATATAAATAGAGACTAGAGGAGAGGATAAACATATGGTGGAAAATCTATTTGATAATTTTCTCTTCTTCATTTTTGTTCTTCTTCTCCAACAATTTAGCCATATAGATATTTGCTCCCTTTCTCAATTTGGTTATTGATTCAATGGTATTTTGTTTATTTTAGCTTTGTTCTATTAATTGTAAACAAAAATTTTTGGTGAATCAATAAAGTGGGTGGTTGGGTGGAATATCTTGTCTTATTGCTTTTAATTTCAATTCCGTCTTATTTTTTAATCCAAGTTATCTCTTTGTGATTTGGATGACAAAGATCCGTTGATATAAGCTTCCGCAAAGCGCTACCATTTTTGCACAACACAATGTTCCATTACAATGCACTTAAAAATAAAGTTAACTGTGAAGAACAAGTCATAGAAGTCGTTGGTATCCTCCATATAATTGACCCAAGTTAAGATTTAAGAAGATAACGGCCTGTTTGGTTTGGAAATCGAATTTTGCGTTTTGCTTTTTTAATATGTATTTCAAAAAGCGTGAGGAGGATGAGATGGAAAATCCCAATGATTACTAAAAAAGGGAGAAGATGACAAACAAAATTAATTTTTGATATTTTCTTAAAGACGGAAAACAAGAAATAATTGATTTTATATGTTAAAATCATTTTTCAAATTGATCGTTTTCCACTCCACCTCCACTTCAGGCCTTTCTGACATATATATTGAAATCACAAAACACAAAACTCAAAGATCAAGTCAAAGGGGCTCTTAATGTTTATAGTAAATTTAGAAGAACTCCAAAAATAAGCTAATTACCTGATCAGCATTGGGAGAATTTGCCTTATCTTCTGTAATTGGTTATAAGATTTTTTACAAAGCTCCAATCTACATTTCTCACATAAATAAAACAGTTATAGCAGTGAATAACATAATTCAAAATTTTATTGAAGAGAAAATAAAACTATTGAATGAACCTCCTCTCTGCTTGAAGATCAACTCCTAATGGTGGTGAATTAGAGACGACTGAGTGTATAACTGGTCCGAATGTTTTAATAAGCTCGAAGAGTAATTCCAAGGACACAATTGTATGCCTATGCATAGCCCAAAAAGGATCCATTTAATAACTAGTCATTAAGATAGAAAGAGAATCTTATGCAGGCCGTTTTGTTCAAACAGAACATAACATTTGATAAAAAAAAACTAAAAAAAAAAACTATACTAGATACTAACTTAAGTTTAACATTACTTTGTAACAAGAGAAATTTTAACAACATCCGGTTAGTGCTGGCATACTCTCCCTCTCATTGGAGGAGAGGGTAAGCATTTAATGGATTTTTCTTAATTCAAGTGCATGCCCTTTCTTACAATAAGAGAGTGGCTAAAATGTGTTGCAACAGAAATTATTCTTTAATATTGCAAATGTAAGAAAATAAATAATTAAAAATTAAAAGGGAAAGGAAACTTTAGCCATTCAAGTCATTTCGAGAGAGAATAGTCTAAACCAAGCTTCTTCCGAAACAAATTACAGGAATAAGCGTACTTTGACCAAGGTTTGAAGTTTCGACCAAAACACCGTGATTTCTGTCACTCCGTTCCGATTTTGGTAGGGACCGAGACGAAACCAGATCAAAACTCCGATTCAATAAAACTACTATAAGTGGTATGCCAAAGCAGGATTGTTAAGTACCTTTCTGTCTTGCTATTCAGTAAACCCAAAAGTAGGGGTAGCAAGCATGAAAACATATCAAGTGTTAACAGACCAGTTTTCTCCATGAGGATGCTAACTATATCTGCTTGAACCTACATATATGATATCAGGAACGTCATCATTGTTCATTAACTAGAGAGAAAGAAATGAAGCAGATAATTGAAGGACAGCTAATATAAAGTGTCAAAGAAACATACAGAATGGTCAGGTAATTTCACCACTGCGTCAATTGCACCTTTGATGCCATTATGCGTCCAAAAATGGCGAACAACCTGCAATACTTTATTTTACCTCGTTGTCTGATACCAAGTTACATAATATTTTACCACTAAAATGCTGATACAAGCGGTTGAAAAAAATAAGTGCCCAAATGCCAGTCTTGAACTTTAGGGGGCTATAAGCGGATGAAAAGGCAAGCTAGAAATCATAGATTGTGTTTTTCCTTTTTTTCTCCTCAAAAAAATAAAATGAAATGAAAAGTAAAAATAATATTATTTATGAAAGTGGACTTGTTAATCATTATTGTGAAGGTGTGTCGACAAATTAAATTTTGTATTGAGATTAATTCGATAATTGTTTTTTCTACCTCTTTTTTGGAAAAACGAGTAAAACCATCTCGTTAAACCCAAACCAGCCCCAACTGGGGACCTGATTAGAAAAAGAGCAGAACCTGGCAACTATTTTTTCACCCACCGACACTAAAACCATCTCGTTAAACCCTAACCAGCCCAATTAGGATCCTGATTAGGAAAAGAGTGCAGAATTTGATAATTAAATTTCTTACACCGGGGATCTAGAGACCACTCTTATTTATCCTGCTAAAATCCCCCATCTTTTGGTGCAAAAAGAATCCGGAGATATGAATTTGAGGATAGGTTATGATCATAGGCACGATCATCTATGCAAAATGTGTAATCATCACGAAACTTCTATCCCCAAATTACATTTAAGATTGACAGGTAAAATAAATATTATCGATGGATATTTTGCCTTGCAAATCTGTAGAAGTTAACATATTTGTAACGATCCCAAATTTTGCACAGATGACCTTATAATAATTACAACATATCTACAAAAATTTACTTTGACCTTAATTTTTTTTCGCACAAAAAGATGGAGCGAGATCTATAAGGAATGTGACATGGACTCCTTTTTTCTGTGTGTGAGTGTGCGCGCGTGTCCAGTGGCGCAACTAATTTGAAACTGTTACGCATGCATTGCACTTTACATACTTAAATGTTCTGTTTTTAATTCAACCATTAGCAATATGTTAAAATAGTATTATTTGTTTTCCCTGAAGCTGACTTCAGTTCCTAGTGACGGTTTATCCCACCTGTTTGCTCTTATATATACTATTAAACAGTGGTATTTGCCTACCCTTGAACTACATTTCTAGCATATTTTATGACAATATCAGTCAAGGCTTAAGTTGGGTTTCCCATGTATACATCTAAAATATTTATAGGATGTCTGGCATGCATGATTTATCAAGCGGACACACGATTATGTGAAAACAGCTACGTAAATATGTTTATATGTGTGTGTGTGTAAAATTCATCTTTTCAAAACCGTGCTTTGAAGCATTACATCGTCAAATTCATTATATAAATAAAAATGAATACAAGTGAAATATGTTTCTAAACTATTCAATAGTTGGAATAAAAACTGGTAAAATTTTGACCTGGAGAGCAAAAAAAACCTGAACATAAAGTGGAATGACAAATACAGTGGGCAGAAGACACACATAACCATCAGAAAGAAAGGGAAGAATCAACAAGGCAAGAAATTAAAACTGGTCGACTAGGGGACATGTTTCAACAAATACATCTTGAACACGGAAGAGAGAAACCAACAGCCAATTATGAAAAAGCGACAAGAAGTAATTTTATATGAAAAAGTGACAAGAAGTAATTTTATATAAGAATCATTATCTATTGATTTATTCCAGTCTTCGAAATAAACATTTGTTTATGTTAGAAGTTTAGTCGTATGTGTTAAATTTGGATGATTCAAATATTTGTTAAAGAGGAAAGAAATTGATTAACTGATTCATTCAAATCAATTAATTTGGCTGATATATGAAATGATATTTTGAAGGAAACTAATTAATTAGTCAACCAATTAATTAGTCAAAGAATTTGTTATATGAAGAAAGAAAAGATTGCTGATGGAGAATGATTCAAACAAGAAAAATTATGGAAATCAAGATTACCATTATCTATTTACATAGAAATCAAATCATGGATATTCGGAAAGGTTTCAAACATAATCTGTAAATTAATTTTCTTAATCTCTAGGTAACTCCTTCATTAAGTCTATTTAAATGAAGGAAGTTCATCTTCATATTTGTGCAAGTGAGTGTGTGAGGCATCCACCATTATTCTTCTCTCTCTTGTGTACTCTTTTCTTCAATGAAATAAAAGAAGTTGTTGGGTCTCCGTGGACGTAGGATATTCATATCTAAAGCACGTTAAATCTTCTGTGTCTCTTATTTCTGTTATTATTTCTGTAAGACTGCATAATTGATATATTTTTTAAGTTCCATTGGTATCTAAATAGGCAATACTAGATCCTGATCAAATAATTCGCTTCCGCTCAAATTAAAACAAATTTCACTACAGTTTGGTATCAGAGCTAGTGTTATTGTTCCTGTTTGGATATTAATGGCTACTTCTAGCAAGTCTGTTGGTAGATCTGATGTCAATTATGGAGTAACACGTTTTGACGGAAAGGGAGATTTTGGTACTTGGAAGATGAAGATGGAGGCTGTATTAAAGAAGGAGAAGACTTGTAAAGTTGTTTCTGCGTCTGAGAAATTGAAAGGTATTGATGCAGCTGATTTGGAAGAGATGGAAGATGAAGCTCTCACAACAATTCAGTTGAGTCTTTCAGATGAAGTTCTTAGAGAATTCTCTCAGAAGAAGACGGCGAAAGAACTATGGGATGCATTTTCGGATGCATATCAAGACAAGTCTCTCACTAATCGGATTATTCTTCAGCAACAACTCTATTCGTTCAAGATGAAGCCTGGAGCTGATCTCATGGAGCATGTAGATGCTTTGACGACTTTGATTATGAACCTGAATGCAGCGGAAGTTGATATTACCGATGAGGCTCAAGTTGTGATCCTTTTATATTCCTTGCCTAAGGAGTATACTGCTTTTGTTAATTCCATGATTTATGGCCGTAGTAAAATTAGTCTGTCTGATGTAAAGACCGGTCTTCATAATGAAGTATTAAGAGGTAGATTGGCGAGCACTAGCTTGGATAGTGATACCGAAGGCTTATCTGTTCGGAGAGGTAGAGGCCAAAGCAGGTCAAAAAAAGGTGGAGAACGAAATTCTTCACGGTCTCAGTTTAGATCCCTAAGAATTTGACTTGTCATTATTGTAAGAAACCAGGGCACTTCATAGCACAATGTCCCAAGCTTGAAGGCAGAAGAAAAGATCCAAAGCAAGCCTCAGCTTCTACAGCAGAGATCAGATACAGAAAGCGACACCGATGTATTTACAGCTTCTGGCTCTTCTGAGAAGAGCAACTTATGACTGATTGATTCTGGCGCATCCTATCATATGACACCTGATAGGAACTGCTTTTCCACTTACCGTGAAATTGATGGAGGAGAAGTTCTGATGGGTAATGATGCTTCTTGCCGTATGGTTGGTGTTGGCAGCGTGATGATTAGAATGTTTGATGGTGTTATTCGTACGATCACCGATGTTAGACATGTACCTGATTTGAAGAGGGGCTTGATTTCTGTTGGGGCATTGAGTAGACTTGGCTTGAAAATTGTATTGGAAGGAGAGAAAATGAAGATATCGAAGGGTTCCATGATTGTTATGAGAGGTGTGAGGGCAGGAAATCTTTATCTATTAAATGGCACTACTGTAATTGGTGAATCAGCTTCTGTTACATCTGTTGATTCGGATTCTTCCAAATTATAGCACTTACGGATGGGTCACATCGGTGAGCCCAGCATGGATGAGTTGAGAAAACGAGGATTGATTGATGAAGTTCATCATTCAAAACTTGGTTTTTGTGAAGAGTGTGTTCTTGGAAAGCAGACGAATATTTCTTTTGGTATAGGAGAGCATAAAGCAAAAGCTGTCCTGGAGTATGTTCATACAGATGTCTGGGGACCCTCCCCTTGTCAGTCTTAAGGTGGAGTCACGTATTTCGTTTCATTTATAAATGATTTCTCTCGTAAAGTATGGGTATACTTTCTTCAGTCAAAGAGTGAAACCTTTGCCAAGTTTCGGAAGTGGAAATCTATGGTTGAAAAGCAGTCAGGGAAGAAATTGAAAGTTCTCCGTTCAGATAATGACGGTGAATTTGTATCACAGGAATCCATCGATTATTGTGAGTCAGAAGGCATTAAGAGGCATTACACTACACCAGGCGACCCCCAGTCTAATGGAGTTGCAGAAAGGATGAATCAGACATTATTGGAGAGAACAAGATGTCTCAGACTGACTGCTAAATTGAAGAAGGGATTTTGGGCTAAAGCTTTATCTATAGCGGCTTTCCTCATCAACCGCACACCTTCTACTGTCATAGATACGAAAATCCTTGAAGAAGTATGGAAATGAGAGCCTGTTAGCTATTCATTTCTCAGAGTATTTGGTTGCCCAGCTTATGTGCATGAGTAAAGGAAAGCTGGAACCTAGAGCTCGCAAGTGTATCTTTCTAGGTTATAGGAGAGGAGTGAAGGAATATAGGTTGTGGTGTCCTATTAGCAAGAAGATCGTTATGAGCAGGCATGTGCCTTTTGATGAGAAGGCTATGTTGAAGGTGGAGCCTTCCTCATCGGATGACAATGAGAGGACATGTGAAGAATACCAGACACAAAGCAAGTCATCTGTTGATTCTTTCCATAGACATTCAGATGGTGTTTCCGATGACACCGTGGTTGATGAGAGTAATATCGATGTTGGTATAGAGGATCAAACTCAAGGTGGAGCTCATTCAGAACCTAGGCATGTCAGACAAAGAAGAAAGCCTAAGTGGCTTGATGAGTTTGTTGGATTGAGCATCGAAGTTCGATGATATGGCAACATATGCTTTGAATGTTGTCCATGATGAGCGTTGTGATTATAGAGAAGCTATCGCATCAGTTAACAGTTCCAGTTGGTTAGTTGCTATGGAGGAGGAGATTGAATCATTGCGGAGGAGGAGATTGAGATTTGGTGCATCTTCCCACCGACAAGAGAGCTATTGGATGCAAGTGGATCTATAGAGTGAAAGACGGTGAAAATGGTACTCTCAGATACAAGGCAAGGTTAGTTGCAAAGGGGTATGTTCAGAAGAAGGGGGTAGAGTATCATGATATCTTTGCTCCAGTGGTTAGGCATACTTCTATTCGTATTCTTTTGGCATTAGTTGCTCATTATGATATGGAATTAGAGCAACTGGATGTTAAAACTGCATTTTTGCATGGTGATCTGGATGAGGAGATT
This sequence comes from Allium fistulosum, assembly GCA_030737815.1. Lineage (NCBI taxonomy): Eukaryota > Viridiplantae > Streptophyta > Magnoliopsida > Asparagales > Amaryllidaceae > Allium > Allium fistulosum. The sequence continues at coordinate 72,487,663 of CM060902.1, forward strand.
TATTTAAAGCAGCCGAAAGGGTTCATTGATAGTAGCAGACCAGACTATGTTTACAAACTCAACAAATCTCTATATGGACTGAAGCAGTCTCCTAGACTATGGTATAAGAGGTTTGATAAGTTTATGCTTTCACAGGGATACTCCAAAAGTTTCAAAGACCAGTGTGCTAATTTCAGGAGATGTGATGGTGATATGATTTATTTGTTGTTATATGTTGATGATATGCTGATTGCATCTCAGAGTATGGTCAGAATTAAGGAGTTGAAAGCGGAGCTCAGTAGAGAGTTTGACATGAAGGATTTGGAAAAGGCACAAAGAATATTGAGTATGTAGATAAGCAGGGATAGGAAGCAGAGAGAGTTAAGGCTCACTCAAGCGCAGTACATCAAGAAGGTCCTCGCTCGATTTGGAATGGAAAAAGCCAAACCGGTTGGCACTCCATTAGGCTCTCATTTTAAGTTGTCAAAAGACTTATCTCCCTCATCGGAAGAAGACAAGAGGTATATGGCTGATATACCTTATTCTAGTGATGTTGGTAGTCTTATGTATGCGATGGTGTGCACAAGACCAGATTTGGCCCATGCAGTGGGTGTTGTGAGTCGATATATATCTAACCCAGGCAAAGAGCTGGCAAGCTGTGAAGTGGATTCTTAGATATCTCTGAGGCACTTCTTCGATGGGCTTGTTATATGGTGGAGTAGATGGTGACATCTTTCTTAGAGGATACTGTGATTCTGATTATGCTGGGAATAGAGATGCTAGGAAGTCAGTGTCGGGCTATGTTTTTACACTTGGGATAGGCTCGATTTCATGGAGATCAAAGCTGCAATCTATCGTAGCTTTATCGACTACCGAAGCAAAGTTGATATCGATTGTGGAAGCAACAAAGGAAGGAATATACTTACTTCAGTTGTTGGATGATCTTTCAATGGTGCAGCGGACAGTAGAGCTATTTTCAGACAGTCAGAGTGCGATTCATCTTGTGGAGAATCAAGCTTATAGTTCACGGACGAAGCACATTATGTTAGATGTTTCTTTCTTATGCTTGAGGAAGAACGAAGCAAGATCAAATTGTTGAGGGTGAGTACTTTGGATAATCCTTCAGATATGATGACAAAGTCACTTCCAAAGGACAAGTTTGAGCATTGCTCAAACTTGATCAGTTTGATACCTGTTACTTGAGCGCCATGGGGCGCTAGACCCAACAACTTCTATGTTGATTTCTTGATGATAAGGTGATGAAGAGAGATTGTCATATTTGAATCAAGGTGGAGTGTTAAATTTGGATGATTCAAATATTTGTTAAAAAGGAAAGAAATCAATTAATTGATTCATTCAAATCAATTAATTTGGCTGATATATGAAATGATATTTTGAAGGAAACTAATTAATTAGTCAACCAATTAATTAGTCAAAGAATTTGTTATATGAAGAAAGAAAAGATTGTTGATGGAGATTGATTCAAACAAGGAAAATTATAGAAACCAAGATTATCATTATCTATTTACATAAAAATCAAATCATGGATATTCGGAAAGGTTTCAAACATAATCTGTAAATTAATTTTCTTAATCTCTAAGTAACTCCTTCATTAAGTCTATTTAAATGAAGGAAGTTCATCTTCATATTTGTGCAAGTGAGTGTGTGAGGCATCCACCATTATTCTTCTCTCTCTTGTGTACTCTTTTCTTCAATGAAATAAAAGAAGTTGTTGGGTCTCCGTGGACGTAGGATATTCATATCTAAAGCACGTTAAATCTTCTGTGTCTCTTATTTCTGCTATTATTTCGGTAAGACTGCATAATTGATATATTTTTTAAGTTCCATTGGTATCTAAATAGGCAATACTAGATCCTGATCAAATAATTCGCTTCCGCTCAAATTAAAACAAATTTCACTACATTATGACTATCTATTGGTTCTACAATCTTTAAATTGTTAGCAGCTGTCTCGTATGTATGAAGTGCGAATGGTTGAAAGTTAAAATAAATCCTAGATCGGCTATAATTTAAGGAATGATGTATATAAAGTTGATGGACATGCAACATTACGGTTTTTTTGGCAATACGGTTGTCTTCCTGGAGTACCCAAATCAGAATGTCAAAATGATTTGAATAAACAAAGTGGAGATGAAAGAAACTTTGTAGAAAAGGAAGAAGAGGTGTCTCTTTTAATGGTGTGTCGCGTGAAGTAAAAAAACTCAACTATGTATAAAAATGAATTGATAATGGCTGAACCATGAGGACACGAGAACAAATCTTAAGAAAAAGATTGTTAGTTGTTTAGCATCTATGAAGTGGGAGTGGTTAGAAACTAAAATAGTCCCGCACCACTGTAATCTGAGCAGTAAGGTGTATAAATATAAGTTCCTAGATATGTAACATTAGATATTTCTTCTGTAACACTATGTTTGGCAACTCCACAAAATTTCCATCAAAAGCTGTTTTAATTTTGAAGTCTGTATTGTCAAGCATAGGACACTTTATCACCCAGAATCATAAAACAGCGAAAACATTTACAAAATTATGACGAGCTGACTGTAAAAGGCAACCAATGTGTTTTCCCCAATGGTTTCATGACTTGGACACGGTCACTTAAAAAATTGTTATTTTCTAGAAAACTATTTTACAATGGCAACCTTTCCCTTTCCTTGCATAGTAAGAAGCCTTGAGCATGGGATTCTGGCAACCCTTTTTTATATTCATTGTTTACGGTGTAAGCATATAGCTCAAAGAATGAATCAGATATCAGTGGATAAATTTACCTGTAATTTTGTTAGTCGGGACTTCACGTGGTTTATAAATACATCATGGCCTTGGAGTAAAATATCGCAGCTAACCACTTCAGCTTTTGTTTCTTTTGATGTCATATGTTCTTCACCATTCTGTTTAGCAGTATTATTATTAATATTTTCATCAGTAAAGTAAACAAAGTCAAAAATGCCCCCTGCATATTTATGTTATGTTTTAAATGAAACAAAATTGCACCATGTTTGTAGTAACATAAGTAGCATAAAATCTACAGCTGGAAAGGGGCAAGCTAAAATGAATCAATGTGTTCATACAAGTCTTCTATTTGAATAATGGATGCAGCCAATTGGAGTATTTATTAAAGGGAAAAACCCTTCCAGACCCTCTAACTATAGCAGGTAGACTTGTCATTGAATTCCTCAAGCTGTTTACGCTTAGATTAAGTGTACGCTCAATGAACAAAATATTGAGTTATAAAAACTTTTATAGCTAGTTTTATGGTCTTTGTTTTCAGTAAAGTGCTCAGTCAAATACTTAATTAGCGAAAAAATATTCAGCACCTTTACCCTACTTTTTCTCAGTTCCGAATGCTAAGTAATAATTTCTTATATTCATAACCCTTACGTCACAAATTTAAAAAATTTATAACTCAATTTTTGGAAGTTCAAATATTTAAATATTCATATTCGTGGAAATCCAAACTTCTGAAAATTGAAAATTTTGGAAACTCAAATTTATTGATAAATTTTGAAACTTCAAATTTGTAATTTTAAAAAAAACAAAACTTTCAAAGACTTTATATTCTTAAAATTCACATTTTTAAAATTAAAAGTTCAAAAATGCAAAGTATTAAAACTTCAAATTTTTTTGACAAATATCGATTGAGATTTAAAGGTTTGAAAAATCAATTTATGAAATAAGTTTTTGATATTCAAACTTTTGAAAATAATTTTGAAATTCGACAACTTTAAAAGTTAAAATTCTTCAATAAAAAATGTGTTTGTTCCCCGATACACCAAAATGAGTGCTTAAATTATCACTTTATTATCAAAAAAGAAATTCAGCATTCAAATGTTTCTAAAATCCAAAAAATCTCAACAAAAAAAATCCTTTTAATTATAAAAATTACTAATATTTAATATTCTAACTTCAAAAAATTTAAAATCCCGCTTTTAATAATCTTCATGTGAAAAAACAAATGTATAGAGGGCTAATATTATCAAAAGCTTCAATTCTAATTATATAAGATTAAAAATATAAACAAAAGGCCAATAACAATACTTCGGCAACTAGTGATCTATTCAACATTCAACGATCAATATTCAAGTTGCCTGGTTTTCAATAAGAAGTTTAGATAGTGTTTGGTTTGTTGTTTTTAGTTTTGGGTTTTCGTCCATGCAAAAATGCACATGATACATGTATATTGCCGAAAACGACCAATTTAGAAAACGAAGTTAACATACAAAATAGAAAACAATTTTTTTTTATTTTCCGTGTTTTGGAAAATAACACATGCACGTGAAACAATCCATTCTTCCGTCGTCCTTCTATCCCTTTCGTCCTCTCATCCGTCTTTCTTTTATCCCCTCCGTCGTCTCTCCATTCTACTTATATTTGACATACATATTGAAAACCGAAAACACAAAATTCGTTTTTAAACCAAACACTATCTTAATTGTTGAACGTTGTTTTGTTTTGAGTGTCTGTTTACCATATTGAGTGTTTTTTTAAAGTAATATGCATCAAGAACTTCAATAAGCACAGCAAAAGCACGACAATTAAGCGCTTTTTATTGAACTATCTTCAGAGAAGCTATAATATAAACGCTTGCTTGTAATTACGCATGTCTGACATTTGAAGGTGAATGGAATGCACATACCCCACTCTCTAGTTTATGCTTAATTGTTCACACCTTCACAAAACAAACCTTCAAAGTGCTCCAGTTTTTTATTCAGGGAATGGTTACTGAATTTGAACCTTTGATTATAAAACTTTTATTTCACTCAATGGTGTCAGATGGATAAAATTACTCCTTGTTTTAACTAGAGCCAAGTTACTTCGAATGAATTATATAGTTTAGAGTTGCAAGAATAATAAAACTAAGGAAAAGTAACCAAAAATATCAAAGTAATAATTGTTTTTCCAACGGCCTCAAGAAAATATCAATTATGTGCTTCAAGCATCATAAAATGTTCAAGCATCCAAATGCTAATCTTTCTTTCAGAAATATGAAATGTTGGCTTAAATGACACACCATTGGAAGTGGCGAACTTTTGAATTTGAGTGATTCTTCGTAAGATGGGCAAACAGTATTTGTACCACTAGCTGTGCTTGTTTCTTTCTTTTCAAATCTCTCCACAAGAGATCTTGTTCTACCAAGTTCAACAGCAACTGAGGATATCAATGGTTGTGACAGTTAAGATTGTTCAAATTCAATGAAATCAAAATTATCACAGCAAATTGGTTCGCACGTACCTCCTCTTACATATTTTACCCTGCTTGTTTCACTACTGCAGCTTGTTGGTCTTGCAACTGTAGTTATGAACGGTTTTAGTTTCTTCAATATATATACATATATATATATATATATATATATATATAATTATATATATTGTTCATAAATTAAAGAGAAAAAATGATGAGTTGATGACATCACCTATGATGCTGAAGAAGCTACAGTTCTGAAAGATCTAGTATCTAAAAAATAGTTGACTAAATGGCAGATTGTATTCAAGGTTGTATTGAATTAATAACAACTGGTCGGGAATTTATAGGTCATTGTTTATTGAACTAATGAACACAGAATATCAAACATTAATGTTGATTACCCAGTTGTTTAATCAAAAACTTGAACAAACATGGAGCAAGGAATAGATGGGTTTATACAGCAATCGAGTTACTGCAGTAGCACAAAATATGCAAATCAACAAACATAAAAGACAAAAGAGTTGATAACACCCAATAAATCTGTGAAGTTGATCTAAAACCTACTTACACTACTGATGTGAAGCCAATGATCATTGTCCCAGTGGTAAAAGCGGGAGTGGTAAGACGTTTAGCTAGAGTTGTTGCTATAGGCCTTGGGTTCAATCCACTAAGCATGCAGATTTACCAAATTTCAAAAAATACACTTGATGTGAAACTCGTTAACTTCAAATTCCCATCTGCTGAAAATAATAAGAATAAAGACCACATCTCTGCCCTACCCAAATCATCTTTGAGAAGAATACTCAACAAAAAGAACGCCAAGACCTAGTTCCTTCGCTACATCCTTTCTACACTGAGCATTGTTTTCAAGCTTAAAATTTTCTGGCAATCTGAGTTACATATGGCCAAAAGTGTCTATTCTACTAGCTGGATGGAGAATCCTGAAGAAAGGTTGGTTTTCCCCCTAACTGGGTGGATTTTTTTAACCAGCCAAAAAAGACAGTGGACCTGGTGGTTCTTATATATCCACCAAGCATATTGCAGATTTCCAAAAACCATCCTAAAGAAGAAGAAAAATCAAACGAAAATGGGCTGCTGGATTTGGAATTCAAGTGCGGACATTGTTAAGCAAAATATGTGTGTTAGCTGTTAGACTTGGGTCATACAATATTTCCATATTAAAGAAGATTTGGAAGATATTGTTGATTTCGGTGATACAATATTTTCAATTATTGAAGATTTGAAAGATAAACAATCAATTAATTCTCTAATCGGCTGATTAAATAAGGCATTTTATTAGATGCATACATATTATAGGAAACTAGAAAAATCAAATAGATAACCGTTTTTTATACGAATAAGAGAATTGATGAGACATTGATTTATAACCATAAATCAATTAATTCAATCCTAAGTAATAGTCTCTATATATATATTAAAATAGTCATTCTTTAGAGACTAATAGAATCTTCTCCAGTAGTTTTTTTTTCGTATTCTTTTTATTAACCTCCATTATCAATTTTGTAATTTTTCTTTTCTCAAAAAGTAATAAAATATCATCTCCCCAAAGTGGCATTATCTCGCAATAGTGGAACCAATATAAATCATGTGTGTGAACTTCTTTTCTATTTGTACATCTGTGATCTGTTATTGCCTATTTTTGGATTCTTTTATTTCTGTTTGTTTTATTGCACTACAATACGATCTTATTGCTTTCATGTGTTTTTGAATTGATTTACAATCATTTGTGTGAATTTACCCCTGCATTCACAAATATATTATCTATGATTACTACCATGTTATATCATGAATGCATAGGCAAAAAAAGGCATTGTCGTTAACCAAAGAAATAAGGGCAAAACTAATGGGAACTACAAAAGGTGGAAAATTATGTTAACCTTCGTCTGTATCTAGTCCCATAGGTTGATGCAGAGATATATTACTTGCAAATGCATTGCCAGTGTTTCCAGATTTTGCAACATTTAACTCGTCAGTTTTTACAGTTTCAGCATTCAACGTTAACCTGGAAGCAAATCTACAGTCTATGCTTTTAGAGTCACTATCGGCAGGACTGCTAGAAGGCCTAGATCCAGTCAAATCCTTTTTAATATTACTTCTGCCCTCAGAAAATGATGGTTGTCGCATCATCTCAATCTTTGAAGTAATCTGAGGATTTCTAGCTGTAGTACTATCAACATAATGGTGTCTGCTTCCTGAATCTCTAGGTACAAATACAGGAGACAAAACATGTTTGTCTGTTGCTCGAGTGTTTTTCCTCATATCAACTTCCACTAACGATTCCTTTTTCCGAGTTAGTTGCCTATTAATCCTTGATGTAGGAAAACCTGATACTGACATGTTTGTATTTCTACCAGCAACCTCTGTGGTTTTACTCACTCTGAAATTGGCGGAATTTGAGGTAGATACTTCTGAAGGTAAGCTTGGCTTAGATTCGTGCAAATGGTTTTCACGACTAATTGGAGAATTATTGCATTTTAATCCAGATAAATTTGGATCAAGTGTTACTCGTGAACAAACTGGATCCTCAATCAGAGCATTTTGGTTGCATGTGTTAGCTGTGCATTATATGGAAGAATGTATATCAATGTACAGAAAAGTTAAGTGATTTTTTTAAAATATGGTGGTTCAAAATAATATCAGATGAAGAAATAATCCTACGTTTCACTGGAGAACATCTCAATGCATCTTTAGTTTTGCTTTGACAATCAGGTTCTGTAACCAAGGGCAGGCTGAAATTTGTAAAGTTATGTTTCAGCTCAACAGGATGGTCTTCAAGATAAGCACTTTTTATCATCGTTGACCCATCCTTTTTTGGAACGACACCAGTTGCATATGGTGATATAAGCTGCGAAAGAAACAATTTGCTTTAGCTTATAAGAAGATTTTGAATAATACAAATCATTTAGCTAAAGAGTGAATACTGATATATCGGCAACCCAAACTCCAACTTGACTTTGATTATAGGAGCAACCCAAGAGTTTTCCTTCACAGATACTAAGGTCACCTAACATGGACCAACCCATGTCAACAAAATCATGACATCTTATAGGTTCCCAGGAAAAAACCTATAATTTGAGAACACATAAAAATTGGATGAGTCTGAAAATAATGTGTAGTATAATTGAGATGTTGAGAAAAATGTAGACCACCTTTAATGTTTCATCTAACCCACAGAATAGATTTCTTCCATCAGGATGAAAAACCATAGAACGCACACCGCTGGCCTGATGTATAAGAAACACTACTGTAAGCAAGCACAATAGAGTTATATTAAGCATGACTATCTCGTTTTTTAAGCTTCAAATAAAGTTCGGATACCTCAGGTCCAGCAGAACCAATAAGTTCAAATGTTTCCAAGTCCCAAAAATTTACAGTTCGGTCAGTTGAACCTGACTTCACATATAAGCAAAATAATTAGAAAGAAAATGTGCTGCAAGGGGCAAAAAAATATTGAAACCATTCAATCATGAATGCCGCGCAAAGAAATATGTAATTATTACAAACTGTAGTGTGGCTAAGAAATTAACAGTCGTATGGTAACATGCAACTAAAACTCAAATATGACAATTAGAACATACACGGATGGCCATAAGATATCAAGAACCAAACCTGTTGCAAGAAGAAATTCTTGTGGATGAAAATCAATGCACCTGATTATTCCATTATGGAATTTGAAGTCATGCAACAGTTTCCCTGCTGTCAAATCCCACACCTTCACAGGAAACCAAAGGAGCTTTAGTAATTCTTATAAGCTATGAAGAAAAAAAAGAACACAGGGAATGAAAACATTACTTTTACTATGTGATCATCGCCGCCAGTAACAACCCAACGACCATCTGGAGAAAATCTAATTGTTCTGATGCCTCGAGTGTGACCTTTGTAAGTGTGTGTGCATCCTTTCTTTCTAATATCCCAGATCTTAAGGTCAGTATCCAAGGAACCAGAAGCAAGGAATTCGCCAAATGGATGAAACTGAACAGCTGTGCAATTAGATCTGTGGCCAGGAATTGTGCGCATAACTACACATCAAAGAAAAGAGTGCTACGGAAAGGCGTAAATTATATTATTATTTTTTCCAAAGTAATATGGCTACATTGAATAACTATACTCACGCTTTGCCTCTTCCAAATCCCAAAGCTTGAGGACGCCATTAGAAGATCCTGCAAGCACTAATACTTCCGCTGAATCGAAAGTCACTGACTGAACAGAACTTGTGTGGCCAGTAAAACTCTGCAATTTTTACAGAGGTAGGAATTCATGCTTATAGTTTAGTTATTTGTATAAAATGCATGCAAAATATTCCTATATGGTGGCTCAGCTGCCAAAACAAGGAGATACCAACAAGGAGACACAAAGCTTGAATCTTAATAACGGCTACAAAATCTCGTTATCGCCTGGAGCGAGATTGTTTTATAACAACTCTTGTAAAGGCATACAAGTTGTCTGTTTTAATCAATATGGATTCAAAAAACGCATGCAATCAATATTGAAGCATTTTTCATGGACTCCTCTAATGATGCATGTTGGAAAAAGATGCATTGGATTTGGGACAGTGGTTTGTTCCTAAATTATCTATTTAGAGGTCTTGGGAACAAATCTCATTAAAATCAATTTGCCAGTATTAGAAAAAATTCTCCGAATACTATGCATTATGCAACATTACAAAAGCAAATTAAGTTTTCCCGTTGATGGCAGAATCAAATCACAATTGGTCTTTCTTTTTGCGAAATGTAAGACTTGTTTACAATTATGACATTTATGAGACTTATGTACAGAGAGAGACTTGTGCATTGGGTCACCAATTTTCAAACAATAAATTTAGAAAATGTGATCAGGAAGAAAAAGGAATGTAGGTGATTATTCCAATAAAAAAACTGTGGCGTGAGGGATTCAGTCCAACATAATGTTGATTCTATTATGTGAAAGTACAGCAAAAGCAATCATTCTTTTTTCCTTAATTCTTTCCTACTATTTTCACATTAAAGTTCTTCACAGTTTAAGTTTCTCGTCCAATCATCTGAACTATTCTAAAGGTTATTTCAGTTTTCCTAATCTCTCCATTTTATGTTTTAATCCTCGTCGTACTTCAATTTTGATCATTTCTTTTCTTATTTTTTTATTTTTATTTTGTAAACATCCTCGTTAAGTTTTCTTTTCTCCTATATTAAGTCATCCTCCCAATCTCACCCTGATATTTTCCATTTTCTACTTCTCACCAATTTTTCCCACCATTCTCCCTGTTTTCATCCCATCACTGTGCCTTAACCCTCTCTTCTATCAATTTATGACCTTCCCTCTTTAGTTAAATCGCCTCCTGCTCTCTGGCTCGCAATCTTTTATCTGTCCATCATTTCTGCATCTCATCTTGCTCTAAAACAATTTTGATTGGAGTCAATCATTTGCAGCAGGTGTTATTCAAGGACATTGCGAAAAATGGTTTCTGTCAGATGCTTGCTTATTCATATTAACATTAATTTCGATTCTAGCTACTCTGTTATTTAATACATTTTTTGTCGAATGGGTTATCTAGCTTCCCTAACAGTTTTATCGAAGTCGATTATTTGCACAAATTGAGGGTTTAATCGAAGGGGCATCATAAACTGTAAAGAGAATGTAAATTTTAAGTCAATCTTCTTTTTGTCGTGACAATAAAAAAAGTTACCATAAACAATTTCAAATAATAGTAAACTCTCCAAAAATGCCCTTGCTTCATTCATTTTATTTCAAATGCGAGTGTATATCCTTATTCAATCTCCAACAGTACAATCCCTAGTTGAATCTACATTCATCAATGGTGAAGCTCTAATTGAATTTGAATTCATACTAAGAACCTGATTATCCTCAGTCTATTGACAATCCAAGAACAAAAAATCTACGTACTATAGATTAAATACGTCGGAGGCAAACTTAAAAAAATAAATCAATGCTAAATGGAGGGCAATTGTAAATTGCCATACTTTTGGGAAAACACTTATATGGGAAAAAAATTGGAAATCAATAATAGATTTTAGGCAAATTCTATTCATACATCAAAAATCACTTAACATACACCGTTATTTTCCTACAAAAATCTATTACTAAAATAACTTTTTTTCTTAATTGCATTTTTTAATATTTTTCATATAATCCATCACACCTAAAATTAATGAAATTTGGTTTAATCTGTATATTTTGGTGAAAAAATTAATGAATTATTTTATCGTGAAACCTTAAATTTCAATTAAGACAATATTCACAACTAATTGCTGTAATTTAAAAGTGTGTATTTTTTTTTAAATTAGAGTTGATTTTGTTGAAATTGAGATATTTTTGAAAAAAATTAAAAAAGTTATTGTGCAAAAACTAGTTCATTTTGTTAAATTTTAACTTAACTTAGTGTAAGGAATTTCTAATTTTATTTAAATAAATTTCAAGTTTGAAAGAGAAAAGATTAAGATTAAAATAGGGGTAATTTTGTAAAAGACATGATGTATCTAAAGTAACATTTGGTGTGCAGTAGTTTATTATATTTTTTTGTGTATATTCAGCAATTTTTGGTATACGAATAGAATTAGCCTAAATTTTATTCGACAACGAAATTTAAACAAAAGTGATTAGCCCCTAAATTCTTACAAATCCATTTATTGGACTAATCACTTCTGTTCAAATTCATTTTGTTCAAATATTTCAAGTTTGAAGGAGGGTGAAAAAGACGTCTATAAAATAGTTAAGCTTCATGAGAGGAAGACAAGAGACTTCAACCAAGTTAAATGCATCAAAGATGACAATAATAGACTTTTGGTGAAGGACGATGAGATAAAAAACAGATGGAGAGATTACTTCGACATGCTATTTAATGAAGAAGGTGATAGCACTATGATCGAGATAGACGACTCTTTCAATGACACCAGTAGGCATTTTGTTCAGAGAATTCAAGAATCCGAGGTAAAGGAGGCGCTAAAACGGATGAAAGCAGACAAGGCATTGGGGCCTGATAGCATCCCCATTGAGATGTGGAGATGCCTTGGAGATGCAGGGATAGTCTAGCTAACTAAGTTGTTTAATAATATTTTCAAATCAAATAAGATGCCAAATGAGTGGAGAAACATATTAGTTTCAATTTTTAAGAATAAAGAAGATATCCAAAGTTGCACAAACTACAGAGGAATTAAGCTTATGAGTCATACGATGAAGCTTTGGGAGAGGGTCGTTGAACATCAATTAAGAAGAATGACAAGCGTCTCAAAAAACCAATTAGGCTTCATGCTTGGGAGGTCGACCACAGAGACGATTTTCTTGATAAAACAACTTATGGAGAGTTTAAGGAACAAAAGAAGGATCTACACATGGTATTTATCGATTTGGAGAAAACTTATGATAAAGTACCGTGGAAGGTGATGTGATGGGCTCTGGAAAAGAAGAGAGTCCCAGCAAAGTATATTACCATTATCAAGGATATGTACGATGATGTTGTGACTAGTGTCAGAGCATGCGATGGTGTAACAAGTGACTTTCTCATTAACATAGGATTACATCAAGGATCAGCTTTGAGCTCCTACATTTTTCTCTAGTGATGGATGAGGTTACGAAGGGTATACAAAAGGAGATTCATTGGTGCATGCTATTTGCTGATGATGTGCTAATTGATGAAAGTAGGATTGGGGTTGATAGACAACTTGAGCTGTGAAGACAGACTTTAGAATCAAAGGGATTTAGGCTTAGCAGAACTAAAACGAAATATACCAGCAGTGTCAGGTCAGAGGATGGAGATGTCACTCTGGCCGGACAAATAGTTCCTAAGAAGGAATCCTTTCGATATTTAGGATTAATGTTGCAGTGTAATGGTGAGATTGATGAAGATGTTAGTTTTAGAATTCGAGCGGGATGGGTGAAATAGCGACAAGCATCTGACATTCTATGTGAAAGGAAAGTCCCACAGAAATTTAAATGAAAGTTCTACAGAACGGCAATCAGGCATGCGATGTTGTATAGTGCAGAATGTTGGCCTACTAAAAACTAACACGTCCAGAAGATAAGCGTAGCAGAGATGTGTATGCTGCGATGGAGTTGTGGTCATACAAGAAGAGACCGAATTAGAAATGATGATATACAAGAAAAACTTGGAGTAGCACCAATTGAAGAGAAGCTAATTCAACATTGCTTAAGATGGTTTGGACATCTCCAACGAAGGCCGCCCGAAGCACCCGTACGCGTTGAAATTATAGACCGCGTCGTATGCTCAAAGAGAGGTAGAGGTCGACCAAGGTTGACATGGGAGGAAGTAGTAAAAAGAGACTTAAAGGATTAGAATATATTCGAAGAGCTGGTAACGGATAGGAGCGCGTAGAAGTTAGTGATTCACGTACCAGAACCATGAGCTTTGAGTTTTATACGTTTTAGATTATAGGACTAGGGAAAAGGAACCTAAGCCATAGCATTTGGTCTTCGATCAATATTACTATCAGCACCATTATTACTATTTATACTATTATCATCATTTTTTCTTCTTCATACATATGGATTTTTATCTTTATTTTTACTTTACTTAGTTACTATTATTATTAATTTACTTATTTGACTTTATTTTATTATTGCTATTGTTAGTGTTATAACCTTTAAATTAGTTATGTCATTTAGTTTTTGGGTTTCATCTCTAGCCGACCCCAACTTAGTTTGGGAATAATGGTTTTATTGTTGTTGTTGTTTCAATTTTTTCATATCAAACTATTTTTTCCAAAAACTTGAAATTGATAATAGTCGTATATTTCACATTTATTTATTATTCAAATTTGCACCTCCAACGTATTTGATATTTAATATGACGATTCTTTGCTCTTGAATCATCAATAAATTGGCAATAATCAAGTTCCTAAAATGAATTCAAATTTGATTGAAGTTTAATACTTGGTAATACAGATTTAACTAGAAATCATATTAATGGTGATAGAACTAGAGATTGTAGTAATGTAGCGGGATTTTCACTGGTTTCAATCTCGGTTCTAGCCAAAACCAAACCGGGAAAGTCGATTTCTAGTATACCGATAGGACCTCATTCATGCTTTTAATAGATTAGTGATCTGAGTATTAATATTACAACTTTAACAAAATTTATTTAGTCATCAACTTTGCATTCATGATTTAAATTTCATGCAATAGCAATGATGTGACAAATATATATTGTTTGATGAGAGTTCTTCGACTTTAATCATTGTATGTTAAGTCTAATTTGAAAATTATATGTTTTCGTTTATATTCTCCATGGTCACATTATAAAATGAGTTAAGGTTGTAAAGTTGCTCGATGGACGTTAAGCGAGGAATTTGGACTAGTGATTAATCGTTTAGGCAAAGAATAATTAAAGATTAATAGGAGGTTGACATTTTTGACAAACTTATGTATTTTATAAAATTGAACACACTTGATGTAATGTTTATTTACTAATGTATACAATATACTTATATCTAATAGTTGAAATTTAATTTTTAATTCTCCAGGCAGATGCGAACACAATATTATATTTTTAGTCGAAATTTTTTTACGTTATTTACCAAGTATTCATCCATAACTATGAAATAAAACTATGTATTCATGCTTATGTATTCTTAAAACAATCACCAAAATGCTTAGGTGACAATAAGTTGTCTAGTACCTTGGCGTTTACGAAGACATCTAGGTGGTAACCCTCGGCTAGTGCTTAGGTGAGGAGTAACTGAATGCCAGAAGGATCTTCACAATAGTGAAATGAGTACAATAAGTACTCCCCGATTAAAATCATAGGTCTTCAAATAATAATCATTCTCATCAAATTTTTATTAAATTTTTACCAAAAAAATTCACTTTAGAAGTTTATGTCCCTTTTTGTTTCCTCTTGTAACTAGTACTACAAGGAGTAATAATTTTTCTCCTTGCTTTTACTTATTTGGGTTCTCTTGCTACACGATGTTTAATGCAATTGATTAAGCCTTAGATTAACATGCCATATTTGAGGTGTCACGGGATTATATCGATTTACAATAAAAGATAAATGTGTAATACCTGTAGATGTTTATTAATTTACACTATTACATATAAATATAAATGTTGTTTTTAATTTAAAATATTAAATTCGGATCCCTATTCGTTGTTTTAAATGTAAAGTGGATCCTTACCTATAATTTTTTATAATTTAGGTCCCTGCTACTTTAACGTTACACCTGACCAAAAGCAACATTCGTCAACTCATTTATTTTCAATCTTTAAAATGTGATAATTTTTTATAAATTAATCGAATTTAAAAATCGTTTTCACCATTAAGCCACAAATTTAATAAGTTTTCCAATGATATCAATTTTTAAAAATCATAATTTTATACAGCAGTTTTAACTGCATTTATATAATGCAGTCATTTCGTATCACTATATTGTGTAACTGCATTTTTGTTACTGCATAATTTATGGATAATCATAACCTTTATGCAGTTGTTTTAACTACACTATGATAATGCAGTTATTATCTTTTAACCTAATTTAAAGGAATTTGTTTTGAATTATGCAATTACGGTTACCTTTGAATATTGTAGCTGCATTTATGTAATATGGTAATAAATTCGATTGTAGTTGGTAATTTATTCAAACTTAATGCAGTTATAATTTAACTACATTAAGAAAACAAGGAATGGCTGTCAACTCCCTACAATTGAAAGATGATGAAAGAAAAGTCCTTCTGGAAAAAGTTATGAAAATTTGGTCCATATTTTTAGTTTTTGGCTAATTTGTGTTACTTTTGCCCTTGATTTCAATGCTGGACTGATTTTCTGAAAGGAGACAATTTGGTAAGAAATAATAAAATAGGGATCTAATTTACATGGATTTATAAGTAGAGACTTTTTGTATATGGGCTTTGAGAATATGGACCTTCGGTCCAAACCCTGTTAAGAAAATGCAGGTATAATCTAAAATCATTTTTTGAATTAATTTAACTGCATTGAATTTTTTAATTGCATTTATGTGACGTAATAGTAATTTTAACTAATTTGATAATTTTATTCAATCTTTAAGCAGTTATAAATTAACTGCGTTAAGAAAATGAAGTTATAATTTAACAACATGTTTTGAATTAATTTAAGTGCATTTAAATATTTTTACTACATTTATCCTATGTAGTAATAATTTTGGATACGTTTGATAAGTTTATTCAATCTAATAAATTTAACTGCATTAAGAAAATACAGTTATAACGTAATAGTAATTTTGAATTATGCATCATTTATTTGAATATTTTAACTGCATTTATGAGATGCGGTAATAATTTGGTTGTATTTAATGATTTATACAAGCTTAATCAACTATAATTTAACCGCATTAAGAAAATGTAGTTATTATTTAACTGTATTTTCTAAATTATGCAATTATGTTTGCATTTGAATATTTTAACTGCATTTATGTGATGAAATACTAATTTTGGCTGTCTTAGATAATTTTAATGAATCTTAGTGCAGTTATAGTTTAACTGCATTGTAAAAATGCAGTTATAATTTTAACTGCATATGAAACATGAAATTGACTTTAAACTGCATATTTATTAATTTTGAACATACTGACTTGAATGATGTAATTATAGTTTCATTTGAATGATGCAGTTGTAAATACATTATTTATATGAAAAAGTAACAATTTTTCAACAAAAAATCAATGACCTGATATTTATATATGCATCACATATCATTTAAAAGATCATAAAATTTTTGATTTAATGGTAAAAACAGTTTGTCAATCTGATGTTTCTAGAAAATATTATCGCATTAAATATTTGAAATTTATTTGGGTGTGAAGTATTAAAATGGATGTAAGAACAACAGTTACTAATGAAGGATGTCAACAGACATGGAACGATAAGGACCTAATTTACATAAATTATCGAAGAAGAGTGTTTTGTTTATTTTGATTATAAATATGGACTTACTGTCCAAAGTCCCTTTTTAATTTGAATCTTCTTTGGGTGGATTTATGGTTGAACTTTATGAGTATAACAGATTGAGTAGATGAACTAATTGTATTTATTGAACTTTTTTAAAAATTAATTGGTCAGTCAAAATATGATTAAGATACAAAGTGTAAAACAAGTTAAGTAGACAATTTGGCTAACTTCGATTTCTTCCCCTGCGAATAAATAAACCTTCTGGAAATTATTGTCAACGCTATTCCTAGCTAACTTCCCCAAAATAGTTTATTAAGGACACCTTCCTCCACCTTAATCAGGCTAATAATGATTTATCCATATCATCGAACTGACAAAAAGCCTTACACTCTTTGTGGAGTGAACATAACAAAATCACTGATTGGACATTATCAAAATGTTTGTATCCAGTGCCTTCATGTTCATAATCAATGTATTAAGAGTATCCCCATGCTCTAAAAGAGATGTTCCAAAGCTTCATCGGAAATGTCTTTTATTGTTGATGTAAAATGATGTGATTAATAGGAAGCTTATATCCTCGTAAATCTTTTGAAACTCATCTCAGAGCGTCTTAGTCGTCTTCACATTAGAAAATTCACGGAATACTACATTTGATAAGCGTACTGGATAGATGTTAGGGCTTTTTCCATCTCTTTACCTCATCAAGATCTAAACTTTTAAATCTCCTTTTCAAAATCGTCTCCACCTTCATCTTCCAAGTACCTAAATTCCATTTTCTATCAAAACGCATGACATCATAGATTCATAATTGTTCGACTTTCTACCTCCACTCGTTCAAGGATCAAACATTGATATAATCTAAAAGCAAGACAATCATAATAATACCAAATTAAAGTGCAAAATTATGTAGAAACACCAAATTTAATCAGTCAATTAATTATCAACAATATCTACGAAGAACAATACTTACTGATCATCGCAGATGAATAACAACACAAAAGGGAATACCCCAACAACTTACTCTTTTATTCCAATCACCAAAAGTACAAAAGACGATATATATATATATATACACACACACAAACACAATTAAATATAGAGATTGCAGATACAAAGTAGAGATAACAAACAATAATCTCTAATGAAATATGATTAATTTATAAGAGAAACCAATATCACTGAGAAGCTCTAATTTGATTTGAGATAGAAATTAGGGATTTGGGTTTTGAATCCGTGGAAACTATTATTTAAGATAATGGATGGAGACTGGATTAATTGAACAAGTCTCAATTAACCTCAACTGATAGATCAAACAACTACCAGATCAAAACCATTAAAATATGAAGCTTGAAGTCAAAAATTCTTCGCCTATGAAGGAAATTGATTTCCCAATTTCATGCTCCCAACAATAACCAATTTCATGCTCCCAACAATAAGGTATGAGCGGTCGACCGGTAGGGGTGCTAGATAGGCACTGCAAGAAGCATGGTAATACTTAGTGTCATTATTTATGGTGGTGGTTTATTAAATTTTTTTCTACAGTGACGAAATCGAAAGAAGCACAAGTAATTGAATTTGCATTTTTTATATCGTCAACGCCAAGTATATTTTCAAAAATTGAATTTTAAAATTTTATTAAAATATAAACCAAGCAAGAAGCACAGGTATGCATTAGTGCAAGTAAAGTACAACCATTTTCTCCTCTTCTAAATTATTCAAATAATATGTTAATCTTAGCTTTACACATTCCAAAAATTCTCAACTAATTTCAGTTTTATAATCTCTTTTTAATTCCCTCGTTCATATTTATTTATTTCATCCATCCACGCCCTAAAAAATTTCATTTACTTTCATTTTTTATCTATAATCAGTTCTTCAATCAATGTTTTCAATGTAATCCTTCACATCTTCAAAATCGTTATCCAAATGTTTAATTTTTCTCATCAACGTTTTTGCTTATGCCTTTGGCATTCTTCCATTTTTTTTGTTAGAAAAATTATTCATATTTCTAAAAAAAATTCAATAGAAATCAATATTTTGGTCATTGTAACTATCAAAAAATTCAAATTCAAAATCACACAATAATATTTCAACCACTACAACTTGGAATAATGTACTGGAAATCTATTATGTCATTCTTGACAAATTTCATCAAACGTTATAACATACTTTGTGATACAAAATTAATTATACGACAATGCTTTAGTGAATACGGTCTCTAATGGTTATTAACCTAACATGGTATCTACATATTGCATGCCAATATCCTTCAAAAATTATAGAAATATCTAGAAAATAATATATGTATAACGATATTGAACAAACGTGCATTTTTCATTCATCTACAACATTATCTTTTTATTGTATTATTTGTTTACAATGTCGTTGAAATATATTATATAATATATATATATATATATATATATATTAAATAAGAAAAGATGTCTCGTGATGATGAAAACGGTTCATTGTTTGCAATTACAGTTTATAAGATACGGCTATAATACTAACATGTGCGCATGCTGACTTGGAGCAAAAACAATATGTTAAAACTAACTTTGTTCATCGACCAGTTTCAGGCTTAAGTGGATTTCTAGTTTGTTTTATTGAATTTTGGATGGTTCGGATGATCCTAAATGCTATCTAATGGTTCTTGATGCACAAAGGTTAACCTTCTAGTTTTAGATGAATCTGACTACTTTTCCTATAAGGGAACCTATTGTAAGCATCAAGTAGTTAAGACTATCATTGTAATTGAGATTCAATTTCCATCAAAATAACATCTATCAAAATTATTGTTCCACCTCTTATAATCTCTCTCTCGGGCCTTTGGTAATTGATGGTGTGAATCTGTATGTTTGATGGAATCATTTACATTCTTACCCATTTCGAGATAGTCCAGACAATATTTTCAAAATGGGATTCAGATCGTAAACCGTAAATTTCAAACTTTAATCGAAAAGAAATTTAAATTGCAAATCGTATATTCAAATGATCCATGTTTCAAGGTTTGTACACGCCTTTAAATTGATTCCGATGTTTGAACTTCTACATTTAAAGCTAAAACACAATTTTTTTATACCATTTTTATTTTGTTTGCAAAACATTAGAATTAGAACTGTGAATGCAAACAAGCATCTTAAATATATTAGTATAGATTGAATGATTTTGCAAAATAGAGGTTTTAACTAGATTTGAATCGAAAATGTAAATGGAATCGTAAAGGGAGATATTCAATCCACGACGAAAATTAAATCGTAGGATTTTAAGATTTTTAACAATAATGATTCTAGGTATTTGCAAGTCCTTTATTTCATTAAGTCGGTTAACATCATTGGGATGCAAGATCGCGTTGGAGAGTGATGGTTTGAGAGTTACTCTTGGTGCACTTGTATTGCTGAAAAAGAGTTATAATTTAAAAAATGTATCTCTTCTTAAAGATTCGATCATTATGATCGCATCATGTGTTGGCGTTGATGATTCACGTGATTTTAATTCTACTAGATTATGACATCTAAGACTGGATCATGTTCCAATGGAGACCCGGAGGTACTTTGGAAGCGAATACGATCAATGGTGAGTGCTTCAACAATTTAATGTTTCCCCAGAAATATGTCATGCATAAGCAGATTAAGGTATCATTCGGTGTTTGGAGGCATGCTTCTGGGATTTACTTGATTATGTTCACGTGGATGTTTGCGAACCCATACTATATCTCTTTCACTTATGGTTTCTCTTGAAAGGTTTGGATGTATGTAATAAAGGTTAAAGCCAAGGCTCCGGAGAAGTACAAAGTTTGAAAGACCCTTGATGAAAATGAAAAGGGGACAACTTTGAAGGTGCTAAAATCAAATGATGGTGGCAAGTATGTTTTCAGTAATTTCTCATATTTTTTGCATACAACAAGGTATTTGGAGACAAATTACTCCACCTAGTGATCCACAATCAAATGAGTTTGAAGAAAAGATGAATTGTATTCTACTATAGAAGGCTTGTTGTTTAAGAATAACATCGGGCTTGTCGAGAGGATTTTATGTTGAAGTTTTATCAACAGTGCATATGATCAATTAAATTTCGTATTCAGCCATTTGAGGCAAATTTTCTGAGTAAGTATGGAGAGGAAAAACATAGACTTGGTTATTTTCTGCGTTTTAATTGTCTTATATATGTTCATGATTCATGAAATAATAGGTTAGAACATAGAGTTTTCATATGAATTATACTTGTACATATATGACATAAAGCATTATCGCATTTAGAACCTAGAGAAGAAGAAAGTTATTCATAAAAGGTATCACTTTTGATGAGTTAGTTATGTTCAACCAAAAAGAAGGTTCATTGGTTCTTCCTAATTTGGTTGGAGACAAAGCCAAAAAAAATGGAGATTGTTTCCGCTTTTCGGCCTAGTAGTAGAGTAAATAATGTCGTTAGAGTTGATTGGTTGATGTGACATCATAGCATAGTCTATATGGTTATTCTAACAGCGTGAGTGATGTTTATGATATTATATGGGATTCATTTCAAAGTGAAGCTGATAGAGGTTCATGTGAAGTGGTGTTGCTCAGGCTAGTCATAGTGATATAAAGCCACTTCAAAGGTATCATGATTGGAGTTCAGCAAAACGTAGCCTTAGTGATCTGATTTATGCATTGAAAGCAGTCCAGCATAAGCCGATGGACCTACGTGACGTCAAGACGATGACCGTTGGAATACAAAAGGTCGTGTTGGCTATAAAAGATTTTCCTATTAGGAACATCGAGCATCGCTCGAACTTGGTTCACTTATCAAAATGTTTGGTGGCACTAGGTAGCGCATTGAGCGAGAGAATTTCTTGTTTGATGATTGGTTGAATTAAGGTATTTTGATAATGAATTTTTTTTGGTTCACTATTTATTTGGATACTTCAACACTTCATTAACAAATGTGGCCTTGCAAAGCTCATCGGCGAAGTGCAGTGGAAGATAGTCATGCTCAAGATCATTGGGTAAGTACCTTATTCTCTTGGTTGTGATTGGCTATTGGTTGACGGTGAAGTCGGTGTAGCTTTGTTCTGTTGATATCTCTTACCAAGGTTGAATGTTGAATTATGTGGTGTGTGTGTGTGTGTATGTATGTGTATATATATATGTATGTATATATCACAAATCGAAAAGAATTTTGTTTAGATCACGACGGTGAAACTGGTTCATCGGTCAGAGTTACTTTTTAAAAGATATGACCAAAACAAGAACATGTTCGGAGGTTGACTTGAAGCAGGAACATGTCGACCAATCAAAATTGGCTTTGTTGGTCAAACAATTGTTCTGGTAGAACAGTCTCAAACTGAAGTAGAATTTTAGTTTGTTTTATTGAGTTTTTGAATGGTCTGGATAATCTCATGTGATATATAATCGTTCTTGATGTCAAAGGGTACCTTTTGTGCTATATAAACCAAGTAACATCTTCTCTTTCTAAGAACCAATTAGAAGCATCAGACAGTTGAGATTATCATTGTAATTGAGATTCAATTCATATCAAATTGAATCATAGGTTAACCTTTATCAAAAATCATATATTCATTCTTCTGTAATTCCTCTCAGTAGTAAAATTCTCTTTAAGCGCAATGAACGTACACTATCACATCAATGGTGGAAACACTTTGAATCCCTAGTATTCTTTATTATTGGTTAGTTATTTTCTCTGTTGCCCTGCATTTGGCTTGAGTTGTGATACTATCGTATTTAGAATTTATTGGACATTATCAATTTGAGTTGCTCATTCATTTCATCACCCTTGTAGCGATTTTTGTTTCCGACGACAGGTTTACTTGAGATCCTCCTCAGTTGAAACCTAATTTTTTTCTAATACGTGCATCTACACAGAGGTGGAGCCTTGGCACAACGGTTAGATCACCCGCATGGTGATCTGGACGCTCAGGTTCGAGTCCCGGAAACAGCCTCTTCACGATGCGAGGGAAAGGTTGTGCACATTATCGACCTCCCCAGAGCCCGCTATCGCGCGGAAGTCTCATGCACTGGGTTCCACCTTTTACGTGTGCATTTATACATTAAACCTGTTGGAATATCTCAATAATTTAGATCGCATATGTAAAATAAAATGTGTTGTAATGTTTTGGTGTAAAACCTAATTAATGTGATTAAATTTTGAATTATAGCTAAAAGGCTTAAAGATATGATTGTCATGGTATTAATGTGTAGACAGCGAAGCAATTCTATTTTGTTGAAAGGCAGTTAGAAAATGCAAACATAATAAATAAGGGGTTATGGTTCCCAAATTAGATAAGCTATAGTTATTCTCCTAATCTCTTCTGTGGAAATAATTCAGATTTAGGATTTGTGTCAATTTGAAAGATCAAACCAATTCTTCTTCTCCTTCAATCAGCAACTATGGGTTTAAACATGTTTTCCGCTAATTTATTTATCTTACTCTGATTTCTTCTCGGTTAAATTAATATGGATCACTTATTCAGATCTAGAGTTTCATAATTAGTCTATTCTAAAGAATATTGAAATCCAAACAACTGGTTCAGAGTCATCCATCATTGATCTCATTGGGAAATTTTTATGTTTTTATTATGAGTAAGTTTTGAATTGAAATACATTTAAAGCCATTGAATTTATGAAATTTCTTACTCAAGCTTCAGATCTGCTTGATCTATGTCTCAAGGATTTTTTTGTGGTGATTTTGGATTTGGTTTAGTATCAATTATTTTTTTCTATATATTGTAAATTAAAAGGCCGATTTATGAAACTATTTTGGCGTACAAAGATAGATCTAAATGATCTATATGTTATTTATGAAATAAACTAGAATTTTGAAATCATTAAATTTTTTAGAATAATCTAAATTCCGCAAAAAAATTATGTTGGATAAAGCATCCATGTGCTTATTATTGTATATTTTGTAAATAAGTTGTGAATTTTAATGCGAGGAATACTTTGGATCTGATATGTAGTCATTTTCTTTAATGTTTGTTAATGATATGTGTTTGCGTCAAAATTGGTCACAAACCCCGAATGTTGTGAAAGCACCAGTGTATGAATATAAATCAACAATAATCACACACAAATCTCAAATCTAAGCAAACAGAGTATCACAATTCAGAAATAATGAACAGAAACACGAGATTTATAGTGGTTCGGCGATCTTGCCTACGTCCACTCTGAAGTTGATGATTTTATTGATGTTCACTCAATGATTACAATCTCTTCTAATGTAGTACAACTGATTTTCTGAGCTAAGCCTGAATCTAAGGAAGCAGTGGTGATTCTGAGTAAATCTGGCAGAGTCTGGACGCTCTTTAGCTCCTAAAATTGTCCGACCTCTTTTCTGAATGACCAGGGGCTCTATTTATAGGTGTAGGAGGTTGATATTTCGCCTAAATTGAAGGGAGACCAGTTCTGGCACGTGAGGGGGCCCACATACCCGCTTTTAGGAAATCCGGGCCCACTTTGGGATCGATTCGACCCTTGCTTCGAATCGATCAAGATTTGCTCCGATTGAGATGAAATTTGGTGTGAACATTCTTCATCATGCGCTTAAACTTCTGTGAAAATTTCATAGCATTTGGACTTGTAGATCTCAAGTTATGATCGATTCAAGTTATGATCTTCGTCATATGGATTCGTTCGAATCGGTAGGGTCGAATCCATAGGCTCGGCCTATGGATTCGAACTAAGGCTCGTTCTATGGATTCAAACTAAGGCTCGGCCTATGGATTCGAACTAAGGCTCGTTCTATGGATTCGAACTAAGGCTCGGCCTATGGATTCGAACTAAGGCTCGTTCTATGGATTCGAACTAAGGCTCGTTCTATGGATTCGAACTAAGGCTCGGCCTATGGATTCGAACTAAGGCTCGGCCTATGGATTCGAAGCAAGGTCATAGGATGGATTCGAAGTAAGGTCATAGGATGGATTCATAGGATGGATTCGAAGTAAGGTCATAGGATGGATTCATAGGATGGATTCGAAGTAAGGTCATTTTCTCTATCTTGAATCAATCATAGTCTTGAGCATACGAACTCAGATTGGCTTGAAACTTGAACCGCTGGTTTCTACGGCTTTGCTTATCATGTCCTGTCAATTGTGGCTCAATCCGGACTCTGGCAAAATTCATCGATATCCCCGGTGAACTTGCGATGTAACCAATCTCCAAGGCTGATTGTCATTGATTTCTAGTCAGTTTCTTGGTGTCACGGCCTTGCCAAAAGGCGGGATAACAATATGGATATATATACATATATATAATTTAGAACCATTTATGGAAGAAATATAAATCTGGTTCTATGATTGCTTTATCTTACTTAATTTTTGATTAGGTAATTTGGATATATATATACATAAGGTATTAAGGTTATTTCAGAAATTTTGATTAATTAGAAATAAAATATGCTCCTTTAAGGTGTTTATGTTAATTTTATTATTGAGTAATATCATACTAGAAATAAATTTTAATGACACTAGTTTACATTTTAGACCATTTAACGGTCAATTGCACTTATTTTTTTATCATAAATGCATTAAATGTGGTTATTTTGGTAATAAATTAACTAACTTATTATCATAAATGAACTAAATGCGTCGGTTATAATGAATTAAATGATGCATCTTGTTTGTATTTGGAATAAGAAAAGGTATACGATTTATTATTCGATGCATTTAGGTTTGATAATTACATATATTTTGTATGTATAACTCATGCTCGTTGAAAATATGTTTCACTTTTGTGTCTTGGATTGAGTAGCAGTTAAATAAGATATGGACTTTTGAATTCAATATTTATTCCAAATATTATCTATTTATATTTTAATTAATGTCACTTTTTTCGGTTATGAAATTATATTTTAGTATATGTTTTTCCTTTGCGTACCTGTGTTTGACATCAATATTTATGGCAAATATAGAAATAAATGAAATAAGATAATATACAAATAATAAACTAAAGGTAAAGTGACACCATAGCATTCTATATAGCTGTATTATGGTTTAGACATACATCATAGCTACTACATTCATTCATGTTATTTACTATGATATTTACTATGTCATTTATATATAATTTTATGCGGCATCAAAATCCTGGCGTTCATTTGTGAAATTTGTTATGTGATTTATTTATGATGCTTTGTATCATACTTATCTAGGGAATGTCGTGAATATAACCACATATTTAAAGCAAAAGATTATAACAGCTATTATTGAAAGATGTTGTGCCACAGTTATAATTTTAAGATTTTCAAGTGTCAAATAGACCTAAAGTATTTTTGGAAGTGTTTTATAACACTTGAAATATATTGTACATACACACAAAAATAAATTAGAATATATTTTTGGTGTCTCTTTGCAAACTAATTGAAAATATTCTACATTCCAAGTGAGCTTATTGAAATAACATGTCGCCAAAGTGACTTCTCTTATTTTAGTTGTTCATGAAAATGTTTGATATTTGCGTGTATTTATTTGTGCGGATATTAGCTGGCCCAAAGAAGACCAATATTTGGTGGAATCACTTACACATGTGTGATGATAAATATGTAACGATTATAAGATTTTACAAGTGAATAATTAACCGAACCAAAGAAAGATTGTTATTTGACTTGAATTTATTATCAGTTTTTTATAAGTAAAAACAAGAGTACCACTTATAGTTAATATTACTGTTCAAAAACTTGATATTAATTTCGTACTAGGTATCTTGAGAAGAGACTTACTAATTATTAGAATTAACTATGGCTGATATTTGGATATGAGCATATATACAGTCAATCTTTATTTTTGTTCAATTTTCAACTAATTTGATAAAATGTGCCAATTTTCATAATATTCTCATCTGGTTTGGGACTAACTTTAAGAATTAATAAGAGAACATGTTGTTTGTTCTTGACTTCATGGATCTAGCTCTTGCAATTAGGAGGATCACAAGCATCCCTATTATAGTTGAATGTTCTTATAATGTTATGAAGAACATTGAAAAGTGGGATAATTCAAACATCAAGGTCAGAGGATCATAAGGTAAAATATTTCGAAGCTTTCAAGGATGTGGTATTATAAACAATTTTAAGGAGTTCTTTACTAAGAAAAAAAGTGTTTTGTCAAAATGATAAGGGAAAACAAGCACGATTTGTAGTGCTTGACTTTATAAAGTCAAAATAAAGAAAACATAAATGTGTACTATATGAAAAATACTGCTTCAAAAGTTAAAGGCACTCAAGTTATTATTTTTAGGATACTCTCTTTGTTAACGTATAAGTAGTTTAAGATTATTAGTAATTATTATTTTTAAAGAATAAAATGACCTCTTATTGAACTCATTTCGCATTGTGGTAAGATGAAGATAGTTGAAGTGTGGTAAGATTGAAAGTACCCATTTAACATATACCGTAAATAAAAAAATTAATTAAGGATAAAGAAGTCGCTAGGGTTTAGAAGAAAATGAATGACATAGGATGTTGATAGTTGTTTCTTTAATAGAACGCACAGATATATAAAGAGAATTGTACCAAATATCATGTATGTTCTATCAAGATAGATGTATATCTTACTTTAGTATTTTCAAATATAAACTTGGCTTTAGCACCTAGACGCGTTCGGCGTTTAGATATTGGCACATCTACTCCTATAAATGCTTTCGTAAAGGCTTAATTTCTTAAATCATCGAACTCCAACATATATTGAAAGACATATCTATATGGGTAATGAAAAGTCAATAAAAGTAAAGCACACTAGATTTTTTAAGTTATTATTGAGATTTCAGTTATATTGTTTGGGTTCGTTGTGTTTTTATTATGATGTCATTTAGAAAGATTTCGGTTTTCTATTTCTAATATGAACAAATTATGTTATTATTGTTCATTTAGAAATAATAAAATTGATTTACGAATAAATTCAAACATTGTTGGAATTAAAGCTCCTAATGTTTAGAATATAGTTTATATCTACTTATGCTAAATACCTTTATAATGAAGTTGCGAATTTTGATTTGGTGATTATGATTATTTGTTTCAACTTACTAAATAATTCTAGAATGAAACACTAAAGATAGCAAAGCTTTATTGATATTCTAAGCGACTTAAAAGTTATAAGTTTTATAAATCCACACTAAGAAAAAAAATTAAGATGGAAAATGCAACAATTTTTCGAGGATGTTGAGTTTGGAGGAGAAATAAAGTATGGATCGTTGTTTTTAAAAGAAAATTGTTATCTTTGATTCAACTACAGTTACTTCTTCGAATAATGTATATGATTTGTTTCCTTTCATTGACGAAAAGTAAATTAGAAACCATAACAAGACAATGTTAAAAAAAATTCTCTTCAAGTTAGGGTTAATGTCTTAAGAAAACAAACTCAACAACCTCAAGATGCAAGGTCATTAAGGAAATTCAATTGAAAATGAAGAAATACTATTCCGAATGACGGGTAGTAGTTTGCCATAAAGATAAATAATGGATTAGTGAAGATGTTCTTGTTGGCTTACATCAATCCATACAAGATATTAATTTGAAATGTGGATTTAAGGTATGAATATATAGTGTAAATTTATGAAGGACAATAAAATTTAATATATTTCCCCCACTTAAAGTAACAATATCATTGATTATGAATAATTATTCAAAACTAAAAGGGATTAAGTTGGCAATGTGGAAAGGTACAAGACTCGTTATAGAAAAGACTACTCAAAAGAAAATTGATGTTTTTTTTCTAAAGAGACTTTCTCATTGGTTTTACTGAAAGACTCTTTAGAATTATTTTGTAACTTGTTGCATATTATAATTTTGAGCAATATCGAAAGGATATTAAAATCGTGTTTCCCAATGAAGACGTTGATGAAACAACTTAAGACCTACTTATGGATTACTCTTTTGTATTAGGAATTCAAATACATCATTATTACTCATAGGGTGGTATTCGGATTATCACATAAGAGATAGGCAGATAAGTACTTAAAAAGATTTGGTATGCAAACTACGAGTCAATTGATTCTTTTTTTCAAAAGAGACAAATGTTGTCTTATATAGTGATATAATAACATCTTTTAAGCTAAAGAAACGCAAAAGATTCCTCATGCATGTGCGATGTGGAATCTAATGAGGCATACACATATGGATATTGTGTGTTTTATTTGGCAGATATCTTACTGACATTGAAAGCGGAACACTGGCTAGTAAGCAAAATGGTTACGAGATATCTTTAAGGAACAAAAAACTTATATACTCATAGATAAAAAGGTCGGATTGGTTGGAGATCATAAAGCATTACGATCCGAATTTCTAGATGCCAAGAGTACAAAAGATCCACTTCAGGTAATAATATTATTATTTCTTTTGGATGGAGCTATATAAGAAAAGTTGTCATACAGACACTTATAGCCTCATATACTTTGGAACTAACGTTTGTTTTCAGTTACGAAGCATCCAACGATGGAAAATAATTGCAAAATTTTGTCACAAAGTTGTGGAATATTGAAAAAGAAATTGAAAGACCATTGAAGTAATATTGTGACAATAAGCAACATATTATTTTCCAATAAGGGGGGAGTGCAAAAAAATTATAATTCATTGAGCGTATTGTGACAAACTCCTTTATAGCGGATCCGCTTACAAAAGGATTATCACACGGTATTTCGTGAGAATGTTGCTCAATTGGTGTAACTTTTATATAAGGATATTTTGATTCAAGGGGAGTTTGTATTTGACATAGCCATATAACATATTATTTTATACTTCGATTACATATATATTAAGTATTTTTTCCTGATCAGAAATAAAGTAATAAAATTTTATTTGCACTTCATGAAGTTCAAATATTGAACTTTCTTTGATCTCACTAAAGTAGGACCGGTTGGCAATAGACATTTATAGATCACAAATTTATGTAATTTTCATGCTATACATCCATGATTAATCTATGTCGTTTGATTGTGTTGCTATATGTGATCATTGATGGATTTAGTTACACAAAGGTAACGAAAGCCGTTTTGATTCTTTGTCAGCATAGTTAATAGACGAAATTGTTTCGGAAACACCTTATGTTATAAATAGCAAATTTTAAAGCTCATAAAGTATACACATTTATAAAGATATTTCATATGTGACCCAGGGGAAGATTGTTGGAATATTTCAATAATATGGACCACATATGTAAAATAAAATGTGTTGTGCTATTTTGGTGTAAAGTCTAATTAAAGAGATCAAATTTTAAATTAAAGCTAAAAAACTTAAAGATAATGTATTGCTGAGGGCGTCCAGTTTTCCTCTTTCTAATGCCACAGAAAAATAATAACAAACGCAATAAAAATTTTGTGTTTCCTAATACCAAAGTCATTTCATACGGCAATCAACCACCGCGTAAATTCGTTTTGCAGACGAACAACCGCCGACCAACACCGTTTTTCACGGCCATCAACCACCAAACTAGTGTTGTTCGGTGGTTGATAGCCGTGGAAAATGGTGTTGACCGGTAGTTGTTCACTGTATAAAAAAAGTCAAAAATGATGTCTTTGGTAGCCTCTTAAAAAGTCCAGTATTAGAAAGAATATAGCATAAAAATTTATGGTATTTGTTTTGCAATGGTATTAGAAAGAGGATAATGAGGTGCCCTTGGTAACATTAAAGATATAATTGTCATGGTCTTAATATGTAGGTACCGGGCAATTCTAATTTGTTAAAGGGCTAAATTAGAAAATATCAACATTATAAATAAGGGTTATGGTCCCCAAATTAGACAGACTAAGTTATTCTTCTAATATCTTATATGGAAATAATTCAAATCTAGGGTTTGTGTCAATTTGAATAATTCTTCCACTCCTTCAATTAACAACCATGGATTCAGGATTCAGGTATGGTTTTCGTTAGTTTATTTATCTTCCTCTGATTTCCTTTCAATTAAATCAATATGGTCACCTATTCAGATTTAGGGTTTTGTTATTAATCTACCTTAAAGTATATTGAAACCCTAATAAAACTAAGCAAAACAGCGCAATATAGGCAAAAACACAACATAAAAATCAGAATATATGTTTGATCTTTTGTAGCTATAAATCCTTAGTATTGAAAATGGCTACGTTTAGGAGAACTAAAATGCCAAATCCAACTAATCATAGTAGTAAGATGCTTAAATGCATTGCATAAGGTCTTTGGTTGACAGTAGTGGCTTAATGAAGTTGAGGCTCTCTTGAAGCAACAAATGAAGTTGAAAACAGCGTGTATCAGATGACAAAAATGGGTATAGAAATAAAGGGAAAAGTGATGCATATTGACTGAGATGTTCATAATTAACTGAAACAAACGGTTAGTTTAAATTGCAGTAGTATTTACCAGTAAACAGATGGGTTTGCCAATCTCCCAGAGATTAACCTTACGATCATCACTACCAGTGACGAAGATTCTACAGGACTTCTTGCCAATATTTAAGCAGGTCACATCTGCACCATGTGCTACAAATTCTTCTAGTTCTCTTGGTTAAGAAATTAAACCATTTTATTCCATTAATTGAAGCTACTTCTTAGGCTAGTAAATTAAACTAAGGCCTACAATCTTTCATCGTAGTTATCATCTGACTTAGAGATCTATTTCTACCATATGTAAACAAGCCAGATCTTTAAATCGAGATCCCAATAAGCTATCCATAATTCCGATACTAACAGAAGGATATGTCGAAGACTACGAGAAGTGAAACGATTAACTGAAGTGAAAATAATAAAGAGACTCTGAACTGAAACAAGAGAAGTAGTAGTAAAAGCAAAAGGAGAATGAAGGATACGCAATTTGTAGCCACGTTTAGCTGCCATTTCCCGGTAAACTGTTATACTTCCGAGTGAGTTGAATGGTGATGTGAGATAGCTGAAGAAGAAGAAGCAGCGACTTTGATCAAAAATGGAGGAGCAGGGGCTTCCCACTTTCCGGCATTTTTAATATATTTTCCGCTCTTCGTGTCTTTGTATTCGGCGAAGAGAAAGAAAAGTAAAGTTGTTTTGATATAATAAATAGAAATTAAAAAGAGAGAAAAATCGTGGTCGCGTGGCTGTTTGTATGACCGAGAAATTAACGAGCTAGTCGTTTCAGTCCAAGTGAGTTTTGAATTTTTGCCTACCACTAATAACTAGCTCTTGTAGTATCCAAAGATGACACGAGTTCGCAGATTTGAAACTTCCCCAGCTCTATTGTGCCCCATTGTTTATAAGGATTCTCTTTCAAATGATAAACTAATATTATTATTTTTATTGTAGATCTTCAACTTTCAAATTTAATCACAATTACAAAAATTCATATCTTCCATCTTCTTCTGAATACGATATTTTTCGTACTTCCAACACATAATCGTATGATGCTATCAAGTCTAATGTCACAGATCACATACGACCACTTTTCTCCTCACGCCATCACCAAGTGTTCATCATCTAACCACCACACCCACTAAATGCTAAAAATCCATAAATTCTTCCAAATCTAGCAATGTCGCGTTATTTCAACATTCACAGTGCTGATGGCTTCAACACCTCACGATGGCATTATTATTTCTCACCTCGCCTTACTCCACTTCCTCGCAAATAAACATTGACGGTAAATAAAAGTACAACATGTAAAAAGAAATGACACTACACATTATCGTTATATAAAAAATATTGAAATATCTATACTATATTATTATTAGTGAGTTAAATTTCAAGCTCACACAGGCCCCCTTGAAATTTGGCAACTGAACAGTCTCTAAATCTATATTTCCTTTCTTTTATTCTTCCTAAACGTCACATTCTTCCTCTCATCTCTGTAATTGTAGGAAAAACAAAACAACAAAATTTCTTTTTCCAACATCACACAAGCCACCATGAATTTGGCCAACCCAACCGTCTCTTAGTTTATACGTATTTCCATCTTTCTCATTTTCCTTCGGAAGCCCTTCCCTTCTCTACGCCACTTCTTCCCTTCTCCCAATTAACGCCAACCACTACCGATCGAATCCCCTTCCTGTTCTCTCCACTTCCACCCCTTTTCCTTCATTCCCTCGGGAATCGATAGTTCCTTCGTCCCAATTTTACCGCCACACCGTGCGTCCTGTCTGCGACATCAATGTCGTTTTCAGCTCTACATCTCTTCGTATCTTCCTTCTCTTGGTTTTGGAGCAAGAACAGTATATTACAAGGTATGGCTAATGAAAATCACTGGTATTCGCCTTTTTGTTATATGTCGTAAGGGATTGTTGTCGATTTTTGAATTTTGCGTCTGGTTTCAGTGCAATGTATCTTGGCCACGCTTGGTTCAACTGGATTCAAACATATAGACGAGCTGTACGTGCTGTTGGTCTGCATCTCTGCCCAATTGGAGGTAAAATTTGATGTTTGTTTTTTGTATTCTTCGTGTTGCCAACGATCGCGTGATGTTTCCAGTTTTAAATCATGATAAAGTTTTGTTGTGATGTTTTTTAAATTATGACATGGAAGGGAAAGCTTTTATTGTTTTGTGCTGGTTCTGTTTTAAATTATGATATTGGGCTCATAACTTAATTTGGTTACTACTTGATTACTTTGTAGGATTAGTTTCATTTTTTTTTCTTTTAATCTTTAATCTATAAATCTACCCAAAGAATGAGTATTTTGTATATATGCAAGCCTTTAAATTTGTATAATTTCTATTCATGTCATCTAAGAACTAGACAAAAGAGGTATTTGAACTCTAAATATCTACTTTCACATGAAATAATTTTCTACAAATAACCGATCTTGAATGGAATACCGAAGAATATGATCACTGACTCGGAAAGGTATGCATTTTTATTTTTTACTGTATAATTGGCATTTTATTTCCCAATTATGGGAAATATCTGGAATATCACCAGATAAGCTACGTTATGTAAGTGCATTCATGTTGGCTAAAAGGTAATAAATATGCCTTAAAAGTCAATTTCGTTAAAATTATGACTATGTTATATAAATGCACTTGAAAATCAAGTCATTAGACTACATTGTATAATTGTAGTCTAATCATTCAAATGCAACTATGTCTACGTCAGTATAATTGAAATCCATTCAATTATAATTATTGAGTAGGGAATTCGCTTTACGATTCAATTATAAAGTGGGTATCCAGACCAATATTATACTGATTAGTGAAAAGGTAGTGCTATTACAAAAAAGAAAACATTAGTAATTGTAAACATAAGATAAATTGCCGAGTATTTTTATTTTTGCCTTTGTGCAAATAATTGAGCATAATTGTTATGTCTAGCTTTTCCCATACATTACAAACTTATTATTTACATAATAAACTTTTGGTTCAACTGGATTTTAATGGCAATCTAAAAACTCTTTTCTACCTTAAGTCACTATATATTTTTCAGAAGTCTGTTTTGCTTTGTATTCTGCTGATTTTTATTGCGCATGTTTTGCTTCATATCTTTTTCTTTTTCCTGTTGAGCTTTCCACAAGTTCATTTCCACTTATTTTAGCTGCTCACTGTCTAAATTGCGCTAAAAAACACCATGTTTTTGTACTCCATGTTTCAAGCCTTTAACTTACTTTGGTGTTTCATTGCCCATTGTTGCCTACTAGCCTGTTTCCCTGCTCTAAATTTATATATTGCTTACTGCTTCCAATTACATGCACATGCATTAAAATGTTTGACAAAGCTTTAGCTTTTGATTTGTACTAATAACATATTTATATGGAATAAAGAACAAAATTTATATGATGATAGAATAACAACCTACTGGTATTTACTCTTTGATAACCAAAAGAACAGTGTTTACATGTCTACATTTCTTACTAATATTGCACAACAAACAGTCATGAAGTTTAACACCATGGTTCTGTAGCACCAGGGTTTGATGAAGGTGGAATTACTAGCAAACAACTATAGACCATCAACTAAGCTGATATGCTTCTTATTTTATAGTCTATTTGTTAATTTATGTTCTTGCATGTATTAAACTACTATATTAAAGTTTGAAACTATGAACTGGCATAGACATTTTTATCTTCCCTTGTGTCTCAAAGGCCATGATTTTTCCAAGTGAATATAATATATTAACTCTAACGCAGGTTGTACTTTTTTCCCTTGCTTCACTGACTTTTTGGCCAACTACCGGTCCCGCTCTATTCATTTTTGTCAAAGCTACTTATTTGTTTCAATGGTTGTTAAAATGAAGTTACTATTTATGTAGGCTGTTTAATCTTCTTCCAGGTTGTCAGCTTATTCGCATTGTTCAACATCATATCAAATAATGTATCTACCATGTTGTTTTTCTTAACTTTACAAACGAAAACCATGTCAAATTGTATGTTTTTTTTGCCACAACAGTGTGTTGATCAGCATAGCTGAAATAACCCTAACTGGCATGGTCACCAGAGTGTTCTGCATTCGAATTTAGTCTTAATTGCATTTTACCCACGTTTTTTCTCAACGTGTACTTTTATGCCTGTCTCAACCAAACTACACAGCTCTAAACCATATTGGATAACAACTACTAATTGAATAACAACCTTCACCTTCATCTTTAACTTTTCATAGTAGTTCTAAACTAATTAGTTTATCTTTAATTTGTTGTCTTGATGTGTACCCCTTATTTGTGTAGCAAAGGTCACAAAAGTGATGAATAAAAGGAAGATGCTTTGCCAACATTTACTGTTAATATATACACACAAAATATAAATTTCTTTTCATCCAGAAGAGCAAAAAGGAGACTTAAGAATAGGGAAAGGTTGTTAATGATTTGCAAGAAGACATAGATAGTAAAATTAAAGAATAACAATAATTAAAAAATCAGTACATGAAAGAAAATGAATAGTTTAGTATTGAAGTATTGGGTAAGGATCTCATACCACTTTCTTTTCCTCTTTTCAAGGGCTGCTTCTTTTCACTCTTACTGTCTGTGTGGTGCCAAACCAAATCAAGAAATATTATTAAACAGAAAATTTACTTCTCCTGCAATTAACTACTAATTAGCATTTATTGCAGTGACAAATCATTAAACTTTACATGTTATTTTCCAACATACAAATGATTTCGCATTAGAAAAATATATTTCATTTGTCTATATCGTTTGGATCAAACATTTTTCTTGCACTTCATCCCCAAGCACATTGACCTCCATCTGCATAGCTAGGTTGTAAAAAATTTACAATGTTTGTGGGTTGAGCTGTCGACCTTTACTCTGTAAGTAATTATATTACAATTTTGCAATTGGTTAATGTAGGGAATTTGTATATTCCAAATTTAGAACCCTACTCTCAAACCAAATTGTGATACATTTAAATTTATATTTTAAGCATTGAATAAAATCATGTTGATTTATATCGCTTAAATTTGAAAATTAATTAATATACATTATTAGCAATGCAACGCTTACCAATTTATGGACAAATGAAGTTGATGTTATCGTTTATTATATAAAACATTGTTCTAAAAAATATTAATTAAAGTTTATGTGATATAAGATTTGTTATGAAAATTTATTAAAAAAATGTTATTACCAGTATTCAGGATAAATTTAATTTAAAAAATGACAATCCATAAACATGCATTTTCAGCATCATATAACAAAAAATTCCAAAAAATGCAACATCTATACTATATGGTGAAACCCGTGTGCGTAGCACGGGTTTACACTGTTTTGATTTATGCAAAAGTTTTACGTGGGTAAAATGTTGTTGGAATCGGAATTTCAAATATGCGCATGTCAAGTTTTGATTGTTTCCAAGAAAAATCCACCAAAATGATACATCAAGGTTTGACCATTTGGAAAAAAACAATCAAGTTTTTTTCCAACCAAGTTAAAGTTATTTATACACTTTCATGTTTGTATCACTACATTTGGTTGATATTTTACCTCTTAGGAATGAGTGCATAGTGCATTTTTGTAATCGGGAATTTATATCTTCTATCCTTATACTAGAATCCAAATTGGGGATGAAGCGGTGTAACAAGAAGAAAGAGAAAATTAATCATAAAGGCAACCTCCCCCTTTGACAATTCAACTCCGATAATCAAACATGGTGGATCACTCTATGTTGAAAGTGTAGAACACTAATGTTCAACCCACAATGTCGTCCAATAGAAAAAGCGGCCAAATAGCTTCATCTGCGACTAATGTAAGCCTGTTCTCCCATATTTCTGTTTTCCTTATTATGGACATAGGTTACATAACAATCTATCTTAAATCTCTCTTCTAATAGCCGGTTGGTAACTCGGATGCGGTCATCAACCAAATTACCCATGCATTCGGTTTCAAACATAGGTAAGTTTGGAATTAACATTATATTAGCCAAAGCTAATTTTTCTACGCAACATCGTTAAAGCACACACACTTTTTTTTACCCTTCCTGTCACGTACCGAAATTTTTCGACTTTCGAAAATTCGACATCGATACTCACTTTATCGACTGCCGAGCAATCGAGTGCCGGAAACTCCAATAGTGAGGGTTTAAGAAAAAGAAATAGAAGAAAAGATAGAAGAAAAGAGAAGAAGAAGAAAGAAGAAGAACAACAGAACAGCAACAGAAACAGAACAATATCAGAATCTTACACATCGCAGCGGAACAATATATAATAGATAATTGAATAATCTTTAAAACAAAGAACTATATCATTTTATACATACATCAATCATCAGAGTCAATATACAACAATGGACAGTTATATAAACTTGTCCTCATACAGAATACACAGCGGAATAAATACTATCAGATACAAATACTACGTCTCGCCATCCAGCTTGCTTCCAAAGCTCCAGAATATCCAGAATATCCTGATAATATAACTCTAGGTTGCCCGTGTGGAAATTGGTGGGCACCCAGAGTTTAGAAGGGAACAATAAACTCCGAGTCAGTCATGGTGATTGGTGTGAGATCGTAAAACAGTTATTCTTTAAAAATAAACAGCAGAGAATTTTAAAGTCAATTCGCAATGCTTTTGGAAAATGAAACTACCATAAGACCTCCCACCACACACACAATGCAAACGCAGAATTGGAGGAGATTTCTTCTTATGATAGTCAAAGATGCTTACTACGCAAAATCAAATCATTTTGATATTATTATTAGTGCATAGTATAGAAATCATTTCGAAAGTATAATATTAATCTTAGCCAGCATAGGCATTCCGCACTTATGCCTACTATAGCTACTATGTTCAATAGCAGGTTACCGCCACATTCCATAGCAGGTAATACAACTAAAACCGTACAAGTCGCGTATTGTTTCTTTGGATTTCCAACAAATGGTCAGGCTAAGAAACTTCCTATCCACGATGGGTACGTCCCTGGAATAGACGACCCGAGAACCTAACCGGATCTCTGCCAACACAAGGCCGGGTTACCTCTGCAAAAATAGGTAACTACTGACACGCGTATGCCATCCCCCGATCGTAACCGATCTTCCCGAGGATCCCCGATTTCCAACAAACCACATAGATAATAATGCAGCAACCACATAGGTTAAGTATCTGGGCTCCATACCATGATACCACCTCTATCCAGAAGGAATGACATACACTAAGGGGCGCTACTCCCTAGAACCTTGCCGCATCCTTCCTGTTTCGACCATTTCCGGGGTGTGAGGCTCGATGAAGTCTCGTCCACAAAGCTACGCTTTCTCAAAAAGCCCTGCTTCGGGTCAAACAAAATGATCAACCTATGATCACAAAGATATAAGATCAAACAAATGATCATATCGCAAATGATCAAACACTGATCATTTCACAGCAACACTCAGTATGCCACGTTACCAAATTGGGATATATCGCTGATAAATTTCAACTACATAACCTCTGAGCTCGTACGTCTCAGAGAAGGGTGTTAAGCTAAGAGAATAAATTCTCCGCCACCAACAGAAATGTATTTGAAAGAAATCAGCTTTATATCTCAAATTGTAACGTCAGACACACAATCCATACAAGTCTGTTCCGGGATCGAACAGAACCGAAGGCACTTCTCACGAAGCCCTTGCATATCCGGATAAATTTCTAATCACGTCCGGACTTCCCGTCACTAAGGGTGATAAAACCTCTAAATCGGAGATCAGCCGATGTAGAGTAACTCGACGGTAATCCTTCCGTTTTCAAAAATATCCGGTCTTCAACACCGGTCTTCAATTGCAATTCATCACGACGTATCACATATTCGGAATGGGTTATACGACCCCATGGTCCTTTCCCGGCTAACCCGAATAGTGAGCGATTATTCAAAAATAAGTGTGGCATTCAAATTCATCCAATTCACAACAAATATCATTCAAGGTAATTATTGATAGTCGGTTATTTAACTATCAATAAAGATGCGCAACATCATCAGATTCCAAATAATTTTCCCAAATTATTTTATCTTCCAAAATATCTTTACTAGATATAAAATTTCCACACTTTAAAAATAAATCAACGTTTATTTTTAAACAACTTCCCTTTTATAAATTCCATAGTGAATTTATATTCTCAAATATCTACAGATATACGATTCTCAAATCGATTTCAAATATTCAATTTCATTTTATCTTTAAGAAGATAAAATCTCAAAAATGTTTCATTTCATTTTGGAAAAGTATTTCCATACTTATTCAAAAATAAGTATTTCGCAAATCTATTTATTTTCAACATTTGAAAATATTCAATATACTTAAATCAATATTAAGTATATATTCATTTTTTAAGGAAATCATTCTTTAAACACATTTTATTTGAGTCAAAACGAATGTTACGTAAAACATTGTTACGACGACTCAAAATCAATAGTATAGGGATTCGGAATTAAGGTAGATATATAAATCCCAATACTATATAAAACATTTCCTTTCGGAAATCATTTACTATAACAACAGTGTTATAGTCCACCATTTCCTTATTTCTCGAAAACGTCTATTTCAACAATAAATGTTGAAATCTATGTATTCGATACTTAACACGTTTTAATACATCTTTTAAAACAATTAACTTCATTTATAATATCGCTTTCCCAAACATAACTATTTTTTTCTCAATAATATATTCACTGTCCAAAATCGTGAATATACTTCAATAACCAAATTTCAATCTTTTTTACACATTTATTTCAAGAATTATCCACTGTCCAAAATCGTGGATAAAATTCCCTTAATAATCTCTATATTTAAAATCAATCAAATTTGATTTATTTTCGAATTTATAAAAACAACGTTTATAAATTCTATTTCCATTTTATAACAACTTCGATTTATACATCTTCTTTAATGACCCATTCAATTTATAAGTTAATGTATACATCAAAAATCCATATTATAAGTTGAATACTTATAATTCATTTATTTAAAAGAAATCGTTCTTTTAAACTTCATAGATTTTAAATCTTATTTCTTATAAGATTTTGTTTATAACCTTATATTCAATAATAACCGAAATACTTTTATAATTTCCTTGTTTTGATTTATAAAGTATACATTTTGTTTTATTTCGTCTATGAACCCTTCATACTTATTCAAAAATTCCAATTTAACCATTTTATAAATTACTTTACTATTTATCCCGAAAATCACCTTTTGGTTATATTTCACCAAAATTATAACTTTTATGACTTTAAAATCTGAACGTTTTATTTATTTAAAATAAATCACTTCAAAAATTTAATAAAACGTTTATTTTCAAAAATCACAAAAAAAATCCTTTTTAAACTTCAAAAGCTGAATCCGATGATGCAACGCATCAATTAGTCCATCACAACAACAATATCATATACCAACATATGATAACAGAATATATATTAATATCTGTAAATAAGTAAATACAGTTGAGGAATGCAGTTGGATCCCTCCAACCTGTTTCCCTGCATCCAAAGATGTTAGCACAATACCAATTCCGTTCCAGTACGGAATTATCGCGGTATATGGGTTTAATAAAATATCCGCTTACTAACGGCGCAATAGGGTCTCATCCGCTATACGAGGCGGGAAATCAATCAATCCAATATATACATATGCCAATATGTATATATTGCTATATATAGATATATCCTATAATATCTAATATCACATCCAAACAGTCAATCAATAAATAACTGTAAAAGAAAATCCACTTTCATTTGAGTGAGAAGATCTCACCGTGATTTTCTGATAGCAATTTATAGCGATTATTTCGAATGAAATTAAACGGACGTTTAATTTCACTCAAAATTTTCACTGACCCCGATCGCTTCCAATTCAGTTTCATCGCGTAGTATTCGTCAGTACGGTTCCAACGCAACTGGTTTCGCCTTTTTTCGATCTCGTATGAAAGAGATATGCAATTTTAAACATTGAACGAATTTTAATATAAATAATTTACATTTTCATTTTTAAATTTTAACCTAAAACTCATCTGGACCATCCATTCCTCCACAGCAAATCACGGCCACCCCCCTTATCTTCTCATGCGCGTGTTCTCCAGGCTACTCACGCGAGAACCCAACGTGCCGCCTCTAAACCCTAGTGCCGCGACACCATACGAGCATTATTACATCGATCAGGCAACGCCACCACGTAGGCCTCGACAAACCCCACCATCGACCAGAATTGCTTGGAGCTCGGTCAACCCCCTGTCTCGGAAACCGTGCGCGAAACGTAGACGAATGTGGCCGATTTTCCTCCTTCACGTCGCACGACACCCCATCATCCCCATATAGATTTGAAGAGCTCTTCTCCCTCTACAGTTTCCTAGTTGATGACTTCTTCTAATACTTCACGGATTTGAAAAGAATTGAGGAAGAAGATTAGCCATTTTCGGCCATTGATTTTAAATGGTGGCGGCTGAAGAGAATTGGAACCCAAGGGTTGTTTTTCTTTTGCAAAATGAAGAGAAGAGGGGCTTTTATAGAAAATTTAACGATTTACTATTCATCGAATTTTTTCGAACTCCGATTCGAGCGTGCCGGCTGACGTTCGTAAGGTTTACCCCACGTTCCGAACGCAAGGGAACAGGTTTCGGAAGCTAATTCGATCGTCTGTGTGAGATATGACAAGAAACGATAAATTTAAATTAAACAGATTTAAATCGATTTCAAGGCGTTTTAATTTGTACCGGACAAATGGTAAATCCAAAAATTACGAAATTTGAAATCTTACAATAATATCACATTACGGATC
This sequence comes from Allium fistulosum, assembly GCA_030737815.1. Taxonomy (NCBI): domain Eukaryota; kingdom Viridiplantae; phylum Streptophyta; class Magnoliopsida; order Asparagales; family Amaryllidaceae; genus Allium; species Allium fistulosum. The sequence continues at coordinate 72,529,805 of CM060902.1, forward strand.
CGATGAAACTGGTTTCGTCGAAATCCGAGACCTTTTGAAAAATGACTAATTTAACTCGACGATTTAAAATTAAAACGATATCGATGCGTTTCGAGTTGCCACGGTCAAACGATAACTCCGATTGCTACGAAAATTGAAATCCGATAATAACTAACTATTACGGATCCAATGGAACTAGTCTCGTCAAATTCTGAGACTGTTCGAAAATTGGCTATTTTTCAGTCGATAATTAAATATTAAAATATTCGATTTTCACAGATTAACTCCAAATTCAATTTTAAAAGTTCTATGACCTTTCTATAACTCCAGTATGATTAAATAAAATTTTCCAAATCATTTCAATCATATTAAACTCGATTTCCAATTATCTCTGGAATTTCAATCATTAATTTATCGATTTAATCATCAAATTAAATCCAATATTCGAAAAATAAATCATTCGACTTCTAAATTCCATTTATTAATATTTAAAATCAATTAAATATTCGAATTTTAATTATCAAAAATTCTGGGTCGTTACACTTCCGTTAGGACAATTTTTTATAACCAAACTCATATTTATAGGTTGTTCACCGTGCTCTTCCACCTATACTGGTGTACTTCCTGCTATACTTCTCATTTGTTTTCCTTCAAATATCTAGGTTTCCAATATTGAACATGAGTTACCGCTATGCCAATTTTTCCAGCGCTAATCCACCATTATCATTTCCTTTTCATTTTCAACAAGGGGAAGAAACCACCACAAAAATATGTACTTTACGCATTTCTTCTACTATTGAACAGAACCCGGGTGCGTACAAGCACAGACGCACACATCTGTGTGTGCATTTATGTTCGTGGTCACACGTACGTACACATATAATTTACATTAGTCATTTTTAGTAAGTTGTCAAAAGTTTGTCTTTCTCCCTATATACCAGCTAACTTTGTCAAAGTTGATATAAATTATTAGTTTTAATAACATGGAAACCAACACTAGATGTATCATGTAACTAGAATATAACAAAATAGCTCTGACATACCTATTTGACTCTGTTCTGCAACTACATGCAATATTATTTCCAATGACCAATTGTTTTTACAGGCTCGACCAGATATAGTGCGACATAATTTAGAACTGCATCACATTAGCACATATTACTTTGATAAAGTATTCAACCTGTATCTAAATTTCAGTTTTCAAAGTCTTTTTAACTTTATAGTGCACATAAACAACCTACTTTCTTCAGCTTTCTAACATGATTTCTTTTCGTCCTTCTAGCTGGAATGGAATTATGACTGCACATGTTCCTTGCCATATAGAGACAGTTGCCAAAGGGTTTGTACCGTCTTCTTCGTTGACCTGACTTGACCTGTATATGTACTTCTTTATTTTGAAAGTTTAGTTGTTGTAGTGTAATCTTAGAGCATGCAATTTAAAATTTTCATTACTATATGCATGTTAATATCATATTGCCAGATTGTTGCATCAACTTCAACCACTGTCAAACTCATTATATCTGTATTTTAGCAGTACAAAAAATTAACTACTTTTCAATAAGTTTAGATGTTATGTTTACTGATAGGTTTTAGGCCTTTTTAATTTAAATCAATTCAATCTTTTGGTTCTGTTGTTTTCTTGCAGGTTGAAGATTATACCTTTGAATCTGTTGTAGATGGTCAGTTACGTGGCTCTACTGGCTTCCCAAAGTTTATCCTAGGCTAAGGCTATAATCGGAGCATCATATCCACTACTTTCTTTTGGCACATATGCTTAGTAAAGAAATATTCTTCTGTCTTTAATGAAGATACTTTCTATTTTCAGTACTTTATCCTCTTCTTGGTTCAAGGGCATTTACAAATAAATAATATGTTCTGATTTCTATATTTAATGAACATATAGGCTACAGCAACGAACTAACTTCTGAGCTATATTTCCGAGTATTTATTATATACTCTGCATTACCAGTTCAAATGTTTTTTCCGAAAGGTTATTTAGAATAAAATTGTCTGACATATTGAGAATGTCGGAAATAGTTCTAAGTATTTATTCTGTTCTGATCTTATTTTATTACTCTTAACACCTATAGTTATAGTGAGATACATATTTTTCAAATATTTTCCAACAATGACTTTGCACAATCTAGCATTTGCACAAATCTAGCAATAGAATGTTCTTCATGTTGTTACTAAAAAAATGTCTACTGTACTCCCTATTCGTTTAGTGCATGTACTATCTCCACTGGAACAATTGTAATTTTGTGAGAACTTTGTATATTCTTATCTTTCTTTGTACACTCTAATGAGCATGAAATATTTATAGATGATTTCTACTTCCCGAGTAACAACACATAGTTCAAAATATAGAAAAATGGTGCTACAAAGAAAAGAGTATTGATTTTGATTTCTCAAATTCACTTAGTAAGAAATGAATTAAATGAAAACTCCAAGTTAATTATCTTCAAAATATTCATGCAACAAATCACAAAAAATTAACTTAACTTCTGACAAATATATTCTTATTGTGGAAATTATTACAATCCTTTATTAGTTCTTGATCATACTCATTTCAAAAAAAATTGTATTCTTATCAAAGTTTCCTTCGTGCCTATCTCTTTTGTAATCTATTACTGTATCATTTGATTACTTTAATTTTAATATTAAAACCTCTTCCTTGATTCATTTGTTATTGTTTCAGGAACAACAAACAGAGCCTTTTTTTTACTTCAACTTCAGCTTAATAGGTAACTTTCTTGCATTTTGTACTTGAGTGTTTGCATTTGAGATATTGTTAGTTGACGGGTTTTTATTGCCTTTGCATCGGTGTTTGGACTGAAACAATTCACCATATTTGAGAATGCAACAGCAATTTTGACATGTGTTTCTTGAATAAAATATTATCATTATGTTGGTGGCTATATTGAAAGATGTTTGCTAATGAAAATTTCAGTTCTTTTATCATGCCACTCAACTATAGTCGATAAGTTGTATTCATGTTTTATTTTTGATATTTTCTTGAATTTAAACAAAAAAAATTCAGATTGGTATTCATGTAATTTGCTTATAGTGAGCTTATTACCCACTGATTCATTTGTTAGCTTCATTATCTTTTTACGATAGAAAGATATTAAATTAATAAAAACTTGATAATGACAAGTCGGAATTTATTTCTCTAACTTATACACACATACACACGTATACAGATTCATACACACACATATCATCTGTAGAAAAGCACAAATTGATTTTCAAACCAATTTTTTTAGTTTTGCATCTCAATTATAAACAGTTTTTTTTTATTTTTGCAAGTTTGATTTAACTTTCTACTGTAAACAATCTCCACCTAAAGATTTATTGTAATCGCCGTATTCCTTCATTAGTATGATTAAAGGTAAATTCTTATCCCTTTCCAAAGTTCAGCTTTACAAATTCATTGTAGTGAATGACTTTCTAAAATCGAAAATAGAGTTTTTACTAACTATTTCATGGTCTGGACTATGTTTACCTTATAATTAACATTGTTTGGTTGAATAACAGCTCCTTAATAATTTGTATCATTCTTGAAATAAAAAAAGCATGTACAATGAAAATCTGTAAACGTTGTTATTAATTAGTTTGTTATTTTTAGTATCTATTCCTTTCATGGCCTACATTAAATTAATCATTCTGGAATTAGCTTTAGATAGCAAGAATCGTCCTTTTTGTTTATAATGGGCCACTTATGTCTTTATTTGGTAGGTAATTTTCAGTTGAAAGCCTTTTTGTGTGTGCACTCCTAATTAATGCTTCAAAGACATCATTTACTTACCTAGAATTATACATACATTTATACATCTATAAACTAACTTTCATGAATGAAAGGTGCAGCCTTCAACCAAGAACCTATCAGTCTACAGCTTCACATATTCACATATTACATTGTGCGCAAATCTATTTCACAATTTTCAACCGTTAGTCCGTTACTTCTGCTGATAACATTTAACAGGCTTTAATGTGAATATAGGTATCGTCTGTAAAAAAATACATATAGGATTTCCCTAGAAAAAAGAGTACTGCTACATTGTTTTGTTACTTCTGAGTGACATATCCAGTAACTAATAGAAGGATTTGTTGCTGTAGAAGCAAGCTGGTGCAACAAGAACCAAGCGGGAAAACAAAATGGTATTTGACTTTGCTAACTCTTAAAGACTTCAATCTGCGGTACGATGAAATACACTACCTTAATCCACTGCTACTATTAAGGCTGTGTTTCCTGTCACCCTGTTGCTATAAATACATTTATGTTCCTCCCAGCAATATTAACTAGAGTATAAACACAATAATGAAATGACTCACATTACCGCATGGAGTTAACTACTAATAAAAAAAGTCAATTGCAAAAAGCGCTTTCCAACCATTTTGAGTTAATGGTTTTATACAACTACTTCCACCAACCCGTGTGCGAAGCACGGGTTCGCACTAGTTGATAATAAGTACAAAGTGTTACTATACGATAGCGTTGTAGAAAGAAAAACCATGTACATCGAGTAAAAAACCCTGTGAATACAAAATTTTAGTAATAGATGAAAAATGCTACTATATAGTATCATTATAAAAATATAAACAGCGACTGAATTAGCATGATCGAAATATAATAAGCTATATATATGGATTTAATACAATAAACTATAAATATAAAACAAGCGAGATATTATGATTTAAATAAATTGTTTTTGAGTAAATAGCATAATCTCAAAGTGCATAAATATTCCAAATGATCATACAAAACAAATGAGTCAACATTTCTCAAATATACAGTGACATTGTAACTAAATTGTTTCTCCAATTGCATAAAAAATTCAAAGCACTACATGGTAGGATAATAGTAAGCTCCAATAATAAAATAGTAAATCTGCTAAGCCTCTTGTTCGTCTTTACTAGTCAGGGTTGACGTGTAGTCTCATCAAACGTATCTCCCAGCCTACCTATGAGAGTACCTATGGCGACCCCTCCACTGTCAGTACCAAAACAAAGGATTCCTACGTTGTTAGATACCCGGCTGGTGGAGGGCCCATCATGGTTAAAAGCTAAACAAACGCTTAACCTGTCATATATCACAAGAACGAGTAAACTATAATACATAACATAAATATAAAAATGGCGAGATAGTAGCATGATGAAATGAACACAAACCAATCATCATCGGAGTACAACATGATTCACGAGATCATTCATCATAGAACATATATGAGTCTATGTACCATGGTACATCGGTGTCTACATTAAACGAAAACATTCTCTAATATATGCATAGGTGTTGATAACTCCACGGTACTGCATAACAAAATAAGTAGTAGCTACTAGCTGGCATGTAATAGTAATATGAGAAAAGTATGTCTCATGCTCGTCCTTTAGCTCCATGCGCTATCGCCATATTTGACGTTCAATCTACCCATAAAGAGTACCTAAGAGTTATAAGAAACAAAAATACAAATTGTCTCAAATTAGACAGTGGTCTGGTATAAGTGATCTATAGGTCTAAAACAATAAATACAATGTAATAACCCAAATTTTTGCGCCTTGTAATTATTATAATAAATTTTTTAAAAGTAATTTATCTATCAATCAAAAATTACAAAATAATATTTAATTCAAGTTAAGAGATTCTCTAAAAATTCATACCATCAAATTCACATGTTGGAGAAGTTAGAAGCTAGAAATTAAAAATCAAAGGAGAACTTTAAATTGAGTTTCATTAGAGCATTGATTTCATGATATTAGGTGAGTGCTATTTACAACCTATGGTATGTGATTACTATATATGTTAGACATCATAATAAATATTCAAATGTTAGTTATGGCTTGAGTAGGGAACTTGAATTATGGTTTTTTATGAAAGAGTGGTCCTCTTATGTGGAGAGCACTCACAATTTTATTAGAATAATAGCCAAAAGGTCAAACCTGTGTTTCATTGATAATTACACATACAAAATATAAGATCATCACTTAGATGATCAACAAAAGAAGAGAAACTAATCAAAATAAAAAGATGAGAAACTAATCATAATAAAAAGATATATACATTATGTTTTGCAATCTAAAATTACTAAAAGGTGTGCTAAGCTAAAAAATGTGCTCTTAAGTCCCGAGATGCCGCAACGAATAAAGGAGAATGAGCATGCACATGCAAGGAATGACCGGGTATGAGAGAAAAGCATGGTTCATCACAGCAACATATGGAGAATAGGCTGCAATGTGTGAAAGAAATAGGAGCATGCATGAGAGTGAGACCGCAGGCAATGCATAAGGGAAGAAAATTGTGATTAGAAGTTAGACAATAATCAGAGCGGGGGAATGAAGTTGTGTGAGACTATAGCATGTGTGTGAGTCGATAGTGAGGTAGGCAGGTGCACGCTAGGTTAGAGAGCAAAGAAGTCGTGTGAGCTCTGAATTTGCTATCGTGCATGCATGGGTGGTGTAACACTCCACATTTTTAGATAATTAAATAACCAAAATAATTATTAAACAGTGAAAACAAGCATTTTTGAAATATCAGAATTTAGCTATGGGAGTTGCATCATTGGGTCCGTGGCAGTTTTTTGATCAATTTTCATATATAACTTGTCGAAATCCGAGCTAGTGTGGAGAAGTTACGAGAGAAACAAGAGATCGGAATTATATTATTATTAAACGAAAAAAATAGGACCCGTAGGGGTCGACCCTTGTTAAGGTCGGGTCAACCTATAGGTCGACCCGCAAATAGCTCAGGTCGACCCGCATTAGTGCCTGGACAATTTTTCGTCCAGGTACGAGTCGAAGAGTGTAAATTCAATTTTTGTGAAATCCTATGCGTTCGTAGCTACATCCAATGGTTCCTAGTGAGCTTATAATGTAACATCCTACCATTTTGGACCATTCAAATCGACAATAAAACCACACATGTCAGACTTGAATAATTCAAAACAACAAATTGTTAATAAAATTTGGGGCAAATAAAATCAATCACAGAATCACTAACATAGAATATTAGAATAACTTCGCAACGGAATAAATAAACATAGGAGTTCATGAAGCTCCTAGATACAAAGTCTCAAAACCAATTCATAATACCAGGTCTGGAAACAAATATACTTGGAAAGTTAGATACATAAGTTTCTACTACAAAGCAAAAGTGGCGTGGAAATAACTGGAATAAAATATCAAGTAGACGGCTAACTCCGGCTGATCTCTAGCTCCGAAAGAGGATGAAACCAAGGCTGTGGAACTCAGGCTGACCTGAGCATGAAGCAAAACACAAACACTCGAGTCAGGACATACATACTTATAAAATGTAAATCAACTCAAGTGAACTATAAAGGAATGCATCAGTAACTTAAAGGATGCTTGGGATCGCCCATCCTCTAAGGATCCATTAAACTATCTACTATGTAGTAATATACGCTATTATAATAATGTCTAAAGTAAAGTAAACTATTAAAATAGCGTTAAGGCGTTACACATATCCCCCTTAACACATTTTATATATTCCCATAGTCTATACAGTACCGTAATCTCCCCCGTACTGGTCGTCGTCAGAGGGCACTCCATAAGTATAGTACAAAACAAACTCGTAGAAGGCATGCTAGGGTAGGTGACACGACACAACTAGGCAATGCCAGGGTTGATATACCAATTACGCATTTGGGTTGTTGGTAACGCATAGCCGCAACTACCGCCCAACTCGATCCACACTCCCGAATCAAAGGTGCGCACCAAATCAATCACAAAGTAATAGAATGGCTAACGATGAAGTGTGTTCGATTAGAGGAGCTACCTCCTTGGCCCGAAAATCGCTCCTGTTTTAGCTACCTTATGCTAACTCACGGGAGTTAGGTCCATGTAAATATACCTTTAGGATCGTCACCACCATCCTACTTCATTCTGGAATCTCCACCGCGTACACAGTTGTTAAAGTGGTTTTCGGTGTCGACAGAGAGTATGCCCATATCCGATCCCGGACTCTTTAACAACCAATCGTTATTATAACCTGTGGTTATATAAATTTCAAATGGTTTATATTTCATATCAAACATATTCCTTTTAAACCATATAAATTCCATATCATTATTCTTTTAAAATAATATTCATTTTCCCAAAGTAGTAATACTTCCAAATTCATTTAATTATAACCCTTTTTAAACATAAAAGTTTAGAGATCATAGCACTTTAAGAATGTAACTTTTAGAACCATAAATGCAACCTTTAAGAAAATTGTAACATTCAGAAAATGTCACCTTTAAGAAAACGCAGCAGTACAGAAGTGCTACTGTAAGAATTCGCAGCAGTGCAGAACTGTTACGGTAAGAATTCGCAGCAGTGCAGAAGTATTACTGTAAGAATCCGCAGCAGTGCAGAATTGTTACGGTAAGAAACTGTAGCAGTTTTGAATTGCTACCGTAAGAAATCGCAGTTTTGAATTGTTACTGTAATACTTCCTACTACAATAGTCTATAAAATCAAATAGTATATATATATATTTACAGTTTTTATCAAAGTCATTCTATTCTTCCTATTATATTACTCAAATTTAAGCTATTTAGTCATTTAAAGAAATCACACCTTTGATTTAATAAATTTGTCACTAAAACATCATATTTTAAAGCATAAATCTTTATGCCAAGTTAAAAGTATTTTTACTTACATTTTAATTTCTTTTCAGTAAATGACATTTATCATTTTTATCACTATTACATGAATTAAAACTTACAATTTATAGGTTAGAATAAAATACTATTAAGTCAAATTGGATTATAAATTTTTTAATTAACATTCATATTGTAAATTAGATTCCAAAATTTTCATTTCCAACTATTTATTTCTTATAAAAATTTTAACACATGTAAACAAATTTACAGAAATCCTTACATTAAATTTTAGTTGAGATTCATATATAGAAATCCAAAATACTTAATAATCTTTAGAAAATCATTTTAAAATCAACCACAGAGTCTGTATAAAATTCTCTACCCTAGGTCAAGTAAATAAGGACATATATCATTTCAATCCTTAATTTATAAATTTCTGGGTTTTATATCATTCAAACCCGCAATCCCAAGTCAAATAAAATTGCTCAAGCCTATCATTTCAGCCCATAACAATTTTCCTTAATCTAAAGATCGTTCGGGTATGTATCATTTCAACCCATAGTGAAGGAACTTGCGGTGTGATTATAGAATATGAAATAAACATAACAATATTCAGCATATCATGGCATATGATCAAACATGTATAATATGATATGAAATAACAAAATAAAATCATATGAATGACATAATATAAGCATATGAAATAACATGATATAAACATATGAAATAACATGATATAAACATATGAAATAACATGATAAAAACATATGAAATAATATGATAAAAACATATGAAATAATATGATAAAAACATGTGAAATAATATGATAAAATCATAGGTGGAATGTCAAACTTGCATACACATATCCTCACAGTTTAATTGGCATCAATTCACCAAACTTATAAGTATGTTGTCAAGAGTGATTACTGTAAGAGTCCGCAGCAGTGCAAAATCATTACAGTAAGAAACTACAGCAGTTTTGAATTGCTACCGTAAGAAATCGCAGCAGTTTTGAATTGTTACTGTAATACTTCCTACTACAATAGTCTATAAAATCAAATAGTATATATATATTTACAATTTTTATCAAAGTCATTCTATTCTTCATATTATATTACTCAAATTTAAGCTATTTAGTCATTTAAAGAAATCACACCTTTGATTTAATAACTTTGTCAATAAAATATCAAATTTTAAAGCATAAATCTTTATACGAAGTTAAAAGTATTTTTACTTACATTTTAATTTCTTTTCAGTAAATGACATTTATCATTTTTATCACTATTACATGAATTAAAACTTACAATTTATAGGATAGAATAAAATACTATTAAGTCAAATTGGATTATAAAATTTTCAATTAACTTTCATACTGTAAATTAGATTCCAAAATTTTCATTTCCAACTATTTATTTCTTATACAAAATTTAACACATGTAAACAAATTTACAGAAATCCTTACATTAAATTTTAGTTGAGATTCATATATAGAAATCCAAAATACTTAATAATCTTTAGAAAATCATTTTAAAATCAACCATGGAGTCTGTATAAAATTCTCTACCCTAGGTCAAGTAAATAAGGACATATATCATTTCAATCCTTAATTTATAAATTTCCAGGTTTTATATCATTCAAACCCACAATCCCAAGTCAAATAAAATTGCTCAAGCCTATCATTTCAGCCCATAACAATTTTCCTTAATCTAAAGATCGTTCGGGGATGTATCATTTCAACCCATAGTGAAGGAACTTGCGGTATGATTACAAAATATGAAATAAACATAACAATATTCAGCATATCATGGCATATGATCAAACATGTGTAATATGATATGAAATAACAAAATAAAATCATATGAATGACATAATATAAGCATATGAAATAACATGATATAAGCATATGAAATAACATGATATAAACATATGAAATAACATGATATAAACATATGAAATAACATGATAAAAACATATGAAATAATATGATAAAAACATGTGAAATAATATGATAAAATCATAGGTGGAATGTCAAACTTGCATACACATATCCTCACAGTTTAATTGGCATCAATTCACCAAACTTATAAGTATGTTGTCAAGAGTGATTACTCACCTTTCTTTGGTTGGAAAAGTGATTCAAAGCGCAACACAAAAATCAACAAACTACGGACCAGTTTGAGTGAGAGGAGAATCCAAATCCGACGCTTTAAAAAAAAATTCCATACGTAAACAAACAATTCTCATAGAAAAATAAAATAGAAAAATATATGTATGCAAATACATAAGAGGGCTTGTGTAACGGTTGCGATTTTTTGACGCTCGAAAGTCGACATTAATACGTCCACTGTATCAAATGCCGCGCAATCGAATGCCGGAAAACCGAACCATTAGGGTTAAAAAGAAGAGGTAGAAGAAGACAGAAGAAAAAGAAAGAACAAAAAAACAGAAACAGAAACAATATCAGAATCTCACATTCGCAGCGGAACAATATACAATAGATAATTACAAGTCTTTAAAACAAAAGACTATATCAGTTTATACATACATCAATCAGAGTCAATATACAACTCAATACAACAACGGATAGTTATATAAACTTGTCCTCATACAGAATACACAGCGGAGTAAATAAACAAGTACGGGAGTACGTCTCGCCATCCAGTTCATCTCCAAAGCTCCAGAATATCCAGAATATCCTGATAACATAACTCTAGGTTGCCCGTGTGGAAAATTATGGGCACCCAGAGTTTAGAAAGGGAACAATAAACTCCAAGTCAGTCATGGTGACTGGTGTGAGATCATAAATTTCACAAAGAAAATAAAACAAATTCGCAATGCTTTTGGAAAATGAAACTACCATAAGGCCTCCCGCCACACACACAATGCAAACGCCGAATTGGAGGAGATTTCTTCTTATGATAGTCAAATATGCTTACTACGCAAAATCCTTGGATATTATTATTGTTAGTGCATAGTGTAGAAAACCATTTCGAAAGTATAATATTAATCTTAGCCAGCATAGGCATTTCGCACTTATGCCTACTATAGCTACTATGTTCAATAGCAGGTTACCGCCACATTCCATAGCATGTTATACAACTAAAACCGTACAAGGTTCGTATTGTTTCTTTGGATTTTCCCACAAATGGCAGGCAAAGGAACTTCCTTACACCGAAATGGAAACGCCTTTGGAAAGACGCCCCAAGAACCTAACCGGATCTCTGCAAACACAAGGCCGACGCTACCTCACGTTGTACAGCTGTAACTAGGTAACCAACACACTGACACTACCTCATGCTGTACAACTGTAACTAGGTAACTAACACACAAGTATGCCATCCCCCGGTCGTTACCAACCTTTATCCGAGGATCCTCAACCACAAAGCAACAACCACAAAGTATAATAAATTTGCAGCATCAACATAGATAAAATATCTGGGCTCCATACCATGATATCACCTTTTATCCAGAAGGAAATGACATACCCTAGGGGCGCGACCCCTAAAACCTTGCCGCAACATTCCTGTTTCGACCATTACCGGGTTGTGAGGCTTGACGAAGTCTTGTCCACAAAGCTACGCTTTTTCACAAAGCCATGCTTTGATCAACAAATGATCAACATCACTTCGTATGCCACATTACCAAATTGGGAATGTATCACTAGTAACCATCAACTACATAACCTCTGAGCTCGTACGTCTCAGAGAAGGGTGTTAAGCTAAGAGAATAAATTCTCCGCCACCAACAGAAATGTATTTGATAGAAACCAGCTTTACATCTCAAAGTGTAACGTCAGACACACATCCATACAAGTCCATTCCGGGATCGAACGGAACCGAAGGCACTTCCAAAGAAGCCCTTGCAATCCGGGTATTCACTAATCACGTCCGGACTTCCCATCACAAGAAGAGTGATATAAATCTCTATACCGGAGCAACTCGGTGCAGAGACATTCGACAGGTTGTCCTTTCATTTTCGAAAATACCCGGTCTTCACACCGGTCTTCAATTGCAATTCATAACGTCGTATCATTATTCGAAATGGGTTATCTGACACAAATGTCCTTTCCCGGCTAAACCGAATAATAAGCGTTTGTTTTAAAAACAAATTCAAGTGCCATTTCAAAGGCAATATTGATAGTCGGTGATTTAACTATCAACAACATTCACAACAATCATCGGATTTAAATAATTTTCCCAAATTATTTAATTTCAAAATATCTTCACAAGATATATATTTTCCACACTTTAACATTTTGAAAACCAATTTCAAATCACTCTTCACACTTCATCACTTTGAAAACAAATTTTCAAATCACTTTTCACACTTCATCACTTTGAAAACAAATTTTTAAATCATATTTTCACTCGCGGAATAAATTCCCGATATCATTTATTTCCATTGTGAAATTAAATTTCCAAATATCCACTTATATACGATTTTTCAAATATTCACTTTCAAACACCAAATCAATTACAAATTGATTTCTAAATTTATTTCCAAATAATAAGTCATTTTATCAAATTGATTTCCAAATTTATTTCAACACAAAATCTATTTTCATACAACATCAAATAAATTTTCATATCGATTTCTCAAAGATTAAATTTCAAATACTAAATCAATTATCAATTGATTTCAACAAACTTATCACCTTTTAAAATAAATTCCTTTATCTCTTCCAAATTATTTAAGATTCCATTTTCAAGAAATTCTCCAACTTTTAAACAATATTATTCAAAACTCATTTATTAATATCCTTTCCCATATTTTGGAAATAATTCGATAAGATTTCAAAAATCAACTTTATACTTTTAAATTCTCTCTTTTAAATTCACCCAATTCTTTCAAAAAGAATTTACTTAGAATTAATTTCAAAAATCCAATTTCATTTATTTCTGGTATCCAACGATACCAAAAACACATTCGGCTAAATTATAGCCTTCCACAAATTCAATCACAAATATAATCATACACAGATTATCAATAAATCATCACACAGCATATGAAACAAATTCATAAAATTTGAGGAATCCAGTTGGATCCCTCCAACCTGTTTCCCTGCATCCACAGATGTTAGCACAATACCAATTCCACTTCGAGGTGGAATATCGTGGTATATGGGATTTATAAAATATCATCTGCTATTATGCGGCGCATAGGGTCTCATCCGCTATATAATGCGGGAAATCAACAACTCCAATATATACATATTCCAATATATATATATTGCTATATATTACTATCATATGTACTATCATTCAAGCACACAATCAACACAATCAATAATTTTAAATATAACTATTTAAAATTAAACAAAACCCTTTGTTTGAGTGAGAAGATCTCACCTTTGATTTGAAATCCATTTTCTTTTCCAGCTTGTTTACTTTGCGATTTTGACCTTGTATAAACAATTTATACAGCTTATTAATATTCAAAATAAATCGAATAATAAATTCCTATTGGATAAAATTAATTAACCAATGATTAAATTTTATTGAATGGTTTTTCTTATATTTTTTCTTTTTTCAAAGTCTTATAATTTTCTGTTATTTGAAAATATATATTTCACTTTGAAAATAAATTATGGATTTCCAAAATCTATTTTTATAAACTTCAAAATACTTCAAAATTCCCAAAACCTTACATATAAAAATTCCTGTTGTTACCTATATATATTAAAATATGACTGTATAAATATATATATGTATCTATTCATACTTGAATTTATATTTTTTTCTCTTTTCTGTTCAACCCGAAGCCAACAGTTGAACTAGAATTTTTTTGAAGCTGCAATCAAGATACGAAAAAGAAAAACGTGAGAGATACTCACCACATCGTCGTCGACATCATCGCGAGCCTCCGAAATTCCATCGCAAGCTCCCCGGCCTTTAACCACGTACCCCAACACTCCTCGACCTCGCGACGCTATCGAGCCTAACCCCAGAGCCCTCTTCGAGAAATCACGATTTTCCCTAAACAGCTCCGCCTCCATGCGAGTCGAGCCCAGATGTTCGCCGCCCGCTTTCCCATGCGATTGCGTCTTCGATCGCGAATCGCCGCGATCCTCTCCTGTCCTTGCGAAACTCCACACGAGGCTCTAATTCTCGAAATATATAAAGATTCGATTCGAGAAAAAGGGCGGCCATCGTTCGATTTTTTTGAAGAGGAATTTCGATTTTTTTTTGACTCGCGAGTTATGGATGCGGAACGAGGATTCGTTTGTTTATTATTTTTTTCTATGAATAGAGCGGCCATTTTTCTTTTGATTTGAACGAACAGATTTCTTCACAGTTGATTTTTGTTTAAAGAAGAAAAGAGGAGATAAGGATGAGATGGTTGCGTACAGAAGCATCTCTGTGTGTCGGCAGAGATTTTTGTATACAGTGATTTCGAAGTGATGGGAAAAAGTTATGAAATGAAATAATTTCAACTGAGGTTGACTGTATAAATATTCAATTTAAATTCAAATTCAAATCGTCATGAATTTGCAACTCAAAATATCGACTTCCTATCGAGGCGTGCCGCTAGGCGTTCGTAATGTTATACGCCTATTCCGAACGCAATGGAAAAGGTTTCGAGTCCAAATTCGATCGTATGGAGAAGATAGCTTTTTGGACCAGTTATTTATATTGAATTTTCAATTTAAATTCAGCGCGTTTGCTTATCGTACGCTCACACAACAACTCCAATCACTATGAAAATTGAAATCCGATAATAATACAATATTACGGATCTAATGGAACTGGTTTCATCAAATTCCGAGACTGTGCCTCGGAAGGCTATTTTTAAATATCGATTTAAACGATAAAAATTCAAAACTGAACAAATCACTTCCAAATTCAATTCTGAAAGTTCTATTACCTTCAGAATTATCAATATAAATTTCCTAAGCCTTTAAAATATTTTTAATCAGCTTAAAACTCCAAATTCAAAATTTTACTCAAATTTTAACAATTAAATTCACTAATTTAATTACCAAACAAACTCTGATATTTGAAATTCAAATTAAACTAACATTCAAATATTTAAAATTAATTAAATATTCAAATTTCAAATGTCAAAAATTCAGGGTCGTTACAGCTTGTCTAGGGTTTGCATAGGCTTGGTCTAGAGGTGGTTTTGGTTTAGTCTAGGCTAGGTTTGGATTAGGTGGGTTCGGCCATAGCTAGGTTTTGGTGGAGATAGGTTCAGCCATAGCTAGGTTTAGGGTTAGGCTAGGGTTTTTGGTGAAGGGGCTTGGCTAGGGTTAGGGTTTTGGTAGAGGAAGGCTCGGCCTAGGGATTTGGTGATGGAGGAGGTGGTCACAGCCTAGGCAAGGCAAGGGGAAGGGGTTGTGGAGGTTCGGCCATGGTGTTTTTGGTTGGAGGAGAAGAGGTAGAGGCCGAAAACTATGAAGAAGAAGAAGGGAAAAGGAAGAGGAGAAAGGGGTTTTGGTTGGAGTTTGGTGATTGGGGAAGGTGGAGATAGGTGTGGCCGAAATTTGTGGAGAGGAGGAGGAGAAAATTGGAGAGGAAGAGGGGAAGAAGTTTAGGGTTTTGGAGAAGGAAGATGAAGGAGGAGAAGACTTACACTTTTCTGTGGAGGCACAAATGAATGGATGTGGAGGCTAGCCAAAACCCTAGGAGATTATATATAGGCTACTCATCTAACTAAAGGTTTTCTAGCCCAAATGGTCTAAGCCCAAACAAATCACAATAAAAATAAAATAGAAGTTGTAGGGAAAATAACTGTGTGTAATACGCCAAAAGTTGCAAAATTTGAGAAGTAAACATCAAAATTTAACAAAACGAAAAACTGGGAAAATGTTAAAATTAAATTCATCTTCAAAAAAATAAAAGTTAAAAATTCAAATTTTAAAAATTTTCACAGGAAGTCAAACTTTGACCAAAGTTGACCAAAATTTGCATTTTAAGAAAAATCTTTATTTTGTTAAATTTGGAAAAACATTTCACTTCAAAACTCAAAATTATACTTTAAATTTTCCTAGTTTATCAAATTTAAAATAGTTAAATTCAAAGTTTCAAATAGATTTTCATTTAAAATATTTTCAAAATTTGCGGGTTGTTACATATGACGTGGTTGCACTAAATTAAGTCTTCAAATCCGATGGCCTATGATCCTTAAGCCACGTTATAAATAGAAACCTAGGCCTAGCTATTTTTCTCATTCGGATTTTCTCCTAATTGGATTCATTGCCTGAGGCTGAACACTAGATAGAAAAAATTCTAAGGAGGAAATCTTTTTAGTAAAAATATTTTACGCCCTAGAAGTGGTTCCAGGAAGGCCAAGGATTAGAGCTAAGGACCACAGGTGAGTGTTTTGTAATTATTTTAAATTTGTAAGCAATTTAAAATAACATGGTCCTCAATAGTTGTAGTTTTTCTATAATTTTGAGACAGTTTTTATGTAAGTTTATTTACAGTCGGTTTTTAAGTAAATTTCGTAAGTTCTTTTCAGTCTATTTTTATTTAGCTATTTTATTCATTTATTTACAGTTATTTACATTTGTTTTAAGTTGGAATTTAGCTTGTCAATGTTAGTTTCTTTTTATAGAAATTTTATCTTTTTTGACGCGAATAAAATAATAAAAAGAGAAGAATTCGCAAATATATATTAAAATAGAAAAACATTAAATTTTATAGAAATCAGATGAAAAATGAGAAAAACTGAAATAAAATAGAGATGGACTGAAATAGGCAAATTTGAGATATTTGCAAGCATAATTATAACAAGTGGTTATAACTAAAAAGAGAAAATAGAAGAGTAACAGTTGCAAGAACAATTATAACACGTGGGTTATAATTAGAAAGAAAAAAAATAACAGAAGGGGCTTATTTTAAAACTTAGATCTTGGATTAAGTTAATAAGCAAATATAGCGGTAGTGGACCGTACCGGCAGCATTCCCTTTCAGGTCTAGGACTGATGGTCTCACACATAGGTGAGGTTGGGACACGCTTATGCTGATTAGGGTAAACAAGTGGCCAATAGATAGAGGCTCAAATTTGGGGATTTGGGCAAGGGGCGCAAAGTTAGAGGATTTGTTTGTTGGGACCAGTACCGGCAGCATTTCCTTTCAGATCGAGGGCTGATGGTCTCACACGTGGGTGAGGCTGGACATGCTTATGCTGATTAGGGTAAATAAAGGGCCAAATAGGGGGTGACAGTTAGTGTGTACCGGCGATGACCGAGCGTGCGACATCGATTAGGGTAAATAATTCGCTACTGCGTCCTAAGCGCTAAAAGGTGTCTTTTGCTATGGGACCAACAAGATTTGCTCACAGTGGTACAATAGAGATAGGAAAGGCCGATCAATGGGTAGGATTAGGATTTCAGCCTAATCAAGATTAGCAGTTGAGATAGGATTAGGGTTTTAGCCTAATCACAGCAGTTTAAGACAAGTGCAAACAATCAAAGCAAACAGTCAAAGAATCAGAAATAGTATTTTAGGCGAGTTTTATCTTTTCCGTATTTTCCTTTCATGCTAGAACTATTGCTTAGTCTATTATCTTTACCTTAATTAGAAATGCTAGTAATTATTTCACTCACTAGATTTATTGTCTGACCCACTCCTTTATCTTTCCTTTTCCCCATATAGGCCAGCAGAGTTGAGGATTGTTGATTCAAGTTGCTTGGAGATTCATTTTTGAAGTTTTCTCATTTCAGATGTATTATTTGTCTTTTCATCATTTTCATTTCGCTTATGTCACTTATGAGAGGGATTATGATTATTATTATTGTTATTTTTGTACTCTGATTTTGTGAGACTGGGATGTATTTTCATGAGACATAAGAGATTTTTGAGACATATTATGTTTTTATGACTTATTTTGAAATGAAGTTTAATTCTGAATGATAAGTTATTATTTAAATGTTTTCCGCTGCTTTTACTTATTTGTTTTGTGAATCTTAATCTCTGTGATGCTCTAGCTATACCTATAACACACCACATCCTTTGGTATGCCTTTTTGGGGATGCTAAGGGGTGTGGGGTATTTCATTTGGTATCAGAGCCTAAGGTTATAGGATTCCTGAAAACTTGTTTTAAAAGTAAAGTATTTTTCAAAGGTAACATATCTTCAAACTAAAAGTATTTTTCAGAAAGAAACTCTTATTATAGAAATAGTTTTCAAGTATAAGAGAGTTTTTATAAAAATCCCCTCAAAGTCCAGTTCAACCTTCTTTCGAGCCTAAATTTTCTTTTCTTTGCATGGAATGGTGGACGCCCCAAATCTTCTAAAGATTGTCCAAGTCCCTGCCTAGTTCTGTAGATACCTCCAAGCTACAGCACCATAGGTGCAAGGGAAAGCACCCAATGCAGCACCGACGGATGGAGGTCCCGTTAATCCACCTGCAACAGCCAATTTTTCTAAGCTATGCAAGGACTTCGCCAATCTAGGAGGCAAGACGTTTTCTAGAATGGAGGATTTCATAGAGGCACGAACTTGGTTAAGGAATATGGAGTGGATATTTGGGCTGTTAGGATTGGAGGACCGACAGAGAGTTCAGCTTGCATCTTGGCAGCCGAAGGGAGAGGCTTCTTACTGGTGGGAGATTGTAAAGATGGAGGGTAGAGACATTGGTTGGTTTGGATTTCGGGAAAGGTTTGAGAGAAAGTTCTTGTCACAAGTCAAGGAAAGCATGCAGTTGGAGAAGTCCATTAGTCTGAAGCAGGGGAGTCTTTCGGTGAAAGAGTGTATAAATCAATTTAATGAGTTATCGAGGTTAGGGATGGAGCTTGTTAATACATTGCATAAGAAGGCCACCAAGTTTGCTAAGGGTTTGAACCAACCCCTCCAAGGGTTGGCATTGACACATGTACCTATGGAAGCGATGTATGAGTCACTTATGGAAATGGCTCTTATTTCAGATGTTGCTAAGGAAGAAGAGGTTAAGGGGGTTCTGTTATCCCGCCTTTTGGCAAGGCCGTGACACCAAGAAATTGACTAGAAATCAATGACAGTCCATCCTGTAGGACGGTTACATCACAAGAACACTGTGGATATCAATGAATTTTACCCTAGTCCAGATCGGGCCACAATTGATAAGACACATCAAGCAAAGCCATGAAAGCCAACATTCCAAATTTCAAGACAATCCGAGTTCGTACGCTCAAGTTATCATCGATGCAAATTGAGAGGAAATAACCCTAGGTTCGAATCCATAGGCAGAGATTCTGTTTGAATCCATCGATCGGCTTCTGTTCGTATCCTTTGGTTCGAATCCATCGCCTTAGCACCACAACCATCTTGTTCAAATCCATCAACGATGCTTCCTTTGTATCCATCAACGATGCTTCCTTCGTATCCATCAGTAGAGGTATGTTCGAAACCCTCAGATGGCCAAGCTTCGTATCCATCGCCTGAAGCCACATGCTCGAATCCACCAAATCCCCCTGCCTCAAATTCATAGGTGTCACTACACTTCGAATCCATCCTGTGACCTCGCATCGTATCGATCCTGTGACCTTGCTTCGAATCCATCCTGATTGAGACAACTTCGTATCGATCAACTATTGTATACCCAGATCGATACGATCGAACATCCCTTCGAATCCATTCCCTCGAATTCACTAAGTCAGGTTAGCTAGAATCATAGATTCGACCCAGTAAACTCGGAGAAAAAGAAGGATCTACCCGAGAAGCACGCGTGCCACATCACCACGCACTTAAGACAAGTATCGATTCGACCCTATCGATTCGAAGGGATCGATTCGAACCACTCGTGTCCACCGAAAATGCAATCTTGAATCGATCATATCTCGAGATCTACAAGTCCAAATGCTACGAAATTTTCAAAGAAGCTTGCACACATGTTGAAGAATATCCACGCCAAGCTTCATCACGATTGGACACTTTCTTGATCGATTCGAACCAAGGGTCGAATCGATCCCAAAGTGGGCCCGGATTTCCTGAAAGCGGGCATATGGGCCCCCTCACGTGCCAGAACTGGTCTCCCTTCAATTTAGGCGAAATATTAGCCTCATACACCTATAAATAGAGCCCCTGGTCATTCAGAAAGGGGGTCGGACAATTTTAGGAGCTAAAGAGCGCCCAGACTCTGCCAGATTTACTCAGAATCACCACTGCTTCCTTAGATTCAGATTATAATCATATAATCAGTTGTACTACATCAAAAGAAATTGTAATCATCAAGTGAACATTCAATAAAATCATCAATTTCAGAGTGGACGTAGGCAAGATCGCCGAACCACTATAAATCTCGTGTTTCTGTTCATTATTTCTGAATTGTGAAACTCTGTTTGCTTAGATTTGAGATTTGTGTGTGAATATTGTTGATCTATATTCATACACTGGTGCTTTCACAACATTTGGGGTTTGTGACCAATTTTGGCGCAAACACTTTGGTGCTTTCACTAAGAGCTGAACTCAGGAATTCTATCATTTGAAAGTTGAATCAGAAGGCTAACAGATTTAGATCTGAATCATCATGACAAGACAAACAAGTAGGAGGCAGAGACCAGAGCAAAGTCAGCATGAAGGGAGTCAAGAGGCTTCCTCAGGAGCAAACCAAGCATCGATCTTCATCACCAGGGATGAGATGGAGACAATGATGAAGAGACAGGAGGAAATGATCCAGAATTTGCTTCAACAGATTGGACAACTTGGAGCGCAAAATCAAGGAGCAACCAGAGTCCAGAACGGAGCAGGACCATCTAGCGCAGCGCCGGAGCTGGGGGGCACACACTTAGGACATGTTGATCCGATCCCGAGAAGAGAGACAAGGACATCCGAGCAACCTGGCAGCAATAGAGGGATGAACGCTCAGCCAGGGGGGCAGACACCCGAAAGCTCACACGGACTCGGGGGGCAGATCGAAGGTAGTGAACGAGGACTATATCTTGGAGACAACAATAGTTTGGCAGAGATTGTCAGGCGAGCCATGAGAGGCGGATTAGTAAACAGAGATCTTGAAGACGTGAACAGGAGTCCCTTTTCTCCTACGATTAGGTTGGCTAGGAACCCACCAAAATTCAAACTGCCAACAGTGGAAAGGTATGATGGGAGGACGGATCCTGCGGTCCATCTAACGAGGTATATAAGGCACATGGAAGTGCTGGGGGCATCACCAGAAGTCATGGCCCGGTGCTTTCCATTGTATTTGACAAACATAGCAGCTTTATGGTTCAGACAGCTAGAGAGCGGCTCCACTGGGACATGGACCGATTTGATTGAGAAATTTATGAGGCAATTCAGGGTTCACATTTCAAGACCCAAGAATGTGATGAGTTTGGCAACGCTAAAGCAGAAAGTTGGGGAGTCTTTGAGGAATTTCCTGACGCGATTCAATGCGGCAGCGGCATTGGTGGATCGGCCAGATCCATCCATGGTTATGATGGCAGCTGTGTCCGGAATAGCTGAAGGCACAGAATTCAAAAATTCATTAACTAAGGATCCGCCTATGGACCTAGGAGAATTCTATCACGAGGCGGAAAAGTTTTTGCGATTGGAAGACGCTAATACTGAAAGAGAAGAAGGAGAGGGAATAGAAGTTTATGCAATTAAAGACAAAAAGCCTCTCGAAAAGGACTCAGGCAAGGATAAAGGAAAACGAAAGGCTGAGGATAGTGGTGACGGGCCAAAGCGACTGCGGAGAGAGCCACGATTCACCACCTACTCAGAGCTGAATGAGAGTTTGGAGCGAATCTACCGAGATACACGAGAGCAAGTTCCCTACCGTAGGCCAATACGAAGGGACCCCACTGTTGACGAGAGGAAATCAGACAGATATTGCTTATTCCACAAACTGAACGGTCATAACACTAACGACTGCAGACATCTGATGGATGAGGTGGAAGGGCACATCAGGAACGGTATGCTACTTCAGTATGTGAGAAGGCGAGCTCCAGCAGTGGAGCCAGAGCGACCACCGTCTACATCAGCTAGGGGTGACCCTGAGCCGGGACACCGTATGGTTATCAATTAATTGAAATAACGATGAACAAGTCATAAACCTCTCACCAACACGGGTAAGTCATTTACACAAGTGCGAGATCACGAGCGGTCCATAGGCATGCTCTGAATGACTATTAACCCTATCGTTGTGGGAGTTTACACTTTGACATCCTTACTTTGCTTTTGTTTCATCTTGATTTGAACATTTGAACTTGATTTCGTTTAACATTTCCGCTAAAAACTTATTTTCAATAAAAGAATGCTACCCGTGATTCCATAACGGCTAAACTACTTACGCATGTATGAGATCGCGAATGGTCCCTAGGCATGCTCTGAGATAGTGATAAGCCGCCCTGATAAACGATCCAAGAACCCACTCGAACGTGAACCTGGTATCGATGATACTAAGCCCCCCCGGGCACATACAATTCGCCTCGAACGGCACCAGACCTCGAACGGTCACCATTCGCCTCGAACGGCACCCGACCTCGAACGGTCACCATTCGCCTCGAACGGCACCCGACCTCGAACGGTCACCATTCGCCTCGAACGGCACCCGATCGCGAACGATCACAATTAGCCTCGAACGGCACCCGACCTCGAACGGTCACAATCTGCCTCGTACGGCACCCGACTTCGAACGGTCACCATCCGCCTCAAACGGCACCCAATCGCGAACGATCACAATTAGCCTCGAACGGCACCCGACCTCGAACGGTCACAATCCATCATAATTCATCTAGAACAACACCCGATCGCGAATGGTTACAACTCGTCTAGAACGACATCCGACCTCGAAAGGTCCCATATTACCTTGGATGCCATACGGTCGCGAACGATCGTCATTCGTGGTCAGGAAAGACTATCGAGTTCTTTACAAGTCGATGATAGGATATGAACATCCAGCTTATGAAACTACAAAACACACCTTCCTATCGCAAGGCATGTTTTGGGGGCCTTTTGGCAAGGCCGTGACACCAAGAAATTGACTAAAAATCAATGACAGTCCATCCTGTAGGACGGTTACATCACAAGAACACTGTGGATATCAATGAATTTTACCCTAGTCCAGATCGGGCCACAATTGATAAGACACATCAAGCAAAGCCATGAAAGCCAACATTCCAAATTTCAAGACAATCCGAGTTCGTACGCTCAAGTTATCATCGATGCAAATTGAGAGGAAATAACCCTAGGTTCGAATCCATAGGCAGAGATTCTGTTCGAATCCATCGATCGGCTTCTATTCGTATCCTTTGGTTCGAATCCATCGCCTTAGCACCACAACCATCTTGTTCGAATCCATCAACGATGCTTCCTTCGTATCCATCAACGATGCTTCCTTCGTATCCATCAGTAGAGGTATGTTCGAAACCCTCAGATGGCCAAGCTTCGTATCCATCGCCTGAAGCCAGAGCTCGAATCCACCAAATCCCCCCTGCCTCGAATTCATAGGTGTCACTACACTTCGAATCCATCCTGTGACCTCGCATCGTATCGATCCTGTGACCTTGCTTCGAATCCATCCTGATTGAGACAACTTCGTATCGATCAACTATTGTATACCCAGATCGATACGATCGAACATCCCTTCGAATCCATTCCCTCGAATTCACTAAGTCAGGTCAGTTAGAATCATGGATTCGACCTAGTAAACTCGGAGAAAAAGAAGGATCTACCCGAGAAGCACGCGCGTCACATCACCATACACTTACGCCAAGTATCGATTCGACCCTATCGATTCGAAGGGATCGATTCGAACCACTCATGTCCACCGAAAATGCAATCTTGAATCGATCATATCTCGAGATTTACAAGTCCAAATGCTACGAAATTTTCACAGAAGCTTGCACACATGTTGAAGAATATCCACGCCAAGTTTCATCACGATTGGACACTTTCTTGATCGATTCGAACCAAGGGTCGAATCGATCCCAAAGTGGGCCCGGATTTCCTGAAAGCGGGCATATGGGCCCCCTCACGTGCCAGAACTGGTCTCCCTTCAATTTAGGCGAAATATCAGCCTCCTATACCTATAAATAGAGCCCCTGGTCATTCAGAAAGGGGGTCGGACAATTTTAGGAGCTAAAGAGCGCCCAGACTCTGCCAGATTTACTCAGAATCACCACTACTTCCTTAGATTCAGATTATAATCATATAATCAGTTGTACTACATCAGAAGAAATTGTAATCATCAAGTGAACATTCAATAAAATCATCAACTTCAGAGTGGACGTAGGCAAGATCGCCGAACCACTATAAATCTCGTGTTTCTGTTCATTATTTCTGAATTGTGAAACTCTGTTTGCTTAGATTTGAGATTTGTGTGTGAATATTGTTGATCTATATTCATACACTGGTGCTTTCATAACATTTGGGGTTTGTGACCAATTTTGGCGCAAACAGGTTCCTAAATTAGAAAACTCTAAGAAGCAGTGGTGGAAGAATAAGAAGGATAAGGACAAGAAGAAAGGAGGAGGACCTCAAAAGGGACAGATCAAGAAGGGAAATAAATGTCATAATTGTGGATTGGTTGGGCATTACTCAAAGGACTGTAAGAAGGACATGATGAAGGGGAGATGTTACAGGTGTGGGCAGCCTGGATACCTTAGTAGAGCTTGTCCTCAGAGGACAGGGCAGAAAGCAGGCGCACCTACGGCGCAAGTACAGGCTTTGGATGTAGCACCTTCTAGTAGTGGACCAGATCGAGGTAGGAAAGTCTCTGTAGAAGGTTTGATCTCTATTTCAGATTTTCCTATTCGGACTCTTTTTGACTCCGAAGCATCGCATTCTTTCATTTCTAGTTCCTTGGTTGATTGTTTGCACTTAGATATTTCTCCAGTCGTAGACCCTATAGTTGTTTCAAACCCCATAGGAGGATCGGCACATTTATCCATGATTTGTAGGGGTTTGAAATTTTTATACTAGGCGTAGAGTTTGATTGTGATCCCTATGTATTAGGATTTTCGGGATATGAGATGAATTTGGGGATGGACTGGTCATCCACTTATGGTGCGATATTGGAGTGCGAGAGGAGAGTCGTTGGGCTAGGGACATACAACGGACAGACTCTCGAGGTTTCTTGCGACCCATAGGGGTCAGTCATGTTGAGCTTCCTTTATTCCCTTGATTCATCACTAGGAGAGTTAGATTCAGTTCCTGTTGTTAGAGATTTCCCAGATGTTTTTGAGGAGGTTAGGGGGCTACCCCCTAAGAGAGAGATCGACTTTAGGATCTATCTGAATGACAATGCTAAGCCAGTGGCATTGCCCGTGAGACATATGGCTCCTTGGGAGAGGAAGGAATAAAGCAAGCAAATTGGTGAGCTATTAGAGAAAGGCTTCATCGGACGGAGCATATCTAAGTAGGGGGCACTAGTCTTCTTCGCTACAAAGGAGGATGGTTCCCTTCGACTTTGCGTAGACTATAGAGAGTTGAATGAGCTCATGAAGAAGAACCATTACCCACTTCCTAGGATAGACGATCTTTTCGATCAGTTGGTTGGCTCTTAAGTATTTTCTCAGCTTTACTTAGCCACTGGATTTCATCAGCTTAGAGTCACTGACGATAGCATCGATAAGACAGCATTTAGGACACCCGATGGATTCTTTGAGTGGTTGGTTATGCCGTTTAGGCTGACCAATGCCCCAGCCTATTTATTAGATCTAACGAGCCGTGTTTTTCGAGATGTCCTAAATAAGTTCGTTGTAGTGTTTGTGGATGACATACTGGTTTTCCAAGAGTATGGAAGAACATGCTATTCATCTTGAGAAGGTTCTCCGTACACTTCGTGTTCATCAGTTGAAAGCAAAATTCTCGAAGTGTCACTTTTGGCGTGAGGAGGTGCGTTTCTTGGGGAATGTAGTCTCAAGAGAGGATCTAGCAGTGGATCCTGCTAAGGTAGTAGCGGTACAGGATTGGAAGGCCCCCAAGAACGTTACCGAAGTTAGAAGCTTCCTAGGTTTGGCTGGTTATAGGAAGTTTATCAAAGATTTTGCTAAGATTTCAGCACCGCTTACTCGCCTCACTAAGAAGAATGCGACATTCGTGTGGGATGTGGATTGTGAGGATTCCTTCACGATGCTAACGAGGGCCCTTACTAGTGCACTAGTGTTAGTCTTACTCGACGGAGCTAAGCCTTTTATAGTATACACTGATGCATGTGGGACTGCCCTTGGGGCAGTATTGATGCAGGAGGGGAGGGTATTATGCTATGCGAGTGGACAGTTGAGAACTCATGAGAAGAACTACCTTACCCATGATTTGGAGCTGACCGCTATTATTTTTGCTCTCAAGTCTTGGAGAAATTACTTGCTAGGAGAGAGTTTCGAGCTTTTCACTGACCATAAATCATTGAAGTTCTTGTTCTCACAAAAGAATTTAAACTTGAGGCAACAACGTTAGATGGAGTTTCTGGCATCATATGACTTTGAGATAGCTTACACCCCTGGCAAGGGGAACGTAGTTGCGGATGCGTGAAGTAGGAAGAGAACAACCCTTAGCCCAATGTTCGTGGAGTGGAAAAGCCTAAAGTTTATTTCCACCTTTAATTTATGCCCTATACGGACATTACTCTTAGATTATTGGCAGCAATTGAGGTTAAGCCTACCCTCATAGATCAGATTGGATCAAGGTAGCGAGAGGATTTAGAGCTTGTGGATATGCCGAATAGGATTAGTAGAGGAGAGATCTTTAGACATCTCCAACGTTATTCCATCGATAGTAAAGGGTGGCTAAGGAGAGATGGAAGACTTTGTGTCCCCCGCACTGGTGATTCGATGAGTGCAATTCTAGCAGAAGCACACCATTCTCGGATGATTATTCACCCGGGTGGTTATAAGATGTATAGGGACATGAAGAGAGTGTTTTATTGGAGTAGCATGAAGAAGGATGTAGCAGAGTTCATGGCCAAGTGTCTTATGTGCCAAAGGGTTAAGGCGGAGCAGCAGAGGCCTGGCGGATTGCTTCAACCATTGGATATACCCGAATGGAAGTGGGATAGTGTCGATGGACTTTATAGATGGTTTACCCCGATCTAGGAAGGGGAATACCAATATTTGGGTGATTGGAGATCGTTTAATTAAGAGTGCCCACTTCATTCCGATCAAGAGTAAGAGGATAACACCTTATGTAGATTGGTCCCGACATGGTTAGAGAGACTTCGGAAAAGATTGGTTTGATTAGAAGAAGAATGAAGACGACCCAAGATAGACAGAAATCCTATGTAGATAAACGGAGAAGGGATATTGAGTTCGAGGTAGGAGATTTGGTTTTCATTAAGGTGTCTCCGCTGAGAAAGGTAGTGAGGTTTGGATCAAGTGGGAAACTTGCTCCCAGATTCGTAGGACCATTCCCCATTATGGAAAGGGTAAGAAAGATGGCGTATCGGATAAAGCTACCGGAGAGGCTCGTGGGAGTTCATGATTTTTTTCATGTTTCGCACTTGATAAAGTGCTTACATGATTCAGCAGAGGAGTGGAACCTAGCCAACTTGAGGAAGTTGAAGTGGAAACAGAAGCATCGGTTCGTCGCATTCCTACCAAGATCGTTGGGCATGATATCAAGAAGCTTAGGAATAAGGAAGTCCCTTTGGTTAAGGTACAATAGGGAAATGGTATTGAGGACGCTACGTGGGAGCTGAGGCGAAAATACGGTATCTCTTATCCGCATCTCTTCGATGGTACGTCTTGAATTTTCTATTTCCATCTTAGTTTTGAATATGTTCTTTCCTTTAGTATCCTTTGGGAGGGTAGATCTTAGGACTTAACCTATGGATGGTAGGACTGAATGTAAACATGTTACTAGAACATGTTATGTATGTTGGACGCAAGTGGTTGCAATTGTTTGCTAGTGGATGCTAATGGACGCATATACACACACTAGGCACTATTATCTCTTAGAGATCGGCCTAACTAGGTCACTAAAGCATATGCATATTGATGTGTGTGCACTTACATTTTTATTTCATGGTTGCTATAAATGGGTGATTATCATATGATTGTTGCATTTGGATGATGGTTGTAGCATGCATATAGAACTATCAGTTGTCATTAGGGAATTTACATTCATTTGGATACATGGCATGGACATGAGCGCATAAAAAGAAGGTCGATTGAATCAGTAGACCGCCTAATATTTTGCATTAGTTAGGGACATTGACACTACACTATTGCATATGTCATAAATTGCATTAAAAGCTTAAGGACAATGGATGTAGTGGATGATGGTTGAATATGTGGTTGTGGAATTTGGATGAAAATATTTATTTCATTCTTCTGTCCTTGGAGATTTCGAGGGCGAAATCCTTTAAGGAGGGGAGAATGTAACACCCCGCATTTTTAGATAATTAAATAACTAAAATAATTATTAAACAGTGAAAATGAGCATTTTTGGAATTGTTAGAATTTAGCTACGGGAGTTGCGCCTTTGGGTCCGAGGCAATTTTCTGATCAATTTTCATATATAACTTGTCGAAATCTGCGCTAGTATAAAGAAGTTACGAGAGAAACAATAAATCAAAACAATAATATAATTAAACAAAAAATAATAATAAGACCCGTAGAGGTCGACCCTTGCTAGGGTCGGGTCGACCTATAAGTCGACCCGCATTAGTGCGTGGATGATTTTTCGTCCAGGTATGAGCCAAAGAGTGTAGATTCGATTTTTGTGAAATCTTATGCGTTCGTAGCTGCATCCGATGGTTCCTAGTAAGCCTATGACGTGGTTGCACCATATTAAGTCTTCAAATCCAACGGCCCGAGATCCTTAAGTCACACTATAAATAGAACCCTAGGCCTATCTATTTTTTATCATTCAAATTTTCTCCCAATTGGGTTCATTGTCTGAGGCTGAACCCTAAATAGAAATTTTTTCTGGGGAGGAAATCTTTTTAATAAAAATATTTTATGCCCTAGAAGTGGATCCAGGAAGGCTAAGGATTAGAGCTAAGGACCACAAGTGAGTGTTTTGTAATTATTTTAGATTTGTAACCAATTTAAAATAATATGGTTCTCAATAGTTGTAGTTTTTCTACAATTTTGAGATAGTTTTTATGTAAGTTTATTTACAGTCAGTTTTTAAGTAAATTTCAGAAGTTCTTTTCAGCCTATTATTACTTAGCTATTTTATTCAGTTATCAACTATTATTTACATCTGTTTTAAGTTGGAATTTAGCCTGTAAATATTAGTTTCTTTTTATAGAAATTTAATCTTTTTGACGTGAATAAAATATTAAAAAGAGAAGAATTCGCAAATATGGATTACAATAGAGACACTAAATTTATAGAAATCAGATGAAAAATGAGAAAAACTGAAATAAAATAGAGATGGACTAAAATAGGCAAATTTGAGATATTTCAAGCATAATTATAACAAGTGGTTATAAATAAAAAGAGAAAATAGAAGAGTAACAGTGGCAAGAACAATTATAACACGTGGGTTATAATTAGAAAGAAAGAAATAGCAGAAGTGGCTTATTTTAAAACTTAGATCTTTGATTAAGTTAATAAGCAAATATAGCGGTAGTGGCCCATACCGGCAGCATTCCCTTTCAGGTCTAGGCATGATAGTCTCACACGTAGGTGAGGCTTGGCACGCTTATGCTGATTAGGGTAAATAAGTGGCCAATAGAAAGAGGCTCAAATTTGGGGATTTGGGCAAGGGGCGCAAAGTTAGAAGATTTGTTTGTTAGGACCAATACCGACAGCATTCCCTTTCAGGTCGAGGACTGATGGTCTCACACATGGGTGAAGTTGGGCACGCTTATGTTGATTAGGGTAAATAAAGGGTCAAATAGGAGGCAACAGTTAGTTTGTACCGGCGATGACCGAGCGTGCGACATCGATTAGGGTAAATAATTCATTACTGTGTCCTAAGCGCTAAGAGGTGTCTTTTGCTGTGGGGCAAACAGGATTGGCTCACAGTGGCACAATAGAGATAGGTAAGGTCGATCAATAGGTTGGATTAGGATTTCAGCCTAATCAAGATTAGCAGTTGAGATAGGATTAGGGTTTTAGCCTAATCACAACAGTTTAAGACAAGTGCAAACAATCAAAGCAAATAGTCAAACAGAATTAGAAACAGTATTTTAGGCGAGTTTTATCTTTTCTGTATTTTCCTTTCATGCTAGAACTATTACTTAGTCTATTATCTATACCTTGCTTAGAAATGCTAGTAATTACTTTCACTCACCAAACTTATTGTCTGATCCACTCCTTTATCTTTCCTTTTCCCCCATAGGCCAGCAGAGTTGAGGATAGCTGATTCAGGTTGCTTGGAGATTCATTTTCGGAGTTTTCTCATTTCAGATATATTCTTCTGCTTTTCATCTTTTTCATTTGGCTTATGGCACTTGTGAGAGGGATTATGATTATTATTATTGTTATTTTCGTACTCTAATTTTGTGAGACAGATGAATTTTCATGAGACATAAGAGATTTTTTATACATGTTATGTTTTTATGACTTATTATGAAATGAAGTTTAATTCTGAATGACAAGTTATTATTCAAATGTTTTTCGCTGCTTTTACTTATTTTTCTTGTGAATCTTAATCTCTGTAATGCTCTAGCTATACCTATAACGCACCACATCCTTTGGTGTGCCCTTTTTAGGGATACTAAGGGTTGTGGTGTGTTTTAGGTGGAGCTGTGCAAATGGCCTTAAGTACAGGGGTTGCAGCTAAAATGAGCTTGTTGTGTGGGGGCAAATAATCCAACCCAGTGAGATTTAGAGATGCTACTTTGACTGAACACAGGCATGTTGCTTGTATGTTAAGTACGAGGTAAATGCTTGATGATACGTTTTGGTTGCTTGCAAGTTGATTTCTAGATTGTTGACAACAAGCATGCTGCGTTCTGAAATGTTGATATGTGTTACTTGCAAGTTGAGAATACAAGGGAATGCAAGTGTAATTCGTGGCTGATGCAAAGATAGAAAAGGTACTTGACATAGAAGGTTGAGCAAGCTAAAGCAATAGGCAAAGATGGGCACTACATAGTTGGGTGCAGTGGGTGCTGATATGATAGTGTTAGCCGAAACATCAAGGAGAGAGGTTGTTGTCATGATAGTGGGTGCTGACGAGAGTGGGTGTGAGCCGAAGCATCAACTATGCCGCAACGAGTGAATTTGAAGACTGCTAATGGATCGTGGATTGAAAGAGTGGTCTGGTAGAAAGTGATTGTGCAAATTTAATACTGGATCGGTGATTTGAAGTGCCTAGCTGCTGGGTACATGTTTTGTATACAAACTGAATGAACATGCAGTGTAGGAACTAAATGAGCGGTCTGGCGGAAAGCCAACGTATGATGGCTGACATGGCAGTAGGTGTTAGAGCAAGTCCACTACTTGCTTTAGGCTGAGGCTAGCTGCAATGCACAAGGAAGGGAATTGCTTTCAAATGCCGAAATCCGGCTTAATAATCTGAACTGAATGTCACTGGTAGTTCTCCGGAGCTGAATGATATGTGGAGACAGGGTATGACGGACTGAACTATCAGTGCTGAAGCCTAAATTAGGTTTGTTGAAGCCTGAACTAGGTTTGGTGATTTGATGTGTGGTGCAGACTAAGTTTGGAACATGATTGTTGTAGAGTGATCAACTCTCCCAATCCTTTCGAGGTGAGATTGCCAATTTGTTTGTTGTTGTTCAATGTTTGTATAAAGAGAAATATACCAAGCGGTAGAATAAAGAATAGAAGTGGAGTTGTTATAGATATTATTAAAAATGTGTTGATTACATTCAAAGCATATGCTTCAGCATGTGATAGAATGGATTGAGTCTAGCTTTTTCGTGGTTTATTAAGTAAAATTTAGTCTAAAGTTGGTCTAGTAAATCTTAGGTGGGGGCACGTGGGAAGTGATATTTATATAAAAAAATATCTAGAATTTTACAAAATAGAAATTGAGAGAAGTGATGGCCAAAGAATAAATGGGAAACTGTCTCGGGCATCAAACTACAGAGGTAACATGGGTGTGAATTATTATTGGTGGCTACTTTCGAGTTAAGCATGGTTATTGTAACGATCTGTCTTTTTGATCCTAGAATATCGACACTAATACATTCACGGTATTCTTGTGCCAAGCATCCATGTGCTGGAAAGACTTATTGTTAGGGTAAAATAAAAAGAAAAAGAAACAGAATAGGAAAGAAGGAACATAATATCAGAATCTCATAGCAAAATGATAACATATAATATCAAACGACAGTACAAAACTGTCGCTCTAAGATACACGCTATTTTAGAGTTACAGTTCTAAATATTATCATCAGCCTGGACAGTTACAACAACATGTTCTCACAAATGTTGATGTGTATAATACAACAATGTGGCGAATATAAAAACACTATATAGGTGAAATATCCAACTCGTCTACTCGAGCTCTAAGAATATCCATCTAAAACCTGCCTTTCTCAAACTACTCAAAAGGGTACATGAGGAATTTAGGGAAAATGAAAACTATGTGTCAGACCTAAGTCTAATACAAGAAACTCAAGAAATATGCGATCAACATATAATAGTACTTTTGAGATCGCATGGAATGTCGTAATGGTAATGCACTCAAAAGAACCACCATCTAATAAGTACATAAGATAATATAATAGATAATTTTTAGGATGAAGAATATAAATCAGAAAATAGTTGTGATGCTTACATTGATCAAACCATAATAAATATTGATGGTACAACTAATGTATGTTCGCATAGTAGATTTACATGGAGACGCCTCCAGTAAACTGAAGCGGGTCTCCTACACAAGGGTCAAAAACTACCTCCAAGCATCGTGTATCTCTAGATAGAATATATCATATGGTAAACATAGCTGGTCCACACCCGAACATAATATGAACCACATGGAACCAAATATCATCAACTCCCACGCGCATCATCGATAAGCATACTCTAGATATGGAATTGATAATATCCCGTTGCGAGTTAGCTAAACTCAGGACTATGAGACCTACTCTATTTTCTGTCATTTCCGATGTCGAGGTCACGTTCGGCATCTCTTACATGAGTCTTCATCACTCGAACAGAACGCATATCCCCAAATGGAGTCCAACATCTCAACAGATCATGAATCTCTACATAGATTACCACATAAGCCCTCCAACGAATGCTAACACTAACCTCTCCTTTGGACTTGACCTAAGGATATACATTTCAACTCTATAGCATTCCACTTCACAACCGCTTCCAAAACATAGAACCTGTATATCAATTTTGAAGTGGTATTCGATAAGTAAACACTAATCGATCCCGGTCTCTTCAAAATCAGTCGATGAATTTGGTTAATTTCAACAACAATGAAAACAATCGCATATAGAAACTAAATCTTGTATACTTATCACGTTTTCGAAGTTCTCAACTTACATTATCTCTCGATCAGAAGTGAAGCCGGGTAATTTAGAGCACTAGTTACATCAAAGTCTTGCCTAGACACTTCATTCTCAATTCTCACAGATAGACTAGTCTACTTATTCAGCTTTTAGTGCTAAGTACACGACTAAATATTTTCTATAAATGAGTAAACACACAAAGCACGATCAAGTCACAAAAGCGACTTCTAATTCCATTTTTAGTTAGTTAATCATTTTGTTAATTAAAACCTTTTTTATTAGTGAAACTTCTTTTATCTAATAAAACTTCGTTTATTAATTTCTATGATACATTTTTGTAGCATCCCGTAAAAGCAGTCATAACTAAATTAATTAATTAATTAAAGTAGGGTAAAAATGGAAACTCTATAAAAGTTGAAATTAGGCTACGAAAGTTTTACCGTTGTGTTCATGATGGAATTCCGATCAATTTTCATATATAATATGCTGAGAAAATGGAGCTCAAATAAAGAAGTTATGAGCGTTTGAAGTTTTCAAATTTAAATAATTTAAATCGAATTGAAATTCAAATAAATAATTAAATTTGAAATTTGAAAACTAACTGAGATTAGACTTAGGGGTTAAGTAAATGTTAAAGTTAACAATTAACGTTTAAACTAATTAAGGTATAAAATAAATACGGCAGCGAAAACAAAATAACGCTCCCAAAATGAATGGGACGGTCGACCCGTAGAGTCGACCGGTCGACCCCTAGCGGTCGACCAGTACACATAAGGCGATCGATCGCTACCCAAAGTGGCTGCAAGGTTTTTTTGAGGATTAAATGACCCAAATTCTTCCGTTTTTGATCTATTTTCATCCTACGGTTCTTATGTATTTCAACCTCTATAAATAGAACCCTACCCTCTCCACTTTTATTCATAGAAATATTTTGGAGTTTAGCGAACCTATGTCATTCTTGTCTCTTCAATAGATTCGGCAACTCCATTAGAAATTCAGGTAAGAAATCTATTCAGTTTTCTATAGATTCGTCCAACCTGTTCTTCTCCAACTTTTCTGAATCTAACAAATATATATACCTATCTCCTGCTGTGTGTGTGTGTATCAAAAGAGGGATCTGGAAGTAGTTATAAGCCGTTACAAATCCAAAGAAGACAAAGCAAAGCTAAGGCTATTTTGTGAGTGGAAATCTTAGCATTTTTATTTCAGTAATTGATTAGTATATTATTGATTTGAGTATGCATTAGGGATTTTGGGTTTTCAAAAATAAAAAAAATGAAACCTTCCAAAACTCCTTTGATTCAAAACGTCAATCCTTATTGAAATTCTCAGTTATTTACATTGAATTGTTGAAATCATATAGCTTTTGCAGTTTTTGCTGATTTCAAATTCTATTCCACTCCTTTTTAATTCTAATTTGATTATGAAATCTCTATTGAGGAATATGGTATTAAATATGAATTTATTCGTAGTTTGCACCTTTTATTCCATATGAAAATAAAAGAAAATTTCCATTTTTTAATTATTTGTAAAAGAGGGGTCGAATGAAGTTGAAATTAGAATTGCAATATTCCATTGATTTGATGTGATGATTGAGTTGAAAATTTTATTATGTACAAGTCTATTTATTGCAAATTTTGAATATAAATGTTAAATCCATTGTTAAGGATATTGAAATCCCTTGTTACGGATACTGGAAATTTGGCACCATTGATAATATGGGAAGGACTTGTATTGTTGTTATTAAAAGGAATTGAAATTTATCGTTAGTTAGGGCACAATCTCTACACGCATAGAAAATAGTAAGTGTGTATTTATTTACATATTAATTACCATTAATAGCATACAATTATAACGTATAATTGCATAGTTATTTAGGTAACAATTGTCATTAATTCCCCCTTAGTAAAGTAATTGATTGTTAAGGCAAAATAAGATGGAATTCTTATATGGCCTAATTAACGAACACAGTGAGGTGTGTGATAATATATATTAAGAGTGTTATAAATTATAGGGATGCGAGGTCAATCAAGAGACACACGGAAGTCTGCCCAGCTAATCTGGCTACCAACATTTGGCTTTGGGGCTGATGTAAGACATCACCTATGATAAGTATTAATTAATGGCAAAAAAAAACAGTTTTCTAATCATGTTAGTTCTGATTTGAATATATACTGTAATTTTTATCATCATATTCTTTGTTCTTTTTAGCGATGGCAGCCCAAAATACACTTGTTTTACTTTATCAACATGAACATAGCATCTTTATTGCCAAGGGAGGGACAATTTATACGAACTACCTATAACATTATGGGCCAATTTTTTTCAATCCGACATGCAAATAAGAGGGAAATGGTTCATATTGCTGATCCGGCAATTGAAGCACATCTCACACTTCAAGATATCTATGTTAATTATTCTAAATTACAGGCATTGCATAACTTCTTTGCTAACAGTACAAGAAAATACAATTAACATTTATCACAAGCACGCAATTTCATAACAAAATTACCTGAGAGCAGTGATCGAATTCGAGAAGACGTGGAAGGCTCTGATGGACGACGTCAAAGCAACGTTCGATCGATCGAGTTGGAAGGCTCTCTGGCGATTTAACCCTAAATAAGCACGGGAAAAAAATGAAAGCTGGAAATTAAAAAAAGGAGGGAGGGTGTGCGTTTTGGGGAAAATTTTCCCACGAAAAGAGGCACGGATTTTGATACGGCTATAAGCCGTATCAAATGTTAATACGGCTTACAGCCGTATTAAATAATATAGATACGGCTTTAAGCCGTATTAAAATTTGATACGGCTTATAGCCGTATCAAATGTGCCGCCTAAGGTTGCGCCAAAATCCTATCTGTGATGTAGTGGTAATTATGATGACATGATGTTAGTCCAAGTTCTGTAGGATAAATCTACCCAGCTAATCTGGCTACTTGATGCAGCAGCGGATAACGGAAATGTATAAAACGGTGAAAGTAGCAATCGGTGGATTGAAATTACCAAACGCCCAAATCCGTTGATCTCAAAGATGCTGGATTCTAGCTATCTTCGTCACGTTGATCGCGCACGATGCCGTGAAAGAAGATCTACAACTCTTCGAACGTTGATCAAGCGCACTTGATACCGTGAATTGGCTTCAACAATCGTTGATTCGAGCGCGCTCGAATGCCGAAGGTGGAGATAGGAGATTACACTCAACTACCAATTTGAGAAGAGGCACAAAGCACTCAAACAAAGTTTTATTCAAAATCAACTAACTTTTACAAATGACCCAACATCCCTATTTATATGGTTACAATCATACAGGTCCACGACCTAACAGACGCGACCTATGACCTAACATATTACAACACACGCGACCTACCACATCACGTTACACGACCTAAGAACAATACAGGTTACAACAAGCGACATAAGAAATATACACCATACGACTTAAGAAAATACAAATACAAACGACATACGACCTAAACATCATACGACTTAAGAACACACAGCGACTTAAAATACACGGCAACAGCGACCTAAGAACAAGGCTTTATGACAACGACTTAGGCCTCAGCGACCTAAGAAAATAACTTCTGGAAATCTTCACGCGACATAATACTTGAGCGACTTATGGAAACCTCCTCCAGCGACTTAAGGTCTCGCGACCTATTCTTGAGCGACCTAAGGCCTCGCGACCTAAGGATTAACTCGTTAGGTCGTTGGGTTTCGTTTGAGCG
This sequence comes from Allium fistulosum, assembly GCA_030737815.1. Lineage (NCBI taxonomy): Eukaryota > Viridiplantae > Streptophyta > Magnoliopsida > Asparagales > Amaryllidaceae > Allium > Allium fistulosum. The sequence goes on from CM060902.1 coordinate 72,567,365, forward strand.
ACCTAACTCTTCACGCGACCTAAGAATTAACTTGTTAGGTCGTAACTCCTTTAGGTCGTAGCTCGTTAGCTCGCTTGGCGACTTATCATAGGTCGCTGAACTACTCTTTCTCGCATAACTCGCATCATTCTTCACCCCGTTAGGTCGCACGTGACTTATCAGCTCGTTAGGTCGCTCGCGACCTAAGCTATCATCAGATTGCGCTGCATCATCCTCCCCCGGTTGACAAGAATTCGGCCTCGAATTTGCACCTTCCTCTTCCACAACAAGCTCATCCCCATGATACGGAATCAAGTATTTGACGTTAAAAACATCTGCAGTGTGAATATGATCTAGCAATCTTAACTGATATGCACTGTCATTGATCTTCTTCAAGATCTTTACTGGACCAATCTTTCGCGCTTTCAATTTATTGTACGTTCCCACTGGAAAACGATCTTTTGTCAACACGGCGTAAACCAAATCACCTTCTCTGAAGTTCACACTCCTTCTCTTTTTATCTGCCAGTTGTTTATACTTCTCATTTGATGCAAGCAATCGTTCATAAACAATTCTGTGGCATTCCTGCAACTCAGCCACAAAATCACAAGTTCGCTTAACAACTCCTTTCTGATATGGCACTGTCGTCAAATCCAATGGTCCCTTCGGAATTGCTGAATATACAACTTGAAATGGGCTGTATCCAGTACTTCGATTAACAGCGTGATTGTGTGCGAATTTCGCCTGACATAATTTCATATCCCAGCTCTTCAAATTATCTTTCACTAGACATCTCAATAAATTTCCCAACGATCTATTCACCACTTCCGTTTGCCCATCAGTTTGCGGATGATAAGCGCTACTAAAATCCAGCTTCGTTCCAACCATCTTCCACAAACTCAACCAAAAATGGCTTAGAAATCTAGTATCCCGATCAGAAACAATAGATTCAGGTAGCCCATGCAATCGATACACCTCTCTTTAAAGAACAATTGAGCAACACGGACGGCATCAGCAGTCTTCTTACAAGCTATGAAATGTGCCATTTTCGAAAATCTATCCACCACAACAAATATAGAATCATTTCCCCTTGGAGTTCTAGGCAAACCCAAAACAAAATCCATGCTCACATCAACCCACGGTCTAATAGGCACAGGTAATGGCATATATAATCCTGCATTTGTAGCGGTTCCCTTCGAAACTTGACAGATATGGCATCTCTCCACAAATCTCTCAACTTCTTTTCTTATTGATGGCCAAAAGTATGATTCAGAAATCAACTGCAAAGTACGATCTCTACCCACACGACCTTCCTCATGCAACTCCTTCACAATCTTCATTCGTAAGTTGCACTCTGGTATACACAATCGATTTCCCTTAAAAAGAAAACCATCCACCAACACATACTCATCCGTCTTTCCCTCCTTGACTTCATCTACAAACTTCGCAAAGTAAGGATCATCAACTAACAATTCTGGCAACACATCAAACCCCGTCACTTCAACCTTCATTGTAGTCAACAAATGATTCCTTTGACTCAATGCATCTGCCACACGGTTTGTAATTCCCGACTTATGCTTCACCACAAATGTAAATTGTTGCAAGTATGCGATCCACGAAGCATGCCTGGCTGTAATTTTGTCCTGTCCTTGCAAATGTTTCAGTGCTTCATGATCAGTATACAGAACAAATTCTTTCTGGAACAAATAGTGTCTCCAATGTTTTATAGCTTGAACAATAGCATAGAATTCCACATCATAAGTATTATATCTCATATTTGCTCCTAAAAGCTTCTCACTGAAATATGCAATAGGACGTCCCCTCTAACTTAACACCCCTCCAATTCCAACCTTAGATGCATCAGTATGTAACTCAAACAACAACTGAAAATCCGGCAATACTAGAATTGGTGCTGTCGTCAAAAGTTCCTTGATCCGCTCAAAAGCAAATCCTGCTTCCTCTGACCATGAAAATTGCTTCCCCTTCATACAATCAATAACTGGAGCCATCACGCTACTGAAGTGTGGAATAAATCTTCGGTAGAATGATGCTAAACCATGAAAACTTCTAACTTCTATTATCGTCCTGGGTTGTGGCCAATTTCTAATTGCTTCAACTTTATTCTGATCCACCTGTATACCTCCTTCTGAAATAACATATCCCAAAAATAAAACACTATGCGACATGAACACGCATTTCTTCGTTGCAGCATAAAATTGTTCCTGTCGCAGTATCATCAACACCTCTCTTAGATGATGCAAGTGTTCTTCTGTGTTTCTACTATATATCAGTATATCAACAAAATACACCACCATGAACTTCCCAATAAATGGTATAAAGATCTGATTCATCACCCGCATAAATGTACTAGGTGCATTCGAAATACCAAACGACATGACCATCCATTGATATAATCCTTCTCTCGTCTTGAATGTTGTCTTCCATTCATCCCCTGGTCTTATTCGAATTTGATGATAACCACTCTTCAAATCAATCTTCGAAAAGATAGTAGCCCCACTCAACTGATCTAACAAATCATCAAGCCTCGGCATCGGAAATCTGTATCTCACTGTAATCTTGTTTAGTGCTCGACTATCAGTACACATCCTTCACGTTCCATCCTTCTTCGGCACTAACAAGGCTGGAACTGCACAAGGACTTAAACTTTCCTGTACACGTCCTTGTTCAAGCAACTCTTCCACTTGCCTTCTCAACTCCTCGTGTTCCTTTGGACTCATTTTGTAATGTGGTTTATGTGGTAACACAGCTCCTGGAACAAGATCTATTTGGTGTTGTATGTCCCTCAATGGTGGTAACTCTGTTGGCAACTCTTCAGGAAATACATCTTCAAATTCTTCCAGCACTGGCTTTACTTCTTCGGGAATTTCGACCACTTCGTTACTCTCACGTCCAATCAACAAAAATACTTCAGGCTCCTCTTCTACTTCCTTAACAAACTCCTTCAATGATAGCAAAGTTTTAAGTTCTTCAATCTCCTCCAACTTGCTTTCTTCTTGTTGTCGCTTCTTAGGAACTAAAGTGATTTTAGTACCTTCAAACATGAAACTGTAACTGTTAGTACGACCATCATGTTGCACAACTCTATCATACTGCCATGGTCTCCCCAACAACAGATGGCATACATCCATATCCACAACATCACACCAAATTTCATCTTTGTATTTCTTCCCAATCGAAAAATTAACACAAGCTCTTCGTCCAACTTTCACCTCCCCACCTTTCCTTAACCAAGCTAACCTGTAAGGTTTCGGATGCTTCTCAGTTTTCAATGCCAACTTCTTCACAGCTTCTGTAGAAATGATATTATCACAGCTTCCCACATCAATGACAAACTTGCAAACCCTTCCCAAGATAGTGCATGTTGACTGAAAGATGTTACTCCTCAACCAGCTAGTCTCCTCCTCTTGCTTTGGTGTTAAACAAGACCTCTTCATCATTAATGAATACCCTTCATCTCCCGACACTTCTTCTTCCCCCTCAACATGTGGTGAATTAGAACATTCCGCTTCTACATCCTCATCCTCAACCTCAGCTACCATCACTCGCTTCTTTGGCTTCGGACATTCATTGCTTTTGTGACCAAACTCCTGACAATTGAAGCATTTGATACCACTATTGACCTTGGTCTTAGCAACTTCACTAACCACCGGTTTTGCAACAGCCTTGGAAACATTCGCATTGCTACTAGCCCCTTTTATTTGATTGTTGGAATTTGTAAACACACCACCTCCTCGTCTCCCTTGTTTCTCCCAAGCAAGTGCTTTCTGATGTGCTTCAGCAATAGATCTTGGATCAAACATATTCACCATATCTTGAATCTGCATTCTCAACCCTCCAACAAATCTAGCTGTTAACTGTTCCTCCGTCTCCATGATGTCATTCCTCACAATCAATTGATAAAATTCATCCGCATAATCATTCACTGACTTTGTTCCCTGTCTCAGATTCTGCAATCGTTGATACATAAGAGATTGATAATTATACGGCAAGAATGTAGCTTTCATTAACTTCTTCATCTTCTCCCATGACTAAATCTTTGACTTTCCCATCCTCTCCCGTGTTAGTTTAGTTTGCTACCACCATGCCATAGCTCTTCCTTTCAATCGTGTAGCAACCAACTTCACTCTACGATGCTCGGGTACTTCTTTGAAGTCAAAAATTTCTTCAACATTAGACAACCAATCCAAAAATTCCTCCGCTACCATTCCACCTTTGAATTCTGGAATTTCAGTTTTCATCCCCGATTCCCATCGACGATCATCTTCAACATCTCGATATGCATTTCGTACTTGATCTCGATCTCGAGAATGAACACTACATCTACCACCATCTTCATCAAAAACAGATGTACTTCGATAACGATCTCGACCATCCACATTTCTATGATCACGCATATCTCTTCTACTTTGTCTTTCATCATCACGATATGGCTCATGTTCAAACTCACGTGGAGTTCTTCTCTCTTCATTTCTATACTCATGATGTTCTCTTCTCAATGAAACTGAGGATTCTCTTCTTTCTTGGTAAGATTGCGGCGACACCCTCCTCACTTCCATAACCGATGGCAAAACTCTGTTTCCTCCATGGTTCGAGACTGGCGACCTTCTCCTTTGACCTTGATTCATGTCATTCATTAGTTTCTCTAACTTCCCAATGCCTTCATCAAACTTTTCATTGATACGTTGTTCCATTTGCTCGGCTTCTTCTCTTCTATACAATGCTTCAACATTCTGATGGCGATTAGCTCTTCTCGGCGGCATTGTCAAAACAAACAATCTTCAACAACTTTAACTCTTGGCCTTGACTTACAAATGATCAAACAATGTACGGCTCAAACACTTCAACTTTGCTCGGCTCAACTCTATTGGCTCGGCTTGAATTCTTCAATAAGAATTGGTTCCAAAGACTCGGCTTAGCTATGATTGGATAAGTCTAGCTCTGATACCAAATGATGCAGCAGCGGATAACGGAAATGTATGAAACGGTGAAAGTAGCAATCAGTGGATTGAAATTACCAAACGCCCAAATCCGTTGATCTCAAAGATGCCGGATTCTAGCTATCTTCGTCATGTTGATCGCGCACGATGCCATGAAAGAAGATCTACAACCCTTCGAACGTTGATCAAGCGCACTTGATACCGTGAATTGGCTTCAACAATCGTTGATTCGAGCGCGCTCGAATGCCGAAGGTGGAGATAGGAGATTACACTCAACTACCAATTTGAGAAGAGGCACAAAGCACTCAAACAAAGTTTTATTCAAAATCAACTAACTTTTACAAACGACCCAACACCCCTATTTATAGGGTTACAATCATACAGGTCCACGACCTAACAGACGCGACCTACGACCTAACATATTACAACACACGCGACCTACCACATCACGTTACACGACCTAAGAACAATACAGGTTACAACAAGCGACATAAGAAATATACACCATACGACTTAAGAAAATACAAATACAAACGACATACAACCTAAACATCATACGACTTAAGAACACACAGCGACTTAAAATACACGGCAGCAGCGACCTAAGAACAAGGCTTTATGACAGCGACTTAGGCCTCAGCGACCTAAGAAAATAGCTTCTGGAAATCTTCACGCGACCTAATACTTGAGCGACTTATGGAAACCTCCTCCAGCGACTTAAGGTCTCGCGACCTATTCTTGAGCGACCTAAGGCCTCGCGACCTAGGGATTAACTCGTTAGGTCGTTGGGTTTCGTTTGAGCGACCTAACTCTTCACGCGACCTAAGAATTAACTTGTTAGGTCGTAACTCCTTTAGGTCGTAGCTCGTTAGCTCGCTTGGCGACTTATCATAGGTCGCTGAACTACTCTTTCTCGCATAACTCGCATCATTCTTCACCCCGTTAGGTCGCACGCGACTTATCAGCTCGTTAGGTCGCTCGTGACTTAAGCTATCATCAGATTGCGTTGCATCACTACTAGTATCTACGAATAGTTGGACTAATGCGAGACGTTACCATGGGGTACGGGTCATAAGGTGAAGGACCTACTTGAAGGTTTTGGAGGTATTAAGTGGTTGTTTGACGGCCAGCCTCTTTTTTCCAAATGAAGTACTAAATGGTCAAGGGTTAAATATTCAAGCATGGTAGATGGTATCTCAGAAAGGTTCCGCTTCAAGATAAGATATTAAGTCTCTATTTGAGGGTCCATCTTCCCATAAAGAAGTATTAAGTGGCTCGAAGAGATTTGTACGATGTCAACTAAATAGGCATATGTGAGGATTCCGCCTTAGGGATAGGTATTAAATGATGGTGACCTACCTTAATTAAGGTCTTAAATGGTCAGAGTACTCTACCTATTTTAGACAAAGGGTATTAAGTGGCTTGGATACTATCTTTAGCATTGTTATACATTTATGATGATTGATTATAAGTTATGGGATTAGGAAACCTGCTTCGGAAATGGAAGGAATTAGGTGGTTGATTTATGGCCCGCTTCCTTTCCTTATATGAAGTATTAAATGGTTTCAAAACATGTAAAACATATTCATATTTTGACATATACTGTCCAAGTACTGAAATAATAAGGCTCGTGGTTTTTGTTCACCAGACACATATTGCTGTGACTCCCTCCTCATTACAACACAGGTTAAGAAGGAAGTGATGACGATGATGATGCTTGAACATGGCATGAGAAAAGCTTGTGGCAGTTATTATTATTTATTTATGATGCTTTTATCGTACCCATGAAAGAATACTTTGGAACAAATGATGTAACAGTTATTGTTTGAGACTACATTCTTTATTATGACATTTGAATTTATCTTGAAATAAATGGGTACAATTTGCTATTATACTTTGTTCATTCCACTCTTAGTCCTGAAAGAATAGCTATAGCTCTGGATTGAAATTCCTTTTACCAACCAACAGCCAGCTTTGGAATGGGTCTAAGTTTCGATGGGACTTTTCTCGGTTGGAATTTAGGCCTGTTTCGGGGCGGGTTGTTACAATTTGTACTATTTCAATACTTCAAAAGGCACTTATTAACCTATTCCAAATGGTATAAGTATATTCACAAATCACTAACAATATTTCTTACTTTAAACCTCTACTTTTTCTATCTTTCTTAAATGATTCCATATTTGTTATTAGCTTTGAAATATCCATTCAAAAGGTCTAATTATATTCACAAACCTATTCAAAAAGGTTTAAGACTAATGTTACTTAAACATCATCACTATAATTCCAAAACCATTTCATACTTGTTATTATCTTTAAAAACATTCTTTTTAAAGATCTAGGTATAATTATTAACAAGATAATATACTTTTACATAACTTTTCAAAATCGTTCATTATAGCATAAGTGTTATAATTCAAAACTTCCTTTGTTCTTTTATAAACATTTAACTCATTTTTCGAAACTTATATATCTATAAATGCTTTAAAAATACTTATAAATAGGTTTTTTAAATATCTATGTAAATTGTTACTTATAAATAACTAATTTATAATTTGATGAAAATAAATAAAAAGCATGTTTTATAATTTGAAACCCCTTTAATTCAAAATTCATAAATAAATATTAAAAATATATATATACTTCAAACCAGCTTTAAAATACTGAAAAATATGCTAGAAAACATTCCTAAAAGATAGGAAAAACTAACAAATTTAAATATCATTTTTAAACACTTAAAGCCTTTAGAAACTTGCTAAAGCATTTATAAATGTTTTAGCAAGTCTTTGATAAAGAACAACATAAAAAACCACGATCTATGCTACCAATTTTAACACATAAACAGATGATTTAAGACTTGAAGTTTTTACGGTAAGTACTACCCTTAGGGTACTTTAAAATGTTGGAAAGTAACCCCTACGAATAATTACCAATTTATTTATAAAAATTCTCGAAAACAAGGTAATTACTAAAGTGTTCATTTAGCAACATTTTTATTCCAACTTTAGCCATTTTGTTTGGCCAGTTCCACACTCTTTTTAACTCCAATTTTTTTCCAAAAATAAGTGCACATATATTAGCTATTAAAAATGGAAAGAAACTCCTAAGAATGTCTTTCAAATTAATTACACAAATTCCCAAAAACCAGGTATTTCAAAATGCTTATATAGCGACCTACTTCTTGCTTTAAAGTTTTGCAACTTTGTTTCACAAGTTAATGAATTATTTAGACTTCCATATTTTTCCAGCAATAAGTATATTTATAGTTCTTATTCAAAATGCAAAGAAGCCCGGATGTCTCTCAAAGTTGACTTTGAAAATCGACGAACGCAAGGCATTTTCAAAGTGCATTCACAACGACCTTTTCGCTTCTACAATTTTGTTTCATAATTTCTATAATTTTACAAAATATTTCTTTACTATCCCATACACCAAATTTTGTGTATAGAACAATCAATTTTACCATCATTAGTTATGATTAAAATAAGGCTAGCAAGGTTTTAAATTAATTTAATCAGATTTAATCCAATATTCAAATATTTAAATGATTCAGACATTTAAATACGAAGTGTTCGAAATACCAGGTTGCTACTTTCTCCCCCACTTAAAATATTTATCCTCAAAATTCCAACATGAGCAACAAAAGAAAACAATCACATAGAAATACTTAATAGTATTCAAAATTACTAGCATATATAGCCAATGATTTGCTCAAGTTCACAAATCCTCTTATCGTACAAGGGCGATAATTAACTTACTAATCGTGCCTTATGCTCAATATCCTCAGGTTATTACTTAGTCGATCATTCATGCTACCTCATGACAAACTAAAGATTCATCATCAAAACTTTTAATAAGCCAAAAAAACATAGTATGCATATATACTAAAGCCCGTATGATGTACATGGATCATCCGTTCACGATATCAAACCCGACCAAATCACTTGCTCAATCGCATAAATTTCACTTCCAAACTAGTATAGATCAATTGACCTCTCTAGTGCAGACTCTGATTAGGTTCCTTGATTAGAAACCTCCATCCCCTTACATAGCCATATACTCTGATAGAAAACTTCAGAATCATATCAAGTTTTCGTCGTCAAGAATCAAGTGAAAAATCCTTATTCGGACTGGCGCAAAACACCTTGAAATCATGTACTTGAATCTTAGATCAAGAACAGTCGTGTGAATAAAATGATCTACATACAACTTATGTATTTGTCCTATTGGTTTCTAAACTATACTAATTACTTTTTATCATATTCGTTTATACAAATAGTATGTCATTCAATACTAAAATCATTTATAAAACAATTCATAAAAATATAACCTCAAGGTTATAAAAATTTTATAACTTAAGTTCGTACTCGTATAATACTCTAATACATTCTAACAGTATAAACAAAACATCAAATTTGTTTTACTTAACAAGTATGTTTAATAATTATGATTAACATAACCACTTTGGTAGAGACCTTTTGAGTTGACTTCAGTTGACCGTGATACTAACCTCATATAACTAAGGAGAAGATTCTCGATTAAATAGTGTTTCACTTCCAATTATTCAACTCTGCCCAATTATAGTCATTTTGTAACGACTAGCTATTTCGAACCATTCAAATCGACAATAATCCACACATGTCAGACTTGAATTGCTCAAAATAATAGATTGTTAATTTATATTTGGCAAAACTTAGCATATACAGTAAATAAATCAATCACAGAATCACAGACATAGAGTAATACAACAATAACCAGTGGAAATAGATAAATAGCAGTTCATGAAGCTACTACATAAACATCAGAGTTGAGGCAATTACAACAGAAATACCAAGTACATAGAAATCACCAATACAAAAGCAACTGACAAGTCTGAACATAAACAACTAGAAATAACTGAAAAGCTGAATAGATAAAGATCTCCAAGCAAAGTTCCAAGCTCCAAAGGTGAGTCTCAAATGCTGTGACACTCAGTCTGGCCCGAGCATAAAGAAAAACACAAAACACTTGAGTCAGGATTAACATTCTTATGCAAGTAAATCAACTCAAGTGAAATGTCCAAGTGAAATGAAATATAACTTAAAGGATGTTGGGATTCCATCCTTTAAGGATCCGTGGAACTATCTATATACATACTATAATACGCTACATAGATAATGTCTACAGTAAAGTAAAATATTAAAACAGCGTCAAGGCGTTACCCATATCCCCCTTAACACATTTTTATATAAATGCCGTAGTTTATACAGTACTGTAAACTCCATCAAACCGGTAGGTTGTCAGGGAGCACTCCATAGGTAGGACACAAACCAAACTCGTAGTGGGCTTAATAAGGCATGCGAGGCAATGCCAGGGTAGGATTCTACCGTTTGCACTCTCGGGCTGGTGGTGACACATAGTAGCTACTACCGTCCACCTCGAGATACACTCCCAAACAAAGGTGCACCCAATCAAATCACAAAGCAATGATATGGTACCGAAGAAGCATGCTCAATTGGAGGTGCGACCTCACTTGACCCAGTATAGCTCCTGTTTTAATCACATCAAGCCGACTCGCGGGAGTTAGGGCTGCGTTCATACCTCTTATAGATGTCGCCAAACCATCCTACTTCATTCTGGATTCTCCACCACGTGCATAGTTGTTAAAGTGGTTTTCGTATTGGTAGAGAGTATGACAATATCTAATCCTGGTCTCTTTAACAACCAAATGCTTATTTCATACCGTGGACATTTTATAGAATCACTTTTTTAAATATTTAACTAAAATCTCAAATCACAAAATTAAATCAAAACCAAAATTTAAATATCTAACTTAAATTATATTTAATTTTGAAAATATTCACTTTCGAAATCGTTATTCACTTCCAAAATCATAACCACAAAATAGGTTAAACCATCATATCAAAGTATTCGTATTTAAAATTCATTAAATCTAAATCATAACAGTTCCAACGTAAATAGTTTGAATATTGAAAGTAGTTTACATATTGGAATAGTTATACATTAAAAATAGTTTATATTTAAAAATAGGTTATAGATTAAAATAGTTTATATATTAAAAATATTATATATATGTAGGAAATTTTACCAATATAGGTCACTTGCAGAAAGAAATAACAAATATAGACCACTTTCAAACTTATTTACAAATATAGACCTGTTTTTGGTATTCTGGACTTTAAGTTGGCGATTTTTCAAAAATCGCCAACATGCGATTTTCCAAAAATCGCCAAAAGGAAACAACAAATTTCCTGTTGGCGACTTTTCATAAATCGCCAGCGTAATAAAGCAATTTGCTTTGGGCGATTTTTGAAAAATCGCCAACGCTAAAGTCTAGAAAACCAAAAACAGGTCTATATTTGTAAATAAGTCCGAAAGTGGTTCATATTTGTTATTTCTTTCTGTAGGTGGCCTATATTGGTAAAATCGAAAATAGGTTTAAATTAGAATTGTTTTTTCCAATTTCACGAATTAATTCAAATCAACTTTTAGTTCCAAAATTCAATTTAAATCAATCTCAGTTCAACAATTTCAATTAAAAGGTTAAAGGTTCAATTCAAATTCTCAATAAAACCATTTTTAATTTATATCGATTTCAATCCAGGTTTGAACTACAAATTTAAACCACTTCCAATTCAATAGGTTTCAAAGTTTAAATATTCAAAACAACTTACAATAACCTAATTTGATAAATTTCATTTATATTTCGAAATTCAACTTTAGTTTTATTTAAATTTAAAAATATTCACTTAATCATTTTTTATAACATTTAAATAAAATCTCAAATTACAAATTTAAATCAATATTATATATTCAATTCAATTTTATTTTAATTTAAAATATTCATTTAATCACCAAAAATAAAAAATCGAGTTATCGAGTTATAAAAATCATATCCTTAAAACCTCAAAATTAATAAGTTTCAAATCAATTTTTATTTAAATTCAATTCTAAAACAAATTAAATTACAAATTATCTTTAATTTATCTTCCAACTTTATTTACTTAAGTTATTACAAAATCTATTTTAAAAATATCAATATAAATTGTAAATAAATATTTAAAACATATTATATATATTAGTTAAATTAAATTCTCATTAAATTTTATTATATTAACTATTATTAAATTAAATCTGATTTTACTAAATATATTGTATAAAACCTTTTTTTATATATTTAAAAATAATAAAATTATAAGTAAAATCTAAAAATTTATATTTTTTCAAAACTTATCTTATAAATTTAAAATCCAAACATATAATTTAAAATCAAAATTTTACACATATATTAAAATAAAATCTTTATATTATATTTAAAAATCAATATTTTTTAAAATCCATATATTTCCTTTCAAAACTTTGGAAATCATTTTTCAAAAATAAAATAATGGTGTCCGTGTATAATTTTCTATCCTATGGTCAAGTGATATGGATATTTATTATTTCAATCTGCAATAATTTAATATTTACGGGTATATATCATTTCAACCTGTAATCCCAAATTTTAAAATCAATAAAATCGCTTGGGTTTATCATTTCAACCCATAACGACTTTCCCTAGTCTATAATATCGTTCGAGTATGTATCATTTCAACCCATAGGGATTTTCTAAACTAATAGGGAACTTGCAGTGTGATTGAAAACAGATAATCAACAGCATAACATATAAGGAACTTGCAATTGTGAATTACATATTATACATGTCAATATAAGTGTTATACAAAGCAACATATCATCATGCACATCAAAATGAACATCACATTATATCGTCATATATATGTCAAAGTGCGCATCGTAACATATAAAATCATATATATATATATATATTAACTAAAAACAATAATCCTATCTATAACAAACATTTCAATGGTCAATTCAAGTGATGTTTATTTACATAAACATAAAATTGTTAATCGTGAGTGATTGCTCATCTTTCGAGGCTAGAGAACAACTGGAATAAGCAAACGGACACAGACACGTATGTGGATAAGTGGCGAGCTAGAAAACTGCACGACACTGGCCAGGACAGTGAAGAAACAAAGCAAAGCTAGCTGGGCCTGAGAATTCGATGCAAATTATATATATATATATCACTTCTCTCTCTTTTTTATATGAAGTAAAAAGAAGGCTGCAGCATAAAATAATGGAGAAATCATTGAACTGAGTTAGATCATTGTCAATGCCAGAAACAAGAGAAGAACCTGCTAATGAGCTTGTATTAACAAAGTCAGTAACTAATCAAGCAAAGTAGTTTCATGGATCAAGCGAGTGTTAGTAGAAGCAAGCTTCTTCTACATCGAAACCAAAACGTACGGTGATGGCGCACAAGCGGGCTGGGTAAGAAGCGAGGGATGGAGGGAAATGGGGCGTGCTCGAATGAGGGCAGTGCTGCAGCTAGGGGAGAAATGGCGGAGGGTGCGGAGCCAGCTGTGTGGAATGGTTCGGCAACGTTATAGAGGTGAAAGAGGGGAGGATGACGTGGAGTTCGGCCTGTTCGGCTGGAGGAGAATGGGCTGCTTGCGTGGGGTGTGTGTGGGTGATGGGCAGAGGGCTGTTGCTCAGGTGTGGTGGCAGGGTGAACTGCTGGCGGTGAAGTTGTGGAGGAAGGTTATCGGCGATGGAGTGATGGGCCGCGAAGTAATGCGCGTGCTAGGTGGTGGATGACAGTGGTTAGCTATGGCGAGCTTGGTCAGGTGGGCGGAGGGAGGATGAGGCATGGAGGAGGAAGGTGGAGAGGGAGGTTGTTGGTGCTATGGGTTGCGAGGACCGGAGCGGATGGGTAAGGAGAGGCGGAGCACTGCTTGGGTGTGGATGCGGTGGTGGATGGAGTGGGAAGGTAGGCAGTCGACAGATTAAGGTGGGATTGAGTGTGGTGGAGGCGACCAGGGAGGAGGCTTGCATGGTGGATGAGATTGGCGGTCAGCTGTGCTTGATCGGAGCAGTTGCAAATAAGGAAGATACGAACCAGTTCCAAGAATATATATATATATATATATATATAGCTTATATACTTTTTTTCAAAAGAAAATGTCAGTAAGAAGAGCAGAGAGAGGGTTTTGAAAGGAAGAGGAGGCCGAACTGTCTCAGGCAAACATAAATAGCTTTTCACTTTTTTTTATTTGAAGGTAAGAACAAAACGAAAGATGGAAGGCAGAGAAAAATGAAAGTGAAAGGATGAGCCAACATTGTAACGACCCGAAATTTTCGACCCCGAAAATTCGACATTCATACGTTCACTATAGAAGTGCCGAGCAATCGAACGCCACCGCTCCGACCCTCGCTGCCATCGCCAGCAAATCGACTTCGACCTCCTCCCTCGATTCCGACCACCAGATCCTCGAACGACCTCCAAAATCGCAAACGAGCACTTCCTGGAATGAACCTGATCACCAACAATCACCTCGCGTTGCCACCTCCGGTCACCAGAACCCTTGCCAACGCGTCCAGAGCTTCGCCGTTGACCCATGCTTCCATCCCCCCTACTCCGGTCAAGTCCGATGCTTCCTCGTCGACGAACTATCCTCGAAACCCTAAGTCGACCAAAACAGTTCCTAAAACCCTACAATGATGCCGTGCCGCCACCACGATGATCAAAAAATCCAGGGACCATTTTTCCCTTGACCTCCATCCTTCACACTACCTTCAGCATCGATCACGACGCTCATCTCTTCCCCGATCGCCAGAAATCGACGAAAGTTCGATTTCCGTTCAACTCGAATAATATCAACAAATACGAATCTAAAAATCTTAATATTATTATCAAAAATCACCATTTTCCATTACGAATCTAATTCTATAATCAAAACATGAAATTAAAATAATCGATTTTTCTGATTTGAAATGATTTTCACTGTAATTTCTTTTTCCAGTAAATTTACTTGTTAATTATACTTAGAAACGTTTTTATAAATAGAATTTGGTTAATATTAACATATTTTCTTTTAAACATCCTAACCTATAATGGTTTATATGAAGAGGAATTGATTTTTGATTAAGTTTTTGGGTCTGTAAACCAAGAACAGAGGCTTACATATACATACACGGACATGCAGATTATCACACAGTAATTCAACTATATTTTCAGGCAAAATACATCTATACATCCATGCAAATCATATTACTACCATTATTTATCACATGCACAAGTAAATAATGATGAATTTAACTTAAAAAGTTTAAAGTTTACTCACTTATAACTTGGAACGGAGAACACTATTTGATATCCAGAAAACTGGGAATGATTTTGATCTTGATCTACTTAGTTGAACTTTGAATCTTGCTTTGGTTCAGTTGAAACTTGAAGTAGTTTGATTTAGCTTCTTTTCTTTTTCTGGTTCTTAGTTTTGGTTTCTCAGTTTTTAGTTTATTTGTTTTTAAAATGAAAGGAAAGAAGACTTTTGCTATATATACAAAAGTGTATTAAAAAAAATGAAGAAAACAAATTATTTTGACACTTGTTCACAAAGCCTCTTTACTAGCTTACAAATGTCCATATGAAATATTTATATTTAATTATGTTTTATATTTATTTTTATACTAACTATGTTTATCTCATGCATAATTCAAAAGATATATATATTAAAACTTTTTATTTACTTAAATTTTAAACTTAAGTTATTATACTTAAATTAATAACTATATATAATACTTATATTTAGTGTTTTAAAATGTAGAATTTAACTTTAAATATATATTTTGAGAATTATTACATTGGATTCAAACCATAGCTTCCTATTCACAATATATATAGATAAAATAAAACACATTTTTTTATTTGTTAGAATTTATTTGTTCAACTTATAAATCAGTATTTCAATAGTTAAAATCAGTTAATTATCCAATTATCAGATGTCCAAAAATCGGGGTTATCATATTCCTCCCCCCTCTAAATCTTTTCGTCCTCGAAAAGGAGCAAAGCAAGAATTTAAAATTATACCATTAATTATCAGTTAAATTATCCCTTAGACATTCTTAACTCTTAACTCTTTTTGTTTAAATTTTTAAAACACTTTAAAAATCTACATAATATTATCAAAATACTTTTATAATACTTTTTATAACTCGATGTCTCAACAAGTCCATCCTTGTTCTTACAGAAATTCGGTCATACGCTGCTCAGGCGTAGGACTGAAAATCTATAAGTACCCAGTAAACCCGTTTCTAACTCCCAGTGAAAATACTTAGAAAACATTTTTGAAAATGTAGAAAACATTTTTGAGAAAATATAGAAAACATTTTGGTGAGAATGCTCTGGAAATCATCACCCCCTCCATGGTCGCAGTTAGCCCGATGATTTCGTCGCCATCCGGGCAAAACAATAGAAAACTGTAGGCCTCTGCGCCCCTCGATTACACCATGGAACCGCCACAGATCGCAGCTATACCTAGGGTTACGTTGCCATCACGGCAAAAACCATGTAACTGTAGGCATTAGTGCCCTCAAATTTCGCTGCCAAATGAAACTTCACCACACAGACCCCATAGATCGCAGACTACATCAGTCGAGTCCCAATGTAGCCTGTAGGCACTCACTGCCACACGACTTTCGCTATGTCTTCATAGATCGCAGTCTACCGATGTTATGTCGCTCTCCCACCGAAATCAAACGTAGACCTTAGGCAATCACTGCCCCTCAACTTCCGCTATGGTGTGCAGTAGATCACAGTTACATCGAGTTACACTATCGTCATAGCATAACCCAATGTCTCTGTAGGCATCAGCGCCCTCGACTTTCGCTGCCCCAACCATAATCCTCAGGAGCTTCAGTTTGTTTGGACATCCTCCCAGGATCAAATTTAGAACCCCCCCTAGGGCTCAAGGCAGAACCACCCCGTGGATCTACTACTAGAAGTTTCAACTCTAAATGGGAGCGCCTTTTTCCCCATAGCCATTCTCAAAACATTTTATACTATACACATATAATATCTTTCAGATCATACTCTTTATATGTATCACATATAAATCCCATTTATACAAAATCGATATCTCAAAATCGATAGTTCTCAAACTTGGCTTTCCAAATTCCCAAAACTTGCTTTTTCCCAAAATCAAAAGCCTTTCAAAATCAGTGGGTTCCAAAAACCTTTTTCCCAAAATCATTCTCATAAAATCATATATATATATAAGTTTATTCTTTTAACTAGAACAAAATATTTTTTTAAAGATCACTTTCTACATATATAAATTCCTTTTTATACTTCAAATATTTTTCAAAGATCTTTTCCTCTGGTTATAGATTTAATAAGGGAAGTTTATCATATATAACAAATATATATATACATCTTTATTTATGCCAAATCAAATATTCAAATTCAATTTCCTTTATAAAGTTACTTGCCACATTACTTACTTTTTATAAAATGAGTTCCAGTTATAGAGATATCCAACTTCCACTTTTATTTATCATGTATTTCTCAAAATATACTTTTCCTTTCAAAAATCATTTTTACTTTTCTTTTCAAAATTTCCAATATCAATCTCATTCAAGCACGTACGATGTACATATATCATCCTTACGCAATATCAAATCTGATCGCTCACTCGATCACACAATTTCACTTCCGAACTAATATCGTCCACCCGACTTCCTAGTGCGGACTCAGATCTGGTTTCTTGATCAGAAACCGTCATTCTCCTTGCATAGCCATAAATATGATAGAGAATTTCCAGAATCAATCAAAAATCCATATCCAGGGTTCACCGTCAAAAATCGAGTGAAAAATCCCAACTCAGATCGATATATTATCTCGAAATTCTATGCTCGAATCTAGATCAAATTATTATGCGAATAGAATAATATACGTACATCCTACGTATTTATCTTCATTGATTATTAGCTAAATCAACTTTCTTTTTATTCACATTCATTTTAATTGTCATTCACTTATTCACAATTGCTTCAATTTCCATTTGGGTTATCACTTTAATTCTTATCTCACTTGGTGTTTAATTATAAACAGTTTGCACTCTGACTAGTTTGAGTTTAGAAAACAGCTTGAAAAGTTTAAAATATATAAGTAGTTGTAAAATAGTTATTAGTTGTAAATAGCAGTAGAATAATTAAGTAATTATAAAATAGTTGTAGAATAGTTAGATAGTTGCAAAAATAGTTGTAAAATAGTAATTAGTTTTCAAAATAGTTGTAAAATAATTATAAGATAGTTTGGTTTTTTTAAAAGAAAGGTTGTATAGAAAATAGCTAGGAAAATAGATTTAAAATAGTTTATATTAAAACAATTTATTTGAAAATAGTTTCAGAGTCAAACTGGTTCAATTTCCCAATCTCCACTTCCAATCAATTTCCCATCCCATTAAATTGATTCAATTCCAATTCAAATCAATTTTCATTTGAATTTAAACTTATTCAACTTTGATTACACTCCCAATTAATTTAATTCAATTCCAGTTTGAATTAATCCCAATTCCAATCTCCACTTTAAACCATCTCAAATTATATAAATTCGAGTTAATTTTTTAAAGGTTGATTTAATCCCTTAAATGAAATTAACCTTTACTTTTAATTTAACAACCTAAGTCTTTAAACAATTTAATTCCGAGTCCAAATTTCAATATTCATTTAAATTACCTTTACTTAACTTATTTCAAGGTTCAAGTAAGAGTTCAAAACTTTTTAAACAATTTAATCTTTAGAATCCAATTTATTACCCAATTTTAACTTCTAACTTTGAAACCAATTCTTAACAATTTCAATTTGCAAGTTCATTTTAAACATTCAAATCTTAAGTTCAAAGTGATTTCATTTTCATAAGTTAATCTTTATCTCAAAATCATTTAAATAATTTCAAATTAAGGTTTTATTTCCATTTAATTTCAACAATGGATATATATTATCTCAATCCGCTTCTTAATTTATTCAAAACAATTCAATTTACAATTCCATAGATTATAAATAACAACAGAATGACAGCTGGTATGTCAAAGTAAATAAACATCCAAATTATCTAAAACATCCATCAATAGCATCCATTACCCATTTCCCAGAACTCAAACCTGTTTTGAGATCACACATAACTCCCTTTTCAATTCAACCCATTTAACTTCCATAAGTTAAATCAAATTCACTTAATCCAGTCAACCTTACTAAATTTGAATTCTCCATTTTAAATTTTAAACTTCTTATCAATATCCTTTCCACTTATAAGTTCAAAAACTTATTTCACTTTGGGTTTTTACATCACATTTCAGGGGAAAATTCAAAACTCAACACTTAGTGTTTACTTCCAATCAACCTTGTATTATGTATATCTACTTATATATACATATTTATTTCATTTGAATACCAAGTCATACTTTAAATTTTAATCAATTCTTGTTTTTAATTCAAACAAATTCCTTTAGAAAAAATTAAAACAACTCTTGTTTTAAAATAGGATTCCTACATTTAAAAAATATTATTTATTATATCTTTTAACAATTTAAATTTTCTAGATTTAGATTTTAAAACTTCACAATTTAAATTCTTTTTAATTTATAAGTCCCAAATGTAACTTCCTTAAAACATTTCATTCTGCTTTATCATCGTTTATCTTAGAAAGATAAACATCCCTTTATTTAGATACAATACCCAATATATGATAATTATCATATCTAGAAATCATGCACACCATATATTCCATAATCATTTGCTTGAAAATCAAATCAAGGTAATTCATTTCAATACCTTGAAAATTCTTTTGAATTTCCAAGATTTAAGAATCCATTTTTAGCTCAACTTATTTAAGAATCCATTTTTAGCTCAACTTACTTGCATAGTTAATCCTTTCCCAAATCCCTATTTGGTTGTATTTCTATTACCACTTAATTCTTATTATTATATTTAATTTCAATAATCTACAACCAATTACCTTAATATATATGATGATAATTAGAAAAATTATTGCTTTATATATCAAAATATAGGCTTATATGCAAATCATTTTTAAAACCGTTTTAAAATCTTTATATAAGAAAATAACAAGTACGCCCTCATATATAATACACTCAACTCATTCTAGGGTATTACTAACCCTATCCTTAATGAGTAAACCCACCAGAGCCAAGGTTTTAACCTTCTACTCTGATACCAAATGTAACGACCCAAAATTTTCGACCTCGAAAATTCGACATTAATACGTTCACTATAGAAGTGCCGAGCAATCGAACGCCACCGCTCCGACCCTCGCTGCCATCGCCAGCAAATCGACTTTTACCTCCTTCCTCGATTCCGACCACTAGATCCTCGAACGACCTCCAAAATTGCAAATGAGCAAAATCGAACACTTCCTGGAATGAACCTGATCACCAACAATCACCTCGCGTTGCCACCTCCGGTCACCAGAACCCTCACCACCACGTCCAGAGCTTCGCCGTTGACCCACGCTTCCATCCCCCCTACTCCGGTCAAGTCCGATGCTTCCTCATCGACGAACTAGCCTCGAAACCCTAAGTCGACCAAAACAGTTCCTAAAACCCTACAATGATGCCGGGCCACCACCACGATGATCAAAAAATCCAGGGACCATTTTTCCCTTGATCTCCACCCTTCACACTACCTTCAGCATCGATCACGACGCTCATCTCTTCCCCGATCGTCAGAAATCGACGAAAGTTCGATTTTCGTTCAACTCGAAAAATCTCAACAAATACGAATCTAAAAATCTTAATATTATTATCAAAAACCACCATTTTCCAGTACGAATCTAATTCTATAATCAAAACATGAAATTAAGATAACCGATTTTTCTGATTTGAAATGATTTTCACTGTAATTTCTTTTTCCAGTAAATCTACTTGTTAATTATACTTAGAAACATTTTAAAAAATAGAATCTGGTTAATACTAACATATTTTCTTTTAAACATCCTAACCTATAATGGTTTATATGAAGAGGAATTGGTTTTTGGGTCTGTAAACCAAGAACAGAGGCTTACATATACATACACAGACATGCAGATGATCACACAGTAATTCAACTATATTTTCAGGCAAAATACATCTATACATCCATGCAAATCATATTACTACCATTATTTATCACATGCACAAGTAAATAATGATGAATTTAACTTAAAAAGTTTAAAGTTTACCCACTTATAACTTGGAACAGAGAACACTTTTTGATATCCAGAAAACTGGGAATGATTTTGATCTTGATCTACTTAGTTGGACTTTGAATCTTGCTTTGGTTCAGTTGAAACTTGAAGTAGTTTGATTTAGCTTCTTTTCTTTTTCTGGTTTTAAGTTTTGGTTTCTCAGTTTTTAGTTTGTTTGTTTTTAAAATGAAAGGAAAGAAGACTTTTACTATATATACAAAAGTGTATTAAAAAATGAAGAAAACAAATTATTTTGACACTTGTTCACAAAGCCTCTTTACTAGCTTACAAATATCCATATGAAATATTTATATTTAATTAGGTTTTATATTTATTTTTATACTAACTATGTTTATCTCATGCATAATTCAAAAGATATATATATTAAAACTTTTTATTTACTTAAATTTTAAACTTAAGTTATTATACTTAAATTAATAACTATATATAATACTTATCTTTAGTGTTTTAAAATGTAGAATTTAACTTTAAATGCATATTTTGAGAATTATTACATTGGATTCAAATTATAGCTTCCTATTCACAATATATATAGATAAAATAAAACACATTTTTTTATTTGTCAGAATTTATTTGTTCAACTTATAAATCAGTATTTCAATAGTTAAAATCAGTTAATTATCCAATTATCAAACGTCCAAAAATCTGGGCTATCACAGCCGGTTTGGATTGGATTGCAAAAAAAAAATCAAAGGTGAGTTAATCTCACTCATTTGGATTACCTTTTAAATTTAAATAGTTAAATTTAAATTATTGGTTGTTTGCTTGAATTGATAATTTATTATCAGCAAGATATAAGGTTTCTGTTTAATATAATAAATAGGTATATATATAATTTTGGAAAATACAGTAATCTGAATTTTAACAGTGAAAATGCACGGTAAAGCAGGAAATTTTATATAGATAAGATTTTGGGAAGGGTAGGAATTTTTAAAATGTTTAAAGTTTATGAAAATTGGATTTTTAAAACCTATGTGGATTATTTTTCTTTTGCAGTTGAAAATTAAGAAAGTAAGATTCAATTTACTAGGCTAGGTTAAAAATAATTTATTAAGGCGTTTAATTTATTTAATTAACTTATTTAATTATTTTAGAATTTATTAAAAGGAAAATTAGCTTAAAATTTGGTTTTATTTTTAAAGTGTTAAAGGAAATTTACGGGATTGGGACGTAAATTAAATTGGGATAATCGAGCAGGATTATAAAAGGATTAGATGGATTATATTGGAATAGGAAGTGTATTTTCCTGAAAAGCCAAGTATGTTTTCAAAGTAGATTTTTAAGTAGAAGTTAAAAGTTTTAAAGTTGTTTTAAAAGAATGTTTTTATGAGAAATTTATTATTTAAATTGTTTTAAAATTTTTAAAGCAAATATTTATTAAGTTAGTTATAGTAGAAATTATTTTAAAGGTTTAAATTTATTGTACGTTCCCACTGGAAAACGGTCTTTTGTCAACACGGCGTAAACCAAATCACCTTCTCTGAAGTTCACACTCCTTCGCTTTTTATCTGCCAGTTGTTTATACTTCTCATTTGATGCAAGCAATCGTTCATAAACAGTTCTGTGGCATTCCTGCAACTCAGCCACAAAATCACAAGTTCGCTTAACAACTCCTTTCTGATATGGCACTGTCGTCAAATCCAATGGTCCCTTTGGAATTGCTGAATATACAACTTGAAATGGGCTGTATCCAGTACTTCGATTAACAGCGTGATTGTGTGCGAATTTCGCCTGACATAATTTCATATCCCAGCTCTTCAAATTATCTTTCACTAGACATCTCAATAAATTTCCCAACGATCTATTCACCACTTCTGTTTGCCCATCAGTTTGCGGATGATAAGCGCTACTAAAATTCAGCTTCGTTCCAACCATCTTCCACAAACTCAACCAAAAATGGCTTAGAAATCTAGTATCCCGATCAGAAACAATAGATTCAGGTAGCCCATGCAATCGATACACCTCTCACTACACCATAATCCCGATTTTGCAACTCCTTAATGCGGCAAATTTGCAACGACTTTGAGCCGTTGCTAATTAGAAACGGCTTATGGCCGTTGCAAAGGTCTTTAGAAAATTAACCTCCATCGTTTCCTTTTTTGCAACGGCTTTAGGCCGTTGCAAATTGAAATTGTACTTCCCTACCCCCTTTAACCCAGTACGCTCCCATATCTAACGCTCATAAAAATAAAAAATAAAAAGAAAGCAGAAAACCCTAATCATCTCCTCCGCAGCACCTAAAACCACATCGCCAATCATCTCCTGCAATCTTCGAAACTACCCCGACCCTAATAGCGACCACCCCCTTTCCAAATTCGCAACCTAAACCATCAATCCCCCAATCCTCGCCTGAAACTCAACACAGCAATTCGCCCTCAACAGTCAAGGTATGAAACTCGCAAATATTTTAGTTCGGCGTATGCTAAACGCTTCTCCTAAGTGATTACTACAACTTCCTTGTTGTGTTCATATTTTGATTTAATTATACCCTATATTTATCTTCGATGAATTAACTCAGCAAACAGCTGCATACTCACGTATGTTAGCTGCTTGGGATGACAGTGTCAGTCTCAAAATCGAGCTTACAACTCTCATAATCAAATTCAATAGCCGAAGGAATAGGAATTCTCGGCTCTGAATGATGAACTGTTGGCATAGGAACTGAATTGTTAGCGATATATGGGTTAGGTAGGAGAGGTTTTAAATGGTATACAAGGGGTGGTGGGCTATAGCAGCAGTCTGATTCTTGATTTGCTGTAGGTCATGGGCAAGGGTGGTAAATGGGTTAAGTAGAAGTGGTTCTTGATGAAAATTAGGTAGGTTTTGTTGAGTTCTTGGAGCAGTCACTGGGATTCTTGGTGGTTGATGAGGTGCTAGTTGAGGAAATACTGGCATAGGATGGGTAGTGTATGGGTTACGTAGATGAGGATCTTGATATAACAAATGCGGTTATGGTATTACTGGGATCTGGTTCTTGATTTGCTGGAATTCTTGAACTAAAGTGATCAGTACATTGTATATACCTTCAAATTATGTGTTTAATGCTTATGTAGCATACTCCAAATTCCTGAGATAATAATTAGTTCTATTGTTTATCTCTTCTTGGTTTTCACATGCTTATTCTTAATCTTTATATTGAAGTGGTGGGTAAATTGTATCACAGTTTGTGTGAGGATCTAACTGGGGTCTGTGTCATGCCCGGTTGAAGGCTGCAATACAAAATTGGAAGGTACTGGTAGGTTAGAACTTGGTTTCATGGTGATCTTATGTTGTAGTGTGAAGGATGGTAGCAGATTTGATGTGCAATGGGTAGGAATGAAGCAAGAAAAGGAATATAGATGACTGGAAACATGAAAAAACTCAAGATTTAAGAGAAAAAAAGAATTAGTAACTGCAGGAATTAGAAACTTGAAGTAATTGCAAGAAGAAAGGCAGAGAAATGGAAATGTAAATTGCAGAACTAAGTAAAAATAACAAGAACAAAATGTAAAGTAATTGTAAAGGAATGAAGTTGCAGCTGAAATTATAAACCATGTAGCAAGAATTAAGATATAAGAAATGAAAGGGTAAACTGAAATTGCAACTGGAAATTGAAAGAAGATATTGCAAACTAAAAATGAAGAAGAAACTCATTTCATTTGTTCACCTGTTACGTCATTTGCATGCATATACATATTTATACCCATGCCTTATTACATCAACAAACACACCCTGGTTTAACCACACATAACCTGACTCAACTTAGGCACACACAAACATTACCTTGATATACTTGAAATTTCATTGAAAACTCGTATATTGGGTATTTCAATATATTGAATTTTTAGTCTGGAAATTAAATTGTTGTAAGCCAAGTCTAGAGCGAGGGGTAGTACTGTACTCCGGTTCAAAAAATGGCGCCGTTGTAATGTCATTTTTTTTAAAACATTAAAATTCTTGACAAGCAATATTGTTGTAAGCTAAGTCTAGAGCAGGTTTACATTTTCATGTTTTACTATTGTTGTGGGTATCTATGTCCTCACTGAAATTTGGCTTCTCTTCATGTTGACTAGAATTAAACAAGTTTATATTTTTCCTTATCTACTCCTGAACAACAACTATCAGCTGATGAATAACAAATTTCTGTTTTATTTTCTTTTTGTGACGATTTATCTCAGCTATTGCAATATGTTTTATTACATTTGTCCAGTGCTGACTGAAATGTCATTATTCTATCACCTTTACTTTTTTCTTCATGTACGTCTATCATTATGTTTATCTTAATAAGAAAATGCTTATGTATTTTAAGTTTTTAACTCCAATTTTAAACAAGAACCATGGCACAAGCAGCATATAACTGAGAATATATGTATTTATCTTTTGTGAATAAATAAAGCTATTTACCTTTTGTGACCGAATCTCCCATCTTTAGGAAGGTGCTATTGGTAGTTCAAACAAAAATAATTCATGGCCTTTTATATTTGATATATCAGGTCAGTATGTCTTCTAGCGTGGATAAACAGTGGATGAAAGAATCCAATTGTAGAACTCCGCGATATCAGGAAGGAGTGCAGGAGTTTATTAATTTCGTTGAAAAAAATGGTGGTAATAAAGAAAAATATTCTTGTCCTTGCGCTAAATGTAAGAATGCGAAGGAAAAGATTAAATTAAAGGATATTCATTTTCATCTACTTAGAAGGGGAATTGATCCAACGTATACCATTTGGCATTTTCATGGAGAAGAATTGACGGAAAAGGGAAAACAACCCATCAGTCAAGCCATGCATGTCGATGATGTTGAATATCCCAGAATGGAAGATCTAATCAATGATGCCGATAAATTTCATAATTTTCAATCGACAAGTCAATTCCATGATAATGTTGACGAACCGCCTATCACTGAAGTTGACTGGCAGACCGATCAAAGTAAGAAGTATAAATCGCTTTTTGATAGTGCAAAAGAGCCATTGTATCCTTCTTGTCCAAAAGGCATAACAAAATTGTACGCCATTGTGAAGCTGAATAGTTTGAAAACGCAATACGGTTTTTCCGACAATGGTGTGACCGCACTCCTAGAATTTATAAATGAGTTAATTCCTGAAGGTAACAGACTACCAGCAAAATATTCGGACATGAAGAAGATAATTAAACTAGTTGGGATGGATTATAAATCTTATGATGCTTGCATTAATGACTGCATGCTATATTGGAAAGATGATGCAAACAGAGTTTCTTGTAGAATTTGCAACAAACCAAGATATAAGACAACATTTAACGAAGACAAAAAGGCCACCAAGGTAGCACAAAAGATTTTGAGACATTTCCCTTTAATTCCCAGATTGAGGAGACTTTATACAGTACCATGGATAGCAGAAGCTATGACTTGGCATAGTCATGCAAAATCAGATCTAGCTGTTATGCGTCACCCATGCGACAGTTCGCAGTGGCGAAGTATAGATTCTTTTGATAAAACATTTGCCGTTGAACCACGAAACGTTACGTTGGGAATCTCAACGGATGGTTTCAATCCACATGCATCTCTAGGTACCCGCTATAGTTGTTGGCCAGTAATTGTAGTACCATATAATCTTCCTCCATCAATGTGCATGAAAAGAGAGTTTTCAATGTTGACATTGTTGATCGCTGGACCAAAACAACCAGGGAAGGATATTGATGTTTATCTGCAACCGTTGATAGACGAGTTAAAGCAGCTATGGGAAGGAGTAATGGCTTTTGACTCGTTTAACAAAAATGAGTTCACAATGAGAGCTAGGGTGTTGTGGGCAATTCACGATCATCCTACGTTGGGCACATTATCGGGGTGTACAACTCATGGCTATTTTGCGTGTCCTACATGTGGAGAAGAAACATGTTCTTATTATCTTCCTGCTAGTAAGAAGATGTGTTACATGGATCATCGAAGGTTCCTTCCTTCCAAACACAAGTTTCGTGATGAAAAATCAAATTTTAATAATAAACTAGAGCATCGTCGTCCTCCAAGGTCACTAAATGGTTATCAAGTTGAAGAGAAGGTAGTGAATATCAAGATGAAAGTTGGTAAAGACAAACCTGAAATTGGTCGAAAACGAAAAAAGAAAGCCGAAGAAGAAGAATAAGAAAATATTCCTGCATGGTACAGGAGGTCCATCCTATTTGATTTGCCGTATTGGAAAGCAAATTTGGTCCGACACAATATTGATGTTATGCATACAGAAAAGAATGTCACTGAACATCTCATTAACACAATTTTAGGTCATAAAGACAAATCAAAAGATGGCTTCAATGCACGGAAGGATTTGAAAAACATGGGTATAAAACAGAAACTGTGGGTGATGGAAGATCCTGAAACAAATAAAACAGCTATGCCAAATGCTACTTTCGCCTTAAACAAGGAAGAAAAGTTACGATTTTGCACCATTTTGAGTAACTTGAAAGTACCTAACAAATTTTCTTCGAACTTCCACAATAATGTGAGCATCAATCCTATTGAACTGACAAATATGAAATCGCATGATTATCACGTCATAATGCAACTATTACTTCCTGTACTGCTTCAGCATTGTTATCCGCAACATAAGGATCTACGTAATGCTATACATCGAATTAGTCTATTATTTTACATTTTATGCTCAAAGGTGATAAATAGGGAACATCTATTGAAAGCAAAGGCTAGTTTGGTAGAAGCCATTTGTGTGCTTGAGAAACATTTTCCACCTGCATTTTTCGATATCAGCATCCATCTTATGGTCCATTTAGCCGACGAAGCATTGACTTGCGGTCCCGTTAGATACAGGTGGATGTATCCTTTTAAACGGTAAATTACTAATTTCACTTTTATTAACCATCGCTCGATTTAAACAACTATTGATTATTTATAATTTATATCTTTCATAGGTTGATGAAAATATATAAAGGATATGTTCGCAACAAAAGATATATTGAAGGGTGTATTGCGGAAGGATATATTGTTCAAGAATCTAGTCTTTATTGCATGGAGTATATGACGAAAGGAGGCGACAACACTCATAAACATACCCGTGAGTTGTTTTTAGACGATGATGACGAGTTTGCTAGTGAGATGCCTATAGACAATGGTAAAGATATAATCTTAACCCAAGTGCAGTATGAACAAGTTCATAGATGGGTCCTTAATAAGCACGATGGGTTGGAAGAATGGGAGAAGTAAGTTAAAAATTTGTCTTAAGTTTCCATTAGCATAAATCAATTTACTTGTACGTTTTAAAATTTATGCTTTGTAGGAGGTATGAAATCTATGTGAAAAAAACTAAATCACAATCTCGTGCTGGAGTTATTCCTACTGAAACTGATCAAAGTTTTATTCTATGGTTACGTGACGAGGTAAATATAACATCGTATTAAATATTTCACGTGCATTTAACTGATCTTACTCCTTCATGACCATACTTCCCACATATTATTTTTTGTTAGTTGGCGAGGATCGACGATGTTGATCCTACTCTTTGGCGGCTGGTGAAGGGGCCGATGTTCAAGGCACGCAGTTATGTGAAGTACCAAGTAAACGGATTCAGATTTTCCCCGAAAAGTTACGAAGAGCGTTTGCTAACACAAGACAGTGGTGTATGTATGAGAGCAATTACCAAATTTAGAGCGAGCGGGAAGGACAAAAATTACAAGGAAGCAGAAACCAAGTATTACGGAGTTATTCAACAAATAATTGAGTTGGTTTACATTGACTTTAAACAAACGGTTTTCTATTGTGATTGGGTAAAGGTTGAAGACAAGGTCAATGGTTGCAAGACTGATCCCATTTCAAACTTGATCATGGTTAACTTAGGAAAATTGAAGAGTAAAGACAAAGTGAACGATGAGCCGTTTATTCTTGCATCGGAAGCGACTCAAGTGTTCTACTCGAAAGATTTAAAAAATGACGGATGGTCTGTTGTTTTACACACGCCAAAACGGTTGACTAGTAATGTGGATGACATTGAGTTTCCTACTATTTACCAATCAGCTTTTGAAGATAATGACAAGTTAGAAGATCTTATAAAATGTGTTTGTTGATATTAAATGCATTTCTTTGATGTATGAAGTGACTAGAAATTGTGTGTAAAAAAATGTTGAATTCTATTGTTGGTTGCTTATCTATAATCGTGGTTTGCCCCGAGTAAATGGATATTGTTGGTTGCTTATCTATAATCATGAAAAAAACATTAAGTTTGATAAATTTTTATTTTTCATAAATTTTTATTTGGAACACAAATTTCATTTTGTTTTGATAATGAACATTCCAAGAGCTAAAGTTAAAGTTTAAGCAAACATAAAACCAAAAAGTGGAATTCATACGCATGGGACACGTGCGGTTGTAATGTTTGGGTCTCCTTAATTGGCGCCGAGCTCACCAGCATTCATCCAAATTTAGTTACCAAACGTAGATTAGTTTACTATTTGTTTTTGCTCCTTTTCCTTTGGACGGTGGGAGTATTCTGCATGGTAGAATTCAGGTAACAATATTTGCATTCGTCTTCATCTTTTCTTACTTTTCCAATCAATCAAATAAGTGCAAACTGCCGTATTTACGGGTTTCATTGCTTTTACGCCGTAGGCCAACCAACTATTAATTAACTTGTATATTTCATGATTTCCATTGGATTGCTTAATTGGTCTTATAATTATTCATTGCTTTTATCACTTTGTTTAGCATTCCTGAATCAAACTTTAGTGTGGCATTAAATATCTTCTATCTTGATAATATCATGTGAATATTTACTTGCTTTGTTGTTTTACTAAAATTAAATATAACTTATTTGGATTTGTTTCAGCGACACTACTAGTACAGTTCATACGATATTATCACATTAATGTATTATGTACCTTATCCACTGTAATATCTGTTTGATTCTGTTTTGTCTTAATAAAGTTTAATCTACATGTAATAACAATAGAGTACTTATACTTTGTAAATCATTTACTGAAACAAATACAGATGTCAGAATCCCGAGAAGCTCCAACCCAGTCTACGCAATCATCAACAACAGAACCCGAGAAGGTTGACATAAATGCATATGGAGTTCCCGTTTCAAAAAATGCGGGAAAATTAGGCAGCCGCATTGGTAAACTTGTGCGGATGCATGTGCCGATCTCCTACGAAAGCTGGGATAAAGTACCGCCAAAAATTAAAAATGACGTGTGGGTTGAATTGTTGGTAAGTACCGCATTGGTAAAATTGTGGTATACATGTACACTGCATATGCTACATGTATACATGTACACTGCATATGCTTCATGTATACATGTACACTTCATATGCTCCATTTAAAATGACTGGACCTGATTTCTTATTTAAAAATTTATGTTCATGTGCACTTATACACTTGCTTTTCATGTGGCTCTGCCATGTCTTCATTGGTGTATTTGTTGAACCATACACACTTGAGTGGTTTGGGTAAATTTAAGTTGGTAAGAACATATATCTCACTTGATCAAGTAAATGATAAGAACAGACACTACCTTTATATATTGTTTATAATCAAACTGATAAGAACTGATATTTGCTTGATTCACTACCTTCCCTGTACTGCTACAACTCCATTTGCCTTGTTGGCTTCAGACTGTATGTGAGTTTGTGTTGAGACTATATCTTTGAAACCTCTAGTATATGCTGGTGACACATGCATCTGGTACCCCATCCCAGTTTATATTATTCTTGTATATTAGCATTTTGTTTATAATTATGTACATTTCCTTTGCATTTGTGCGTGCCTTGCATGTAGCCTTTGAGTTCTGACCTGATCATATCTGTGCTACATCTTCATTCAGTATTTGAAAACATTGAACACCTGAACTGCCTTGATCTTGAACCTGTTGTCACTGGCCATGTCCATGCAGTGTTGATATTTCCTGTCCTGACCTTGCATTTGTGCTCATAAGTCCTCTGTACACATTCATGATGAGTCTCTGTTGTCTTTACTAATGTTGAGCTGCAGTGGTACTCTTGTTTCCACTATTGCACTGAGGTCTTCACTGTCTTCACTTGATACTATGTGCACTTGGTCAGTTGCATACTGGTTGTTGTTCGTTTCATTTAGTTCATTTGCCAGTATGTCTTGAACTGATCTGGTCCATGCTTTTTATTTGCTTATGCTGAGTTTCCTGCAGCCAGTTCCTTGTGACTTTGTATTTCAGTTTTGGCCACTTGTTGTTCTCTGTCCTGATGTTACATTTGTTTATTTTGGAGTCTGCATATTATCTGCTAAGGACAGATGTTGAGTTAATCTTTGTGTTGGTATAAAATGAAAAGATAAGAGCTGATACTACACTTGAGCTATTACATCACCCTATTGGCTATTTAACTGATGTGAGCAGATATATACTTGACCATTTCAACTTGATGCACCTTGAGTCACTACCTTAGCTTGTGTATAACATTCCATGTTGGTATATTCGACCTGATCACTTATTTATTTATGTGCAGTCTTCATTTGCAATACATACCATGTGCATCGCATATAGTTTTGTGCACATTTTCATATGTACCCTTGTGATAGACTGTCTTGAATTCTATGACCTGCTGATTGACTTTAGTTGCTGTCATGTTCTTGCTGAATTTGTTGAACCATTTTATTCAGTTCCAGTAAAAATTTAATTACTTTATCTATTTAATCATTAGCTGTTTAGTATTAACTATCAACAGATTTTGACCTTGACCTATCTTCATTTTTGCAGAAACGTTTTGACCTTGATCCAAATACAAAAGATTTTTATTTCAAAAGAATGTGTGAGTCTTTTAGGAGACATAAGACTGAGTTGAGGACAAAATACTATGACAAATTCAGCAATTACGATGAAAGGTTGAAAAATTGTCCGCCCACTGTTAGTCAAGATGACTGGGAGGGGTTTTTGAAGAACGAAGAGAAACCCGGTGTGAGCGAGCGAAGAGAGA
Source organism: Allium fistulosum (assembly GCA_030737815.1). Taxonomy (NCBI): domain Eukaryota; kingdom Viridiplantae; phylum Streptophyta; class Magnoliopsida; order Asparagales; family Amaryllidaceae; genus Allium; species Allium fistulosum. The sequence goes on from CM060902.1 coordinate 72,599,310, forward strand.
TAGGCAAAAAAAATAGAAAAGGATATAACTATGGCCACCACACCGGTCGAACAAGTCATGCAGTCGTAGAACATGATATGGTATGTTTGATTTCATTTTCCAGTAATTCCACAAGTACAGTATTGTTTTGATTTTTGCTATTATATGCTCCAGAATATATATGCATATATTTCTGGAGCAATATATATATCTCCATATATTTTTGCTATTAAGTGCAAGTATGAAATATCAATAAACTGAAAATATATATGCATGCATTAATATTTATTTTTTGAGAAATAAGGGGCAGCAACAAGCTTATAAGCATAGCATCATTTACTGAACCATTTGCAAGTCTGTTTTATTTTATTAGTTCAATTGATAAGTGTTTCCAGTACCATCATTTACTGAACCATTTGCAGGCTATTGCAAATCCGGATAAAGAAATAACACGTCTTGAAGTATGGGAGACGGTTCATACAAAAAAGGATGGAAGCATAACCGATTCCACTTCTCCATACTTTGTAAGTTAGCGAAATAATTGCTTTTTTGAATTATTCACTAATTCAATTTATATATTTATGCTTCATTATTAGGATAAAATTAAAAAGGCAAAGGAAGCAATGAAGGACGGTGTGGAAGAGGAGTTGTCGTTGGATGAAGACATACTTTCACAAGTTTTTGGGAAGGATACAAGAGGCCGGACTCGTAGTATTGGAACCAAGATATCAAGGACCCAAGTTAAGGCCTCCAAAATTGCACGCAAGCAAATAAAAACTGCTCAAAACATGGAAGATCGGATGACCAATGTAGAGGGTACATTGAAGACTTTAGTGGAATTGATTAAAGGAAATTATGAGAAGCAAATACCGAACAATGCTTCGAATGAAGGAGGAAGTAATGCATGTCACGATGCTACTGAAACACAGCCGGAAATTGACATTGGCAATCGACAGAATTCTTCCGAGTCGGTACGTTTGAAGTGTGAAATCTTAAACTTTAATCTGGAGGTCATTGCGACAGGTACAGTATGCAGAGGTTCGTTGGGTTCAATTATTCATGGAAAAGCTGTACCGCCATCATTTGAGAAGTTGGTTGTGGATAGCATACTACTGCCAGATGAAAGCACAACCAAGCAAAACCATGCTCTTGCTACGACCTTCAGAGAAGTTGGAGTCGGCGGTTTTGTGTGCCATCCGAAGAATCTTCTTCGATACCTTTGACTGAAGATAAAAGCTTCCGCTCTTGGCGTTCCTCTCAAATAGTGTATTATATCTCTTGTAGTACGCTTGTAGTATGCTTGTAGTACTTTATTGTGTTCGTATTGTTTTGGTGAACTAAACTTTATGATGGTATTGTAGTACGCTTGTGTTGAAATTATCGTAACTTATGTGTTTTATGATGGTATTGTGGTATATATGCTTGTATTGAAATTATCGTAACTTATGTGTTTTATGATGGTATTGTGGTATGCTTGTATATCAAATATTCATACATTTCTGCTGAATATGAAATGCAGTGAAAGCAAAAAAAAAAAAATTTTTAGAAAAATTTTAATATAGCAACGGCCAAAAACCGTTGCGAAAATAAATTTGCAACGGCCTTTACCCGTTGCTCCAAGGCAACTATTCTATTGTATCTTAACATGTAGCAACGGTTCTAAGCCGTTGCTAAATAATATTCCGCAACGGCTTAGAACCGTTGCTTTTACAATAAACTGCAACGGCTTAGAGCCGTTGCGAAGTCATATTTAGCAACGGCTTTGAACCGTTGCTAAATTTAGCAATGGGTCTTTTTGCAACGGTCCAAAGCCGTTGCTAAATTAATATGGAACGGCTTAAAACCGTTGCGAAATGAGGATTATGGTGTAGTGTAATCTTTATCTCAAAATCATTTAAATAATTTCAAATTAAGGTTTTATTTCCATTTAATTTCAACAATGGATATATATTATCTCAATCCGCTTCTTAATTTATTCAAAACAATTCAATTTACAATTCCATAGATTATAAATAACAACAGAATGACAACTGGTATGTCAAAGTAAATAAACATCCAAATTATCTAAAACATCCATCAATAGCATCCATTACCCATTTCCCAGAACTCAAACCTGTTTTGAGATCACACATAACTCCCTTTTCAATTCAACCCATTTAACTTCCATAAGTTAAATCAAATTCACTTAATCCAGTCAACCTTACTAAATTTGAATTCTCCATTTTAAATTTTAAACTTCTTATCAATATCCTTCCCACTTATAAGTTCAAAAACTTATTTCACTTTGGGTTTTTACATCACATTTCAGGGGAAAATTCAAAACTCAACACTTAGTGTTTACTTCCAATCAACCTTGTATTATGTATATCTACTTATATATACAAATTTATTTCATTTGCATACCAAGTCATACTTTAAATTTTAATCAATTCTTGTTTTTAATTCAAACAAATTCCTTTAGAAAAAATTAAAACAACTCTTGTTTTAAAATAGGATTCCTACATTTAAAAAATATTATTTATTATATCTTTTAACAATTTAAATTTTCTAGATTTAGATTTTAAAACTTCACAATTTAAATTCTTTTTAATTTATAAGTCCCAAATGTAACTTCCTTAAAACATTTCATTCTGCTTTATCATCGTTTATCTTAGAAAGATAAACATCCCTTTATTTAGATACAATACCCAATATATGATAATTATCATATCTAGAAATCATGCACACCATATATTCCATAATCATTTGCTTGAAAATCAAATCAAGGTAATTCATTTCAATACCTTGAAAATTCTTTTGAATTTCCAAGATTTAAGAATCCACTTTTAGCTCAACTTATTTAAGAATCCATTTTTAGCTCAACTTACTTGCATAGTTAATCCTTTCCCAAATCCCTATTTGGTTGTATTTCTATTACCACTTAATTCTTATTATTATATTTAATTTCAATAATCTACAACCAATTACCTTAATATATATGATGATAATTAGAAAAATTATTGCTTTATATATCAAAATATAGGCTTATATGCAAATCATTTTTAAAACCGTTTTAAAATCTTTATATAAGAAAATAACAAGTACGCCCTCATATATAATACACTCAACTCATTCTAGGGTATTACTAACCCTATCCTTAATGAGTAAACCCACCAGAGCCAAGGTTTTAACCTTCTACTCTGATACCAAATGTAACGACCCAAAATTTTCGACCTCGAAAATTCGACATTAATACGTTCACTATAGAAGTGCCGAGCAATCGAACGCCACCGCTCCGACCCTCGCTGCCATCGCCAGCAAATCGACTTTTACCTCCTTCCTCGATTCCGACCACCAGATCCTCGAACGACCTCCAAAATTGCAAATGAGCAAAATCGAACACTTCCTGGAATGAACCTGATCACCAACAATCACCTCGCGTTGCCACCTCCGGTCACCAGAACCCTCACCACCACGTCCAGAGCTTCGCCGTTGACCCACGCTTCCATCCCCCCTACTCCGGTCAAATCCGATGCTTCCTCGTCGACGAACTAGCCTCGAAACCCTAAGTCGACCAAAACAGTTCCTAAAATCCTACAACGATGCCGGGCCACCACCACGATGATCAAAAAATCCAGGGACCATTTTTCCCTTGATCTCCATCCTTCACACTACCTTCAGCATCGATCACGACGCTCATCTCTTCCCCGATCGTCAGAAATCGACGAAAGTTCGATTTTCGTTCAACTCGAAAAATCTCAACAAATACGAATCTAAAAATCTTAATATTATTATCAAAAACCACCATTTTCCAGTACGAATCTAATTCTATAATCAAAACATGAAATTAAGATAATCGATTTTTCTGATTTGAAATGATTTTCACTGTAATTTCTTTTTCCAGTAAATCTACTTGTTAATTATACTTAGAAACATTTTTAAAAATAGAATCTGGTTAATACTAACATATTTTCTTTTAAACATCCTAACCTATAATGGTTTATATGAAGAGGAATTGGTTTTTGCGTCTGTAAACCAAGAACAGAGGCTTACATATACATACACAGACATGCAGATGATCACACAGTAATTCAACTATATTTTCAGGCAAAATACATCTATACATCCATGCAAATCATATTACTACCATTATTTATCACATGCACAAGTAAATAATGATGAATTTTACTTAAAAAGTTTAAAGTTTACCCACTTATAACTTGGAACAGAGAACACTTTTTGATATCCAGAAAACTGGGAATGATTTTGATCTTGATCTACTTAGTTGGACTTTGAATCTTGCTTTGGTTCAGTTGAAACTTGAAGTAGTTTGATTTAGCTTCTTTTCTTTTTCTGGTTTTAAGTTTTGGTTTCTCAGTTTTTAGTTTGTTTGTTTTTAAAATGAAAGGAAAGAAGACTTTTACTATATATACAAAAGTGTATTAAAAAAATGAAGAAAACAAATTATTTTGACACTTGTTCACAAAGCCTCTTTACTAGCTTACAAATATCCATATGAAATATTTATATTTAATTAGGTTTTATATTTATTTTTATACTAACTATGTTTATCTCATGCATAATTCAAAAGATATATATATTAAAACTTTTTATTTACTTAAATTTTAAACTTAAGTTATTATACTTAAATTAATAACTATATATAATACTTATCTTTAGTGTTTTAAAATGTAGAATTTAACTTTAAATGCATATTTTGAGAATTATTACATTGGATTCAAATTATAGCTTCCTATTCACAATATATATAGATAAAATAAAACACATTTTTTTATTTGTCAGAATTTATTTGTTCAACTTATACATCAGTATTTCAATAGTTAAAATCAGTTAATTATCCAATTATCAAACGTCCAAAAATCTGGGCTATCACAGCCGGTTTGGATTGGATTGCAAAAAAAATCAAAGGTGAGTTAATCTCACTCATTTGGATTACCTTTTAAATTTAAATAGTTAAATTTAAATTATTGGTTGTTTGCTTGAATTGATAATTTATTATCAGCAAGATATAAGTTTTCTGTTTAATATAATAAATAGGTATATATATATATAATTTTGGAAAATACAGTAATCTGAATTTTAACAGTGAAAATGCACGGTAAAGCAGGAAATTTTATATAGATAAGATTTTGGGAAGGGTAGGAATTTTTAAAATGTTTAAAGTTTATGAAAATTGGATTTTTAAAACCTATGTGGATTATTTTTCTTTTGCAGTTGAAAATTAAGAAAGTAAGATTCAATTTACTAGGCTAGGTTAAAAATAATTTATTAAGGCGTTTAATTTATTTAATTAACTTATTTAATTATTTTAGAATTTATTAAAAGGAAAATTAGCTTAAAATTTGGTTTTATTTTTAAAGTGTTAAAGGAAATTTACGGGATTGGGACGTAAATTAAATTGGGATAATCGAGCAGGATTATAAAAGGATTAGATGGACTATATTGGAATAGGAAGTGTATTTTCCTGAAAAGCCAAGTATGTTTTCAAAGTAGATTTTTAAGTAGAAGTTAAAAGTTTTAAAGTTGTTTTAAAAGAATGTTTTTATGAGAAATTTATTATTTAAATTGTTTTAAAATTTTTAAAGCAAATATTTATTAAGTTAGTTATAGTAGAAATTATTTTAAAGGTTTAAATTGGTATTATGATTTAAAAGATAATTATTAATATTTATATTTTATAAGTATCTTTATTTCAAAAGTGGTTTTGGCTAAAGTTTTGTTTGAAAAATTAGTATAGAATTTCATAACTTTTATTTTGAATAAAGTCTTTTAAGTAGTTTTATTTTAAGTGTTTTAAAGTATATATTTTTGGATAAGTGATTTAAATTATTTTAAAATCTAAAGTATTAAGACTTGGTGATTTTCAGTGGGAATAAAACAATTGGGTGGAAATTTATCCCGCGAGAGAAAAGTGATTTGAAAACTATTTTCAAAGGGTTGAAATGTAGAAAAATATCTTGCGAAGATATTTTGAAATAAATAATTTGGGAAATTATTAAGGCCTGATGGTTGTTTGTAGATGTTATATGATAGTTAAATAACCGACTATCAATATTGGCCAATGCGCTGATCGTTTCGAAGAGACCAGGATCGGGATTAATTTCCCGAAAACCACTTCGATCCGGTTTGAACGTTTTCGTGAGGAAGACAAGAGCTTGGAGTCGAAGATGGAGCAGTAAAGTTCAAGGGCTAATCGTTCCTAATCCTGAAGGTGATTCCAAAATAGATGTAGTAGGAGTAGTGCCTTCGGTTCCGTTCGGACCGGGAACGGACTTGTATGGATGAATGCTTTCAGAACATCGTCAGGGGGACGATGAGCATTCTAAGTGAATGTGTGCTAAAAAGGTAACGCATAGCTTCGAGCCTCATCAACCGAGAATGACCAAAACAGGGGAGGTGCAGCAAGGCTAAGTGGCTAGCAACCAATTAGGGCCAATATATAAATTGAAACCAAGGAATATTGACAGTCAACAATTGAATTCAGAAAATATTAATAACTAGTGACCATTTGTTTTCAGCCGATGGACAAATGAATGAACACAGGAAACCCAAAGGACCAATATGAGTACCGATACGGTTAATCGTTTTGCAGATTTCACCGCGTTCCGTACGCCGAAATGGAAAAATGAATATACTGCGGAGATCGGCATGACGAGACGAACAAAATGATACACAGATATCAGAGACACGACCTACCTATCAAAACTCAATATTCGCTGCCGAAAATGCTGCTAAAACGCCGAAAATAATATAAACGGGGCTAGAGCAGCCCAAATTTGGCAAAACGAAATATGACGTTTCACTCAGAAAATGATTTACATTTTTATTATGCAAAAATATTCAGATTTCAAAAATATCTTATTTCCATCAATTTAACTGATTTTAAATTTTAAATTGAAATTTCACAACCAAACAACTTTCATATTTTCCAATGAAAATCTGACACTTGCTACGTTTAAATAGACGTATTCCAAATATCAAAATTTCGTTGCTAAAATCTTATTTTTTAATTTTAAGAAAAATTTAGTTAATTACATTATTTAAGTCGTTAAAATTACTGGGTCATTACACTCTCCCCTACTCAAAACTTTTCATCCCCGAAAAGGAACGGGATAAAAGAATAGAAGCACTAGAAAGGAAAGATAGATTCGAAATACATAGTATCAGATACAACAATTAATTCAAAACCATATAAATTTCATTTTCGAGTGTTAACATTTTATATCTCATTACTTATTAACATCCATTTATTATTATCATTCAAATTAACTCACTTTCAATTAATTTACATTCAATTTATTTATTTAAATAGCATTCTCTTTTTATTATTCAATTTATTTCACTTAACATATCTTGCAACATAGATTAAGTGTATAAACATTTATTATAACCACTCAATTTTTATTTAAAAGTTACCTCAACAAAATTTCATTTTTGGACATCTTATTACTTACATTTTATATAGTATACTATTCAATTACATTCAAACTTTTCCCATGTAAGTTTTATTAACGTTTATGAATGTAATTGAGCACTATACAAATTTACCTTTTATTTACAACATTTCTATTAAGAAAAATTTAGTTTAAACATCTTATTACTTAAGTTTTCTCGTGTATAACCTTCAATTACATATTCGCATTACATTTTAACTTTTTGAATATTTCAGGTAAGTTATATATATTTTAGAATGCAATTGAGTATTATACAAATAAATTTTATCCTAGTTCAACTGTTTCAAGGTGTTTCAATTCCATTTCTATTTTTAGACACACCAATTATTCAAAAAACATACTTCATTTCAATAATTGAAAACCATCACTTAACATAAAACTTAAGAGTTAAATTTCCAGTTTCACTTCAAACCATTTATAAGTAAATATATACATATATATATTTTATACATTAAATCATACTCAAGAAATTCAAATCAAACCCATTTTCCAAAACAAAAGTGTAGCAAAGCTACTAAGTGGTCTCCCCACTTTGAGACTTGAAAACGAATGTCGATAATGCTGCAGTCATTATCGAAATTATTTTCCAACGACACAAGAGGAGGGTACTGACTTACTTCTTTTTTAAAATTCTTTAGAAATAATTTCCATTCGAAAATACTTCAAATAATATATATTTTTTTTCAAAACTTTGAAAACCAAATTTAGAAAAACACCGAAAATTTAATTCTCAAATTCTTAATTTAAATCCATTTCATTTGCAAATCAGCATTATAAACCATGTTTCAAAAATTTCATCTTCTTATAATATACAACAAAAGTTAGCAGTTTAGAAATCCTGACAAAACAATAAATGATAATTTGGTATTATCATTTCTAACAACCAATTCATTTAACTATCTAATTTCAGAAAATTATACCTTTATATATAAAATATAATCATACATAAAATTATTTCATTTACAATTTCGAAAACATTATTGTGTCAGTTTGCTCTGTTCAAGTGTTTTGGAATTCTTATCGATAGCGTTGGCCAAACGAATCGATCGAAACCTAAAATTCAAACTTAACAACTCAAACAACACAACATAAATCATTTTTATATTAATTACAGATACGTTCTCTCATAGGATGATTCAAGAATGGATTTTAGAACAAGGATAGAGATTCAAATTTAGAGGAACCCTAATCAAGGAGAATTCTAACTAAGAAGATGGGCTTGAAAGGAAGATAAGATAATTAAATTACAAAAGAGGAAAGATGGATAGACTTATATTAACCGCGGCGACCTTAATCAGGTCAACCGAGACTCCATTTTCAGAGCAATGTGCCCAAGAAATCGGACTTCATCCCTCTAGAAACAACATTTAGAAAATTTGGCTTTCAACTGATGACTCCTAAGAGTTTGGAGGACATAGCTCAAATGAAATTCATGCTCCTTCTTTGACTTCTAAAAGATGAGAATATCATCAACGAAAACCAGAACAAACTAGTTGGGAAAATCACGAAAAACGTGATTCATGAGATCGACGAAGAAAGCGGGAGCTGTAACGACCCGTAAATTTTCGAACATTTTATTTGTTTTATTAATTATATTTAGTTGAAATTTTTAGAAAGTGTAAACGATAAAATTTTGAAATAAAAATTTAATATTTGAAATGCGTCTAGTTAAACATAGCAACTGCTAAATTTTCATCCGAAAATATGAAAGTTTATTTTCGTGTGCAATTTTGTTTCAATTTAATCAGTTAAGAATTGATGAAAATAAAACTTTTTTGAAACCTAAATATTTTTATATAGAAAAATTCTAAACCATCTTCTGAGCAAGACGTCATTTTTCGTTTTTCCAAATTCGGACTTCTTTAACTCCGTCGATCTTATTTTTCTTCGTTTTGCTGCATTTTCCGCTAGTAGAATATTCGAAATTTTATAATTCAATCAAACCACTAACAACTGTATACAGTTTTGATCGTCTCGTCATGCTGATCTTTACGGTATATTCGATTGTCAAAATTCAAAGTCCGGTGTATGGTACAATCTGCGAAACACCTTCCGTATCGGCTCCGAAATTTGAGTCTTTTGGTTTTCTCTACCCTTTCATATTCCACCGGTGACCATATACATTTCGTGATCAGAGACATTAATGTTAAGCTTTTGAAACTCCACCTTTTCACAACTGTTGGCCTTTGCTTTTCCCAAATTCATTTATTTCTGGCTTTTTATCGTTATTGGTTTTATTGTGTACTGTTTATTCTGTTCATCATTTCTAAACTATACAGAGCTATTCATATTTATTGGCTCGGTTACCCATTTTGCTCTCTCCTTTTCATTTGAAATAATACATACTTTTATTTGTTAAAGCTATCATTTTTCCACTGAAGCAATACTTCTGTCACCTTCTCCTTCATTCCACTTCTTCCCGAAACCCATCGCTGAGAACTCTTCCACCCACGTCCTCTCACGCAAGCACCGCAACAACCACCATCACGCCTCAGCCCTCCTCCCCCCGGCTGCTTGAAGATCCACCATCTCCCCGAGTGTAGCAGCCACGTCAAAACCCGAACCCTGATAGCCTGGCCGTGCTTGACCACTTCACCAACAGCCTGATCGCCGACTTCATCTCTCCTTGCTTACCACATCAACTCGCCGAACACCCGCCTACTACACCTGACAGCATGGTGGCCACATCTCGACCCCTCCACGCTTTGTCACCATCACCGAAGGCCAGGCATGCATCACCACTCCAGTCTCGAAGTTCATGCTTTGACTCTTCCCCACCGCTAGCCTTCAGCCCGAGCTCCTCTCCTTCACCTTCCCTTCCACTTTCACCCGGGCGTGGCTGCCGTTCACCGAGCCTCTGATATAGCCGACCCTATCTATGCATCTTTAGCCTCAACCGTGCCCCCTCGTCTCCATCCGTTATTATACGCGTGTGGTATAAAGGTTAGTTTTTTCATATAATTTGTGTATCAGTTTTTTTATATATATAAGTTTATTTATACATATAGTTACGACAGAACTAAGTTTTGTTAAATGTTTATATGAGTCGTATTATATTTTATAAATATTCTATGAAAATATATAATATACTGTTGTGCAGCACTTTACAATCTTTTGTATTAAAACAGACTTTTAATATTCAGGCTTAAAACAAGTTATATGATCTGTTCCCTTTTTATAAAGTTGTTTGAGTTTCAAAATATGTGTCAGGTTGCAAAACAATGAGTGGACCACAAGCATAGATATTTCGTGTTATTACATATTACTCGATATATGTGTTTTTATATATCACATTGGTATTTTGTTGTTTATACATTAGCTTATAGATATATATGGACGTATCTGACTTATACATTAACCTGTAGATTTTGAGGGTAACATTCAAAGTGTATATATAATATGGTTATTTGAGTTAAGATTTATATTATAAAATATAGATTTTTGATATATATTGTTGATTTCAAAGTAAATGTATATAAACAGTTATATATAGTTATATATGGGTTCACTTATACCAATTATCCTCATCGACCCCATTCTAATGTGTTCCATCTGTTCTTATTATCAACTTGATCGTTGAATTCGTGTCTACTTTGCTTCAATTCGTCATTCAGATTTCAGTGTCCGTATCAGTGTTCATATCCGTGTCATCTTCTGTATTCTCTAGCTTCGAAAGGTGAGCAATCACTCACGATTAATGTTCTTTTATTCATTAAGTTTAATTTCAATTGAAACGACAATTGAAATATGTTGTTGTTGGCTATTTACACTGTTATATATGTTATTACCTGTATCAGTTCACCTGTGACATCTGACACCACTATCTGTTATTTATACAATGATAATTCAGTTTGGTTGATAATGATTGATTGTTTGATGTTGACATTGGACGTTAAATTGTTAATGTTGTAAGTGATAAATAATTTGAAGTTGAAATTGACGTAGGATAGTTAGATTTGATATATGTTAAATTCATTTGGTGACTTTTGCATAATATGACCTCATTTAAATGTCAGATTAATTGACACGTAGAAATTTGGTTATGTACACCTTGAACCGTTGAATGTATGTTGAAAAATTGATGTAGTATGAAATTGGATAATGGATATCAAATGAAAAACCGTATTAATATTAGTGTAATAATCTTTAATCTACATGAAATGATAGTGTAGATTCTAGAAATAATTATATTAATTTGCACAAACAACAATGTGAATTAATACGATTATTTCGGGATTATTTGAATTGATTATTGGATTGATTTCGGTTGTTGTTATTGCTTGTTTATTTACTTTGACACCATCCCAGTTATCACACTGCAAGTTCCCTTTGCTATGCTTTGATTTTGAATTGAATTTGAATTGGGTTGAAATGATAAATACCCAAATTAAACTTTGACCTAGGATAGAGAATTAAATAAAACCTGATTGGTCAATAATTTGATTTAAAAATAAAATAAAGATTTTATTTGAATAAATAATAAGGTTTTAAAATGAAGTTGGAATTTTTATGAAAGGAAAATGTTAATATGTAATAATCCGAAACAAAATATTAACATAGTAGTTGATGAAAGAATGTTGTTTAAAATTTAATTATTAAGTTTGAAGTTATTTAATAATTAAGTTTTTTTGAAATTATTTAATAATTAAATAAGATTGAACTATTTAATAATTAAATGAAATTGAATTCTTGATATGTGAAATTGAACTTCGTAATAAGTGAAATTGAACTTCTTTAATAAGTAAAGTTCAGTTATGAAATAATTAAGTTTTGGAATTTGTAACTAAGTAAATAAATAAGTGAAATCGAATTTCTTTAATAAGAAATAAAATGTGATTTATTGAAATTAATGTAAGACTTGTAACTCAAAGAATTTGATTTGACGAAATTAACTTAATTAAAATTTTGAGTTTTGATATAATAAAGTTGAACTTTAGTAATTGATTTAATGAATTGGAAGTTAAAAAGAATTGTTTTGAATGATAAATTAACTTAACAGATATTGAATGAAGTCGATCAATGATTTTAAATTGATTTGAATGTTAAATTAAATTAATTTAAATTTTTCGAAATGAAACTTATATACGAACTTGAATTAATATTTGAATTGTTTTAAATAAAATTTGAAATTGAATTATAAGATTTTGAAATGGGAATTTGGAAATTTTGAAACGTAAATGTTTGGAAATTGGTTTAGAAAGACAAATGAAATGTTGGTTTACAAATTCTAATTGAGATTGAAATTGATTTGGTTTTGAAATAAATAAAGACCAATCAGTGTAATAATTACAAAAGTTATTAAAGAGACCGGAATCGGTTAGGGACATACTCACTATCTAAAGCGAAAACCACTTTAATAACTATACGCGGAGTGTGATCTAGAATAAAGTGGTTGGAATGATGTACGTTGATGACTGAAGAAAGAGAACGATAATGGATAGCCTTGACACTTGTGTCAAATTGGAAATGACTAAAACAGGAGCCGTGTCGGGCCAAATGGGGTTAGCTACCTCGAGCGAACACAATTCTTCGTAAACTACTGATTACTTGTTATTGATTGGTGCACCCTCGAAATTTTGGGAGTGTTGTTTCGCGGTGTTGCAATCGTTGCGGCGATGCGTTCTCACCTGTCCGGATCAGGCAAACGATAGTTTCACTACCTTGGGTATTGCCTCATATGTCTTGTCATACTTGTATTCCTATATGCGACCACTACGATTTGTTTTGTGTTATACCTATGGAGTACTCCCTGATATCCCACTAGTTTACGGTGGAGTTTACAGTGCTGTATAGACTATAACGCTTATATAAAATGTGTTAAGGGGGATAATGGTAACGCCTTAACACTATTTTGATACTTTATATTACTGATAGGCATTATCTACTTATCGTACACTACTACATAGTAGATAGTTTAACGGATCCTTAAAGGATGGTTATTCTCAACATCCTTTGAGTTACTTGTATTTCGGTTGTTATTTCACCTAAGTTGGATTTATTGATATAAGAATGTTAATCCTGACTCGAGTGTTTTGTGTTTTGCTTTACGCTCGAGTCAGACTGAGTGTACTAGTATTCGAGACTCACTTTTGGAGTTGGAGCTTCGCTTGGAGATCCAGCTATCTATCCAGTTTCAGATATCCAGTTGATTCTAGTGATGTATTCTGATATTGTATTTGATTATTATATTCGAGACATCTGTTGTACCTTATTTAACTCTGATATGTATATAGTAGCTTCATGAACTACTATCTTTTGTTTCCGCTGCATTTATTACTCTGTGTCTGTGATTATTTTATTTACTGTATATGCTGAGTTTTGCCAAATTTAAATTAACAATTCGGTATTTTGAATTATTCAAGTCCGACATGTGCGGATGCGAATGGTCCAAAATAGCGGGTCGTTAAAGTAGCATTGGTTAATCCAAAGGGCATGACTAACCATTCATAGAACTATTCTCCATTCAGAAAGCTGTCGTAGGAATGCTCTCCTTAGCTATACGAAGCTGGTGAAAATCGATAGCAAGATTGAGCTCCAGGCATAAGACCGATGCAGAATTCAATCTCCCGCTAGGGAGGAAGAGAAGTGACTTTACCAAAGACATCCAGAAAGAGTTGGACAACAGGGGTGGAGTCAAGGTCACAAGGCTGAGCATCAAGCGAAAAGATAAAACTGCCTGCATAATCCTGAGGCATTCGACATTCGATCATATGAGAATTACCCTGGTCGTCTGCTAGAGAAACGACTCGGGCTTTGCAAGAGATAACAACATCATAACGCTTTAACCAATCACCCCCAAGTAAGGTATCAAATGCATCGAAACCCAAAACATAGAAATCTTCAGTGGATCGACGCCTGTTGTAAAGGAGTTTAACCCCTTTACAAATCATACTAAGGCTGGCGGGACCACCGATGGGATCAATCACACATAAGGATGAAGTTGCCAATTTAGGTTGCAAGATGTGCTTAAATTTATTACAGAGATCAACAGAAATAAACAGTATCAAGAGGAACACGAACCGGAAAAGACAAGAATGGATTTTAGAACAAAGGTAAAGTTCCAAAATTTAAAAGAAATCCAAATCAAAGAGGATCCTAACAAAGAGTTTCAAGCTCGAACGAAGATGATTTTGAAATTAATTTCACTCATTTTAGGGTATTACTACCTTATCCCTAATGAGTTTTTACTCAATATGCTAAGTTTTGCGTAAACCAGAGCTTTGATACCACTTGTAACGACCCGCTATTTTGAACCATTCAAATCGATAGTAATCCACACATGTCAGACTTAAATTGCTTAAAACAACATATTGTTAATTTATATTTGGCAAAACTTAGCATATACAGTAAATAAATCAATCACAGAATCACAGACATAGAGTAATACAACAATAAGCAGTGGAAATAGATAAATAGTAGTTCATGAAGCTACTACATAAACATCAGAGTTGAGGCAAATACAACAGAAATCCCAAGTACACAGAAGTCACTAATACAAAGCAACTGACAAGTCTGAACATAAACAACTAGAAATAACTGAAAAGCTGAATAGATAAAGATCTCTAAGCAAAGCTCCAAGCTCCAAAGGTGAGTCTCAAATGCTATGACACTCAGTCTGACCCGAGAATAAAGCAAAACACAAAACACTCGAGTCAGGATTAACATTCTTATGCAAGTAAATCAACTCAAGTGAAATGCAATATAACTTAAAGGATGTTGGGATTCCATCCTTTAAGGATCCGTGGAACTATCTATATACATAATACAATACGCCACATAAATAATGTCTATAGTAAAGTAAAATACTAAAATAGCGTTAAGGCGTTACCCATATCCCCCTTAACACATTTTTATATAAATGTCGTAGTCTATACAGTACTATAAACTCCACCAAACCGGTGGGCTATCAGGGAGCACTCCATAGGTATGACACAACCAAACTCATAGTGCGCTCAATAAGGCATGTGACAAGGCATGCGAGGCAATGCCAGGGTAGGATTCTACCGTTTGCACTCTCCGACTGGTGGTAACATCCTACTTCGTTCTGGATTCTCCACCACGTGCACAGTTGTTAAAGTGGATTTCGGTATTGGCAAAGAGTATGACAATATCCGATCCCGGTCTCTTAACAACCAAACGCTAATTTCACACTGTGGTCATTTTATAAAACCACTTTTATAAATATTTAAATAAAATCTCAAATCAAAAAATTAAATCAAAACCAAAATATAAATATCTATCTTCAATTACATTTAATTTTGAAAATATTCACTTTCGAAATCGTTATTCACTTCCAAAATCATAACCACAAAATAGGTTAAACCATCATATCAAAGTATTCGTATTTAAAATTCATTAAATCTAAATCATAACAGTTCCAACTTAAACAGTTTGAATATTGAAAGTAGTTTACATATTGGAATAGTTATACATTAAAAATAGTTTATATTTAAAAATAGGTTATAGATTAAAATAGTTTATATATTAAAAATATTATATATATAAAGAGTTATATCGAAAATAGGTTTAAATTAGAATTGTTTCTTCCAATTTCACAAATTAATTCAAAACTACTTTTAGTTCCAAAATTCAATTTAAATCAATCTCAGTTCAACAATTTCAATTAAAAGGCCAAAGGTTCAATTCAAATTCTCATTAAAACCATTTTTAATTTATATCGATTTCAATCCAGGTTTGAACTACAAATTTAAACCACTTCCATTTCAATAGGTTTCAAAGTTTAAATATTCAAAACAACTAACAATAACCCAATTTGATAAATTTCATTTATATTTCAAAATTCAACTATAATTTTATTTAAATTTGAAAACATTCACTTAACCATTTTTTATAACATTTAAATAAAATCTCAAATTAAATTTTTTAATCAATATTAAATATTCAATTCAATTTTATTTAAATTTAAAATATTCATTTAACCACCAAAAATCAAAAATCTAGTTATCAAGTTATAAAAATCATATCTTTTAAATCTCAAAATTAATAAGTTTCAAATCAATTTTTATTTAAATTCAATTGTTAAACAAATTAAATTACAAATTATCTTTAATTTATCTTCCAACTTTATTTAATTAAGTTATTACAAAATCTATTTTAAAAATATTAATATAAATTGTAAATAAATATTTAAAACATATTATATATATTAGTTAAATTAAATTCTCATTAAATTTTATTATATTAACTATTATTAAATTAAATCTTATTTTACTAAATATATTGTATAAAATCTTATTTTATATGATTAAAAATAATAAATTTAGAAGTAAAATCTAAAAATTTATATTTTTTCAACACTTATCTTATAAATTTAAAATCCAAAAATATAATTTAAAATCAAAATTTTACACATATATTAAAATAAAATCTTTATATTATATTTAAAAATCAATATTTATTAAAATCCATATATTTCCTTTCAAAACTTTGGAAATCATTTTTCAAAAATAAACCAACGGTGCCCGTATATAATTTTCTATCCTATGGTCAAGTCATATGGATATTTATCATTCAATCCACAATAATTTAATATATACGGGTATATATCATTTTAACCAGTAATCCCAAAATTTCAAAATCAATAAAATCGCTTAGGTTTATCATTTCAACCCATAACGAATTTTCCTAGTCTATAATATCATTCGGGTATGTATCATTCAACCCATAGGAATTTTCTAAACTAACAGGGAACTTGCAGTGTGATTGAAAACAGATAATCAACGGCATAACATATAAGGAACTTGCAATTGTGAATCATATATTATACATGTCAATATAAGTGTTATACAAAGCAACATATCATCATGGACATCAAAACGAACATCACATTATATCATCATATATATATGCCAAAGTAAGCATCGTAACATATAAAATCATATATATATTAACAAAAAAAATCCTATCTATAACAAACATTTCAGTGGTCAATCAAGTGATGTTTATTTACTTAAAAATAAAATTGTTAATCGTGAGTGATTGCTCACTTTTCAAGGCTAGAGAATAATGGGAATAAGCAAACAAACACAGACACGCACATGGATAAGCGACCAAGCTAGAAAATCGCTGTAATACGGATCCGAACAGCGGCGAGCTAGAAAACTACTTTGACACTGGCCACGACAACGGAGAAACAAAGCAAAGCTAGCTAGACCCGAGAATTTGATACAAACAAAATATATATGTATTTAACTTCTCTTTTTTTATATAAAGTAAAAATAAGGCTGCAGCATAAAATAATGGAGAAATCATTGAACTGAGTTAGATTATTGTTAATACCAGAAACAGGAGAAGCACCTGCTAATGAACTTGAACTAACACAGTCGGTTACTAATCAAGCAAAGTAGTTTCAGGGATCAAGCGAGTGTCAGTAGAAGCAGGCTTCTTCTACATCGAAACCAAAATGTACGGTGATGGCGCACAGGCGGGCTGGGTAGGAAGCGAGGGTTAGAGGGAAAATGGGGCATGCTCGGATGAGGGTAGTGCTGCGGCCAGGGGAGAAATGGTGGAGGGTGACTGTTTAACGGCAAATTTTCTACTGATTAGAAAATACCGATAAATTTTGAAATAAAATCACCGCAAGCGCAGGACGTACAATTTTAGTATGTGGCGAGTACGGGTCGATCCGCAGGGAATTTTCGAGATTTTAAAATTTTCAATTCAATCAAATTAGACCAAAGTGAGAGGAAATTGTTAACTACAAAAAAGAAGCTAAAGCCTGAATTAAAATGGAATTTAAAAACTATTAGACTAGAGAACAATTTAGAGGCAAATCCACTCTCATATTTTTTGTAAATCAACAAACAAATAATTTATGATCTCTAGCTTTGATATTAAGTGAAATAATTGTTGTATTTATCATAAGTATGGTTTGTTTATGTTATTAATTAACATAACTCAAACCATCAAACTATAATACAACAAATAAACCACTTATTAATTATCATGAAAATGAAGCCAAAGCAAAAGCTATTTTATGTATGATCTATTTAATATTGTAATTAGTAATATAGATCATCAAATTTCATTTTTACTTTCATTTCAAAATCAAAAATTAATTAGCAAATGATGATGTAAATTGTATTTATGTTGAATAATAATAGCTCATTTGCATAAGCAATATAAGCTATCAAACCCACTTGTATAAACTTACATCAAAATTCACTTTTATGAAGTATAAGCTAAAGAGATCATAAATCATAAAAATGTTGAAATTACATAATATTTGAGAGCTTCATTACCCCTAAATTGAAGGGGTTTAGCTACTCATTTGTGTTATCAAATCAACACATGTAAGTTTCAACATTAAAAATCAAAGAAATGAAAACTAAGCAAAGGAAGAAAGAGAGATTAACTACTAACTATTTGCATAAAAATTAAAGCTACACTACATGCATGAATGTAAATCTAAGCTATGAACATAAAAAGAAAGAGTGCATAGAAATAAACATTAACAATAAAACAAAGAAAAGCATGTAGAAAAGAGAGAAGAAAGAGGCTTGGAAGCCTTTTTTATTTCACTTTGATTTTTGTTTACAACTTGCTAATTTCCTAAGCAAATATAAGAGAGAGTAGAAGATATTTTCATGTACATAAGAGGGTTATTTATACATGCATAAAACCATAATTCATATTTTTGGGGAATGCCCAAATAGCCCTTGAGGTAGTGTAGCCACCAAGTAATCATTAGCATATGTTAATTCTCCACTTAAATGTGCATGAAGCTTTAATAGCCTTTTAGCATGTGCATTAGCTCCTAATTATAAATCAAGGTAAGTGGGTAGGTGGGGTCCTCCATTATCATGAGCTTGAATTATTTCCTCTTCATTCCTTTGTATTCCCTTGTGCATGCACATATGTTCATGAAGCCTCTTCCATATGCATCCAAATTCCTATAAAAATCATCAAAAAAATGTCCAAGTAAAAATTCTCAAATTGACACATGCACAAAAATGTCCATTTTGCCCCTGAATGAAGTTGAATATACGATGATTTGAAAACAATTGAATTTTGGTTTTAAACATGTTAAAATGCCCAAATATGATATTTATTTAAACAAAAAGAGATAAAATATGGATGTATATATATGCACATTTATGTGCACATCAAATAACCCCACACTTATCTTTTTATTCTTCCTCGAATAAAGGAAAACTAAGATAAATCCGTTTTCGTAGGGAGCACGATTGCATTGATCGTATGCAACAAGCCGTTAAACCTCTGGGTGTCCCCAGTAGGACGAGTGTTGTCTCGTGAGGGTTTTCAGCGGATACTACCCACAAAATCCAAATGCAGGATGAAAATATTTACAAAATGCAAGATTTATTTACAAAGAGATGAATGCGAGTTTTTGAAAATATTTATAAATGAAGGATTTACTTTTAAATCGACACAAATAAGTTAAATATAAGTTTTGGTAATTATCTTGAAAATTTAAGTCATTTACTCGTCAAAATTTCCAACAAAAATCAAGTTATCATAGCAAATAAACAATAGTTTAACTCGTTGTTTCGATTGATAACAAAGTATAACTATGAAATAAATCCTTATTTGATTATCAAAATTTATCAAAGTGGTACTTTCATTTCTTTCCAATAACAAGTCAAATCAAATAAGTTAAAATGGTGCTCGGGTTTCAATTGCTTATTCTCTCTTATTTGAAAATTTTATTGATATTAACGATATTTACATATGCCTAACTCAGGTAAACTGAGGCCAGATATATTACCCATGCACTGCCTTGCGGACTGATGTGAGGGGAATACAGAGCGTGACGAGTGAACACACTGAGCACTTATCGACTGTAGGCGTTATTAAAAAGAATTTTTATATATATCTACCTAACTCGGATAAACAGAGGCCAGATATACCGATCGTGCACTGCCTTTCGGGCTTACGTGAGAAGGGTACAGAGCATGGCGAGTGAACACACGACTCTAGGTGTTAAAAATATATACATATATACAAAAAAAAATTTGAGTTTTTATTTTTTTTATATTTTTTAGAAAGATAGAGTTTTGCAAAATCATCTTAGCACCATTTAACTTAAAAGATAAAAATGTTATATACTTTACTTTAAATTTACCACTTTTTTTTAAACAAAGATTTTCAATTAGAATATACTTCATAATTAACACATATGAACCTTCGTATACACTAGTTAAACAATTGTTATTTGTAATCAAACTTCATTTTTATTTTTTCCAAGACAAATAAATTTTCAAAAATTTCAATTTATTAACCAAAACTTATACTTATCCCATAGTGTTTCTTCAAAAATAAATCAAAATGCTAAAAGGAAAATGTTTTTGAGATTTAGAAATTTTGAGATTTTTTTTAAGTTAAAAGAAAATGAAAATTCAAAAATGCCATGAAACTAAAAAAATGAAAATGAGACTCCCCCCCAACTTAATTTTGACTGTGTCCCCATAGTCAATGCATGATATAATGAGTGTAACGGGGAAAACTATGTACATATTTACAAAAGAGGGTTAACATTCTTACTAGACGTAGCTTGGCTCATGAAGGATCATGAGCTCCTCCTCTTGGTTATTTGGCAATTCCAAGAAAGGTTTCAAACGATGACCGTTGACTTTGAAAATCGATCCATCCCTGGGACTTTCTATTTCTACGGCACCGTGTGGAAAAACAGTTCGTACCACAAATGGTCCGGTCCATCTTGATTTAAGTTTCCCAAGGAATAAATGAAGTCTTGAGTCATATAAAAGAACTTTTTGGTTAAGCAAAAACATTTTCCTTAGGATTGACTTGTTAAAAAAAATTTGGTTCTTTCTTTGTAAATTTTCTCGTTTTAATACGCGTCGTTCCTAAGTTCTTCTAGTTCGTTGAGTTGTAATTTTAGGTTTTCGCCAGCTTTCTCAAGATCAAAGTTTAAGTTCTTTATTGCCCACAACGCTTTATGTTCGATTTCAATGGGTAAATGAAAAGCTTTACCGTAAACTAAACGAAATGGGGACATCCCAAGGTTATTTTTAAAAGCAGTATGGTAAGCCCAAAGCGCATCGATCAATTTGCGAGACCAATCTTTTCGATTTTTATTGACAGTTTTCTCCAAGATTTGTTTTATTTGTCGATTTGAAACTTCAACTTGGCCACAAGTCTGAGGATGATATAGAATGGATAACTTGTGGGTTATCGAGTATTTTTTCATTAAAGTTTCAAAGGAACGATTACAAAAATGGGTTCCGTTATCACTGGTTATTGTGCGAGATGTGCCGAACCTCGAAAAGATGTTTTCTTTGAGAAATTTCACAACAAGTATATGGTCGTTGGTTTTGCAAGGAACGGCTTCGACCCATTTTGAGACGTAATCGACAACGAGAAGGATATACAAGTTTCCAAAGGAATTGGGAAAAGGTCCCATAAAGTCGATACCCCAAACATCAAAAATTTCGATCGTAAGAATGGGGTTTAGAGGCATCATATCTCGTTGAGAAATTCGTCCAAGCATTTGACATCGATCGCAAGTTTTGCAAAATTCAAATGAGTCTTTGAAAAGGGAAGGCCAATAGAAACCACACTGAACCACTTTTTCCATAGTTTTTCGAGGACCGAAATGTCCACCACACGCTTGATCGTGGCAAAACGAAAGAACACTCCTAATCTCATTATCCGAAATGCAACGTCGGATGATTTGGTCGGGACAATATTTGAACAAGTATGGATCGTCCTAATTGAAATATTTCACTTAGGACATGCATTTGTATTTGTCCTGTTTGGACCAAGATGAGGGAGTTTCTTTAGCGACTAAGTAGTTCACTATATCAACGTACCATGGATCGATAGAAATTGAAAGGAGTTGTTCATCGGGGAAGTTTTCATTGATTGGCACAGAAGATGGTGCGTTCGGAAGACGAGATAAGTGATCGGCCATGACATTATCGGATCTTTTTTTGTCTTTGATTGTAAGGTCAAATTCTTAAAGTAAAAGGATCCAACGAATCAAACGAGATTTGGCATCCTTTTTAGTAAAGAGATATCGAAGCACAGAGTGATCCGTGTACACAGTAATGTGTGAACCTATCAAGTAACGTCGAAACTTTTCGAGCGCAAAAACGAAATCTAGAAGCTCTTTTTCGGTTGTTGTGTAGTTGAGTTGAGCGTCGTTCAAAGTCATACTCGTGTAGTAAATGACGTGAAGGATTTTGTTGATGCGTTGTCCTAAGACAGCACCAACCGCAAAGTTAGAAGCGTCACACATTATTTCGAATGGCAGATCCCAATTGGGTGCTCAAATGATTGGAGCAGAAATGAGTTCGTTTTTGAGACTTTCAAAAGAAGAGATACACTCAGAGTTGAAATCGAATGGAACGTCTTTTCTGAGAAGAGTCGTCAAAGGACGAGCGATTTTGCTAAAGTCTTATAAAGCGTCGGTAAAAGCCAGCGTGTCCTAGAAATGATCGAATGTCCTTAATAGTTTTGGGAATGGGTAGGTTTGCAATTACATCGATTTTCGCTTTATCTACCTCAATGCCTTTATTTGAGATGATATGTCCAAGGACTATGCCTTGTTTGACCATAAAGTGGCATTTTTCCCAATTCAAAGTCAAATGTATTTCTTTACATCGCTTTAGAAACAACTTGAGATGATGTAAACATTGGGAAAAAGAATCGCCAAAGATAGAGAAATCGTCCATAAAAACTTCTAGAAAGCTTCAATCATGTCCGAAAAAATGCCAACCATGCATCGTTGGAAAGTTGCAGAAGCGTTACAAAGTCTGAATGGCATACGTCGATAAGCAAAGGTACCGAATGGACACGTGAAAGTCGTTTTTTCTTGATCTTCGAGAGCGATTGGAATTTGGTCATAGCCGAAATAACCATCAAGGAAGCGGTAGAATTCATGGCCGGCTAAACGTTCGAGCAATTGGTCAATGAAAGGAAGAGGGAAATGATCTTTATGTGTTGCGGCATTTAGTTTTCGATAGTCAATACAAACACGCCAACCCGTTTGAGTACGAGTTGGAATAAGTTCGTTTGAATCGTTCTTGACAACGGTTAGCCCAGACTTTTTCGGTACAACGTGAATTGGGCTAACCCATGAACTATCAGAGATTGGGTAAATGATTCCGTTGTTGAGAAGTTTAAGAATTTCATCATGCACTGCATCTTTCATTTTTGAATTAAGCCTTCGTTGCGCATCACGAATGGGCTTGGCATCGCCGATTAAATGGATGCGATGTTGAACAAGAGCGGGACTAATTCCCTTTATATCGGAGATCGACCATCCAATCGCTTCCTTGTTTTTCGAAAGAATAGAGAGAAGAGAAGTTTCTTGGTTAAAAGAGAGAGTTGCTGAAATTATGATGGGCAGCGTTTCGTTATCACCTAAGTATGCGTACTTCAGGTGTTCGGGAAGTGGTTTGAGGTCCAACTTCGGGAGTTGCTCGATTAAAAATTTGGGTTGAGATTAGGACTCAACTGGAAGTGACTCAAAGGGAAGAGTGTCTTCAATTTCGTTGAGAGTTTCGTGAAACAATTTTTCGTACTCGGCTTCGCGTTCGTCGTTAAGGTCAAGTGTCTCATTTTCGAAGTTTTCATGAATGGCACTAACTTCCAACGTTTGGTCACGAGGTTCGTTCGATTGGCTTTCAAGATAGAAAATATTAAGATCCAAAGTCATGTTTCCAAAAGAGATTTTCATCGAACCGTTACGACAATTGATTAAGGCATTTGAGGTGGCTAAGAATGGTCGGCCTAAAATCAAAGGGATTTGACTCATAGGGTTTGTCACGGGTTATGTATTGAGAATAATAAAATCAATGGGGAATATGAATTGCCCTACTCGAATGAGCACATCCTCAATTTCTCCTACGGGCTTCTTAATCAGCGATCAGCGAATTGAAGCGTAACTTTTGTGGGTTTGAGCTCACCTAAGCCTATTTGTTCGTACACGGAGTATGGAATCAAGTTGACACTTGAGCCTAAGTCTATCAAACATTTGTTAATCGTCTTGTCTCCAATTGTACATGAAATCGTAGGGCCGCCAGGATCTTTGTATTTAACGGGCATGGATTGGGACAAGACTTCACTCAAACTGGTAGCTAAGAAGACCTTTTTGGACACTTGAGTGTGTCGCTTTTGGGTGCACAGGTCCTTAAGAAATTTCGCGTAAGTAGGGACTTGTTGAACGATGTCAAGAAGCGGGATGTTCACTTTACTTGTTTAAATATTTCCAACATCTTTTCCATTTGATCCGAGTGTTTTGTTGGTCGAAGACGATGTGGAAATGGAACACGATACTCGGTAGGCAGGTCTACTCGAGTAGAAGAAGAAGAATTTTGATTGGCATATGATTCGAATTTGGCTCCACGTTCTGTTCAGATTCATTCATTGTTTTAGAAGTGTCGAGAGAGGTTTTCGGTAAATTGTTTGGATTAACGACTTGATTATCGATTTGTTTACCGGAACGTAGAGTTGTGATAGCATTCAATTAGGTGACATTTCTATCTTGAACAACATGGGCTTGATTTGAATTTTCATTTTGATTTCTGGGATTTGGAAGGGGCTGGCTTGGGAATGTTCCTCGTTCGCGTTCGCTTACAGACATGGCTAATTGACTCATTTGCATTTCGAGTTTTGCAATTGACTGGGTTGTGTTTTGCATATATGAAGTCAATAAAATTTGCAAATTGCTGTTTGATTGAAGGCTTTGAGTAGTTGCTTTAGCCAACGTTTCAAGAGTTTTCTCAAGTGAACTTAAACGTTTATCATCTTGGGGAGGATGCGCAGAATTTGGTTGAAAATTTTATTGTTGCGGTTGATTATGAGACGGACCCGCAAAGTTTGGTTGGAAATTGTTGGGATGAAAGGGAGGATTCGAAGAATTATTCGAGAATGCTTGAAAATTGGGATGAATCGTATTCGTGTTGGGATTGTTTTGGTTCCAAGCAAAATTCGGATGATTTCTCCAATCAGGATTATACGTTGGAGAAAACGGGTCATTTTTGGCTTTATTGAAAGCGTTGATTTGTTCGACAGAATCGGGACACTGATCGGCTATATAATCAGGATCGTTGCATTTATAACACATCGGTTGGGAAGCTTGATTCATTTGATTCGACGAGAAATTGTTATCGAATTTTTTAATCATTGCATCGATCTTAGCTTCCAAAGCAAAAGAAGATCCTATCGAGTGTGCACTCGATCGAGAGTAAATTGATTTTTCGTTCGAACGTTCCCATCGGGATGAATTTTCAGCGAGGTTTTCAAGAAATTGCCAAGCATCATCGTGATGTTGGGCAAGAAAATTGCCTTGGCACATTGATTCGAGCATGGTTCGTGAGCTGTTTTCGAGTCCATCGTATAAGATTTGGCAAATCGTCCATTTTTCAAAGTTATAGTGTGGACATTTTATCAAAAGCTCTTTGAATCTTTTAAAATATTTTCCTAATGATTCTCCCTTGAATTGATGAAAATTTACAATTACGTTTCAGATTCTACTCGTTTTTTCCAAGGGGTAGAATTTTTTTAAGAAAGCTTTTACGAATTCTTCCCACGTTTTAATCGAGTTCGATGGTAAGCTGTACAACCATTTTTCAGCGTAATCCGTAAAAGCGAATGAGATTAGTCGAAGTTTGATTCCGTCATTGGGAAGTTTTTGGAGTTTTATGGTTGCGCAAACTTGTTCGAATTTAGTCAAGAAAATGTAGGGGTCATCGTGCTCGAAATTGCCAAATTTTGGAAGCATGGCAATATGGTTTGAGTGAATTTCAAAATGGTTACCCGTAGGGGCGGGTAACGTGATGCAAGATGGAATAGAAACTCTATCGGGAAAGATTCTATCCATAAGAGTTCGAGGGGCGTTCTCGTTCGCCATTTCGAGAGGATCGTCTGTTCGAGTTAAACGATTAGTTATTGAGTCGCAAGTCCAATGATTTGTTGTGTCATGAGTCCAAGTACTCATGCATAGGTGAAATTTGAGAAGAGAAAGAAGTTAGAATCGAGTTTAGAGAATAAAAGAAGATTTGAAAAACGAAGAGAAAAATTGTTTTTGTTTTTGTTGTTTTTTTTTTTCTTTTAAGGAAGAAAACTATTTACCAAATGAAATTTATTTTCAAAAGAGAAGTTTGATTTTTGTTTTGTTTTTGGCTTTTCAAATTTTTTTATATATTTTTGATTTTTGTATTTTTTTTTGAATTTTCAAACTTTCAAATATTTACCAAAAGGAAATTTTTTTGTTTTTGTTTTTACAAAATGGGAATTTGATTTTTTTGTTTTTGTTTTAGAATTTTTAAATTTTTTTCTTTTTGAATTTTTTTTTTGGATTTTTTTTTTATTGAAAATTTTCAAAGGAAAGTAAAAAGGATTTTTTTTGGTTAAAAATTAAGTGAAGTAAAATTTACAATTTTTTTGGATTTTTTATTTTTGATTTTTTTATTTTAAATATGCATGAACTAATGTAACTAAATGAATGCAAAAGACTTAATTACAGTTTTCTGTCCTTTGTAGCTCCTAACCCAAAATTGTATAATCACACTTTGTCTTAAATCAACAAAATAATTTCTCAGCCAGGTAACGGGCAGGGTTATCGGTGCACCATGAATCACCATTGCAATGCAGCCGAAGATTTAAGTACCTTCAAAAGAACAACCAGTATAATATTTACGAATCACCGTAATTTTTATAACTAGTTATTACTCTGCCATAGCCTAGACACCAAGAAATAAATTGTTCGAAGAAAACAATTGTGAAGATACAATTAAGCCCTAGATGTGCTCGCGACACCCTTAAGTCGAATGTCTAACCTTTATTATTAGTCAAATTATGCAATGAAATGCGTTTGTGGGCTAAGGAAAGGGTGATGAAATCCCTCACCTTATGTGAATTGGGGTATTGCCCTTAGAAATTAAAAATAAGATGAGATGAATGCAAAACAAGAAATTAAACGTGTATTAACAATGCAACTAAAATAAAGTTTGTTTTTGTTTTTGGATTTTGAAATTTTTTTATATATAAATGCAAATGCACGCAACTAACAATGCAATTCAAATAAAAAGGGAAAAGGGTCACGATACCAGAGCGTGTAGAATTATTAGCAATTTTTTTAGCGGCAAATTTTTTTATTTATGCAAGCAAGGCGATTTTTTTTTTGGCAAGCGGTTCTTCCTTGCAATTTTCTGCTTTGGCTATCTGAAATTTAAAACAAGATATATACAGTTTTTTTTATGATCAAAGAAAATAAAAACTAAAGCAAAACAAAACAATTTAAACTAAAAATTGATTTTTTTCTTTTTTTAAGGATAAACAAAATAAAATTAAATGAAACCAACTTTTTTTTATGAAACACAAAACAGAACAACTGTTTTTTATTTTTATTTTTAAGTGCAAATCAAAACAAAAGCAAATCAAAACAAAGGACAAATTTTTTTTTATCAAACTCGACCGTTCAACAACCCCACCTGGCCCAACAACAATGATGCTTTATTTTAATCAAAAGACAACACAGCACACAAATCCTATTTCTCGTCTAAAAACGAAAGCTTTTTTTAAGGATTTTTTACTATATTAGCCTAGTTTTATAAAGATATTACGTGAATAGACCAATTCTGAAAGTAATTACAAATATAACCAGTTTTTGTTTAACTGGTCTATACCGTTGGCGATTTTTCAAAAATCGCCCAGAGGGTATAGCCACAAACAGCCTACCTTTCTCTCTCATTTTCACCCTTTCCTCAAAACCTATGCAAAATTCTTTAATGGCAGATGTGATCTGAAATCTAATTTCATGCTCCTTAAAACATTTGTTCGGTGATAAATCTATAGATCGAGTTCACGTTGCTTAGCAAATTTCAGCTAGTTGAAGGTAAATTCACGAAACCCTAGTTTTTTTGTCTAATTTCTGTATTTTGATGAACTTAGTAAATGGTTATGTTAAGGTAAGAGGTTGGTTTAATGTGTACGTACTGAACGAATTGTATATTGATCTGTAGAATGGCGAGAAATATGGTGCCTACGCTTTGCTACTACGACGGCGAACTACTTGTCGATGATCAAAGAAACGGTAAATATGTTGGTGGAATTTGTAAACCAGGAAGAGTGCGAAAAGGTTGTAATTTGATGGAATTAAAAGAAGCTGTGTACAAAACGACGAAGATTAGTAAAGAAGATTTTGAACTTGAGCTGGTGGTTAACTGGCCTACGGACTCGGGTTCTAAAGCAATAGCATTAGCGGACGATGACGATGTAGAAGTAATGTTTTCTGCTGTTGCAAAATCTATTGAGTTATATGTAGGGCAAATAGCAAAGCAACAACAAGAACATCAGGTGTCATCTCCCGTTGTGAGTAGTGGAATTGGATATTATACACAGATGTTGGAGACTGTGGATCCATCTACTGATTACGTATCTCCTAGCTATAGCAATCCGTTTCCAAATGATGGAATACACCGTCCTCCAGCAATGCAGTACGGATTTATGCCGTACGAAGACGCGCAGCCGTTTACGCAACAAAGCAACATTTATTGCAACCCGCCTAGGGATGCTAATACGAGTGCAAGGTAAAAAAAATTTGATGAATTGGTAGATGTACTATTATGTAGATAATTTTTCTGAAGCTATGTCGTAATTTAAACAGCTTCCATCAACAAGACATTCAACATGACGAAAGCGATGAACATGTTAATGCAAATTTGTCGCAGTCAATGTATCCTAATCCATGCGAACTATATGATATGAGTCAAAGGTATGTTTACAGATTGTGCTATATTTTTCATCTCATTTGGTCTCTATTGTCGGTTAGTTGACTACTTTATATCAATTAGGTATATGACAGCTGATTCTGGTGCACAATGGAGTGCTGGACCATCCACCCATTCTCCGTATGCAAATTTTGACAATGATATGGATGTTGGTGGGAATGCAGCCGTGGATGAAGAACGTCATGTAGATAGCATGGTCGTTGCTTCTATGAATGTTAACGAAGACTCTTGGATACAAAGAATGCAAGTTAACAACGAGCCGTTGAACTATGACTTCCCTGCAGCAGATGACAATGATGCAGATAGTGATGAAGCAGAGATGGAAGTGCCTTTGGATGATGATCTTTGCACCGCTCAAATGTTGGCAAGATCTGTTGTTGCTAATCTTCAATTTTCCAGCGAACGATTTTCGACCTCTTGCGTTCAAGCTGACTTCAGTGTTGGAATGGTTTTTGAGACAAAAGATAAGTTTCTTCAACAACTAACGGAATGGTCAATTCTGCATGCTGTGTCATACAAACCGATAAAGTCGAACAAAACACAATATACCGCTATATGCACCGTTGAAGGTAATTGTCCTTGGAGAATACATGCCATAGTTTCGAAAAAATCCGAGTCGGGATGGTGGGAAATTCGGAAGTATCCAAGCGAACACACTTGTGTCAACCCAATAGTTAATTCCAACCATAAGCAAGCAACTTCGAAATTTCTTGTGACAAAAATAATGTCTTTTGTCAAAGCTGATTTGGATATTTCAGCTGGTACAGTCCAGGTGCTTGTGCACGATCAGTTGTTCATCAACATAAGTTACATGAAAGCGTGGCGAGCTTTAAGCAAAGCAATAGAGAGAATTTATGGTGATTGGGCAGAATCGTACTCGACTCTACCACAGTATTTTGACGAGATAAAAAGAACGAACCCTGGCTCTATAGGTCACGTGACACATAATGAAGTGGGAGTGTTCGATCGCGCTTTTTGGGCATTTGGGCCTTGCATTACAGGTTTTGCACATTGTCGGCCGTTGTTATGTATTGACGGGACACACTTGTACGGTAAATACAAAGGCACATTGCTTGTTGCAACCGCGATAGATGCAGATGATTGTCTTTATCCTTTGGCATTCGCAGTAGTTGAATCGGAGTCATGTGATTCTTGGGGTTGGTTTTTTTCTTGCATGCTAGAATTCATACATAGTGTTCGCGGTCGTTGTATTACTTTCATATCCGATAGGATGAAAGGAATTCCAAAAGCTTTACACGGGAAATGGCGACAACCGCATAAGCATCGATATTGTGCAAGACATCTCAAAGCCAACTTTCAAGCGGCAGGATTCAGAGATAAGCGTTTGACAGGATTATTTTATTCGGCAGCGTGCGCGTCCGAAGTAGTTGAGTACCTGAAAATCAGAGAAGAGATAAAAGCAACAAGTAGACGTGCGCATGAGTGGATTGAGCGGAGTCTAGGTAATTTTGAAGAAAACTGGGCTTTGTGCAAAGACGATGGAGGACGCTTTCATGTAATGACAACTAATGCTTCTGAAAGTTTTAACGGCGTATTGAAAGGAGCTAGATCGCTACCTATAAAGGCTTTGGTTGCACGAACATTCTATCGCTCAGTTGAATATTTCTGCAAGCGTCGCCAAATTGCAGATGAACTAGCGACACGCTTGACTCCAAAGTGGGAAGCCAAAATAGCAGAAAGAGCCAGCGAAGCACGTCATTGCAGACTAGTACGATTTAGTCAAACCGAATGGCAGGTAATTCACTACTTTGGTGATGAATATAAAGTTATAATTGACGGCACCAACTGCTCGTGCACATGCAACATTCCGATACTGCAGAAGATACCATGCTCTCATGTAATGGCAGCTTGTTCGGCGCAAGCAGGTGGTGCTAATAGAGCACATCATGACTTAGCGTCAAGTTGGTACACCGTTGACAGCTACAAAGCCGCTTATAAGCCGGAGTTTCATCCCGTGCGTGATAGGAGATTTTGGGGCGCAAATAACGGTACTCAGATATTGCCTCCGACTGTGAGACGGCCACCGGGGAGGCCACGGTCTACAAGGATGAAAGGTGTGATGGATGAAGGCCAGTCGTCCAAGTCAATCAGGTGTACCAAATGCGGTGTGCTAGGTCATAATCGTAAGCGATGTGTTACTGCCGTGTAGATGTGTTTGTACTATTTAACTTCTATGTAATTGAACTCTACTTTCTGCTTAACATGTCCTGTTGTTTGCTGCTGTTCTAAATTTTTGTCAAATGCTATATATTGTTTGTTATGTATGAAATTACCTGCTGTTGTCTAGTAGCAGCAGCAGGAAAAAAGATCCTGGCGATTTTTCAAAAATCGCAAATAAAAATCGCCAATGGGCGATTTTTCAAAAATCGCCAACGGGCGATTTTTGAAAAATCGCCCTCCAAAACCTGCTGCTGCTGAAAAACAGCAGCAAGTCCATACCATACAAAATGCAAAACATGAATGTGCAATCCAATCAATACCATACCATACACAATGCAAAACATCATTAATATTGATATCCAATCAGTCCACAAAAGCATCAATAGCATCCATATCCAATCAATACACAACACAGTTTAAAGTGCATAAACATATCCTATATAATGGACGTATCATCTACGCAAGCGACGAACTTCCATAGGCGTACGACGGCGTTCCGGCTGTTGGGACATGTACACTTCTTCCTCTATCTCGGTGGTAGGATCAAACGTACATGGTGGTTGAGAAGGTCCATGAGTGAAATCTTCCGGTTGTTGAGAAGGGCCTTCTTCGAACGAAGTTCCTTCACCTCTTCTGTGTCGCCGCCTGTAAGTAAGTAGGAGCGGCGGTGTCTCCCCTTGAGGTGCAGGTATGTCTGCTGGAGGTGCAGGTATAGGGGGGAAGGACGTCTTGGCCTCTCTAATTTGTTTCTTCCCAAGACTGCGCGTAGAATGTTTTTTATGTTCATGCACATTCCTTTCGACTGCGCATCGTGATCTAGACGTTGTTCGAGCTTTTCGGCGGTTTCCAACGCCTTGTAAATGCCATCAGCCTGTACAACGCAAATAGAATTAGTTATCTTTTTTCGACAATATAGTTAAATTAACGGGGTTCAGTATACTTACAACGTTTCTCTCAAGAGGGGCACGGGGGGTGTATGGATGGTGGGGAATAGCCTGTACAGGCGCCTGAAGAACATATCTACGCGTGATGTGCCAATACCACCGCATGTATGTCTCTAGAGGGGTGAGCGGTTCTCTCTCAAATTGCGTAAACAAATGGCGCTGATTCCATATCTCCATAGCATTTGCAATTTCCCCGACCTGGTATTCGTCATTATAAACTGGAGCGTTTTCTGGAATATGTTGCGCCATTGCAAACTGACGCATTACCCTATCGGGTAGGTGGTGTGCGAAACGAGTAGTGCAAATGAGTGGAAGCCTGGCAGTCCACAGATATCTAGCGGCCGTGCATATAGCCGGAAGACCCTCCAATACATCCTGCGTGTATGGAGCCCAGGTCACTACAGCTGGGTCTAGAACGTCTAACTCGTTGCGGTAGAAGCGCACATTCCGCCGGGGGGTCTGAGATGTCTTTTTTGGACCAACCCATCTGTCAAAAAACGAAGAAGCAATATATTAGCGTAAACACATTTCAAATTAAAAAATTAATTTTCAAAAGACATGAAGTTATACCGAGATCCAAGAGGGTGTGTGTGATCGACGACAACATTTCGGACTTGGATCCGTCCGACAGGTAGATATGTCCATGACCAAATCTATAGGGAAAAAACAATTTAGCTACTTAAAACATATTTCGAATATCGTCAAAGTAGGAAGATAAATTATACTTGTACCTGAACAAGCGTCAAACACCTGCCTATAAGCTTAGTCACCATAAGAGCGAGATTGGAGAGCTCCATATAGGTGTACGCCAAAACAGCACTACCCCATGAGTACTGGGCACACTGATCGAGATCGGCTAAATATGGTAGCCATTTCAAGTCCACGCGATTTTTGGAATGATCGCACATTAAACGAGATGTAATGATGTGTAGAATAATGGCTCGAGCCCACTGCTGTATTTGAACCTCTGTAGCATCGGCAGGTATATCATCAGCTACAGCGTGTCGAAACCATTTCACTTCTACCATGTCGCTACCCCTTACCTGCTGCGGAGGAGGAGTAATACCGAGCAAATCGGTGCACAACTGAATATAATCGTGATGGCCCTCACCCATAACCGGATTGCCTTCTATAGGCAAACCTAAAAGCACGGCCACATCCCCTAATGTGATCGTCATCTCTCCGACGGGAAGATGGAATGTAGATGTCTCTGGTCTCCATCTATCGACAAGAGCAGTGACCAGATGATGATCTAACTGGAAGTAGCCTAACCGCAGTACTGTCGAAAAGCCCGCCCGATCAATCTCCTCTAATACTCTTGGATGATGTGAAGTGACTTTCTTGAGAGAAATAGAGTGATCTATGGTGAAATCTGCTTCTTCGCTCTGTTTAACATTACATGTACATACATTAACATTCACACAATTTGCGAAACAAAAATCATAGGAAATTACCATCATACGCTTCACTAGACGTGCGGTGTCTAGGCTGTAAGTACAACACGCTCGGGTCTACTGGACCAGGCTCCATCTCGATGTAATCTACAACACAAAGATTAAAGCATTCAACCTTTAACTATCTTAAAATTTAATTTTCTTCAATCTACACTAAAGTACACGCAATTGAACGATCATTCACTTGCAAACACCTCGTACTGCAATCTACAACATATAACTTTCACTACATCTTGCAAAAATTGAAATCTAAAAACCCTAAAAAAGCCCTAATTCTACAAATTGAAGATGAGTGCATTACCAATATCCTCCACTATTCCGGATGTTGAAGCCATCGT
The DNA here is from genome assembly GCA_030737815.1 of Allium fistulosum. NCBI lineage: Eukaryota > Viridiplantae > Streptophyta > Magnoliopsida > Asparagales > Amaryllidaceae > Allium > Allium fistulosum. Next base: position 72,633,400 of record CM060902.1, read on the forward strand.
CCGAATGAGCTTAGAATTTGGTTAAAAAACAAAGAAAATATTAATTTTTGGGAGGGAGAAAGTTGAAACCCGAAATGGGTTATTGGGAGCTAGAGTGAATGTTAAAAGAGTGAGTGGAAGATGCTTGGCTGGCTGTCTGTTTTGTAACAGGCGAAACAGTTGGCGATTTTTCAAAAATCGCCAATAAACACACATTGGGCTGCCTTTTATGGCAGCTTTCTGTTTTGTAACAGGCGAAACAGTTGGCGATTTTTCAAAAATCGCCCACTGGCGATTTTCGAAAAATCGCCAATAAACACACATTGGGCTGCCTTTTATGGCAGCTATTTGTTTACACTTAAAAGATGACATTTTCAAACAAATTCACCCGACGAGAGATACTTGGACATAACCATCAATTTCAGAGAAAATCAAACATACATTCTACAAATAGGTGAAATTATGCCTCAATTACAGAGTGCTAACAACATATAGAACTAATAACACAAAACTAATAGCGTACGGTCTACGAAAGTTGAAAATATCCATCGATTACATGAACATAAATAAGGTACCCAACATAAGGTTCATGCTATGAAATCGTTTGTCATACGGTTCCATTGCGAACATAAGCTAAAGATGACATTTTCTTCTCTACCAACATTTTCTATTCATTTCTTCAACTAATTTTTTCAGACGCCTAACTTCAGCTTGCATTTCGAGGGCGTATTGCACTCCTCGAGCACACAATGGAGGATCGATCCACTTCATAAAATTACAGCACTCCACCACGCCAGGATTCATCATATGATCTTCGTACGAAGCACAACCGTAAAATCTTCGTCCAGCATTGGTTTCAGTTCTGGCTACGACAACCACGCATTCATCGCCACATCGGCAAGTTGGATAAGCACCGGATGGCAACGTAGGACCTACAGGATTAACAGGACTTAGTACTTTACCTTCAATAGAAATTTGCTTGCCCGGTCTTTGGTTCGCTACAACTTCACGTAACCGAGTGTTGAGAGATGATGTTCCCGAATGGAACTTTTGACGTATCGGCTCAAATTGCGTTTCCGGAACAAATTCAACATCACTTAGATCCGTAATATCCCTTCGAGCTTCAAAATCATCGTAACATTTCAACATCGTCTCGTCGTCTATCTCCCAATCATCCATAATTAGTCCAACTGCGAGTACGTGAACATTGGTTAGAATACACATCAGCTACGAATTAGGATTTTAGATAGCGTAAACATATTATAAATCGATTTACATTACCTAGTACCGAAGATTAAACTTACTTGTTGAGAAACTTTGATTGTATCTTGTGAGAATCGGAATTTTTTGGGTTTTTAATGAAGAAGTAGGTAGGGTTTGCGGAGTTTCAGAAAATTTATGATGAGTTTGGTAAAGTTGATAATGAAGAAGAAGGAGGGTTGCTGGTTGGATTTATAGCTGGAATTCATTTAGGCGATTTTTCAAAAATCGCCCAGATTTATCTCTGGGCGATTTTTGAAAAATCGCACGTTGGCGATTTTTGAAAAATCGCCAACGCTATAGACCAGTTAAACGAAAACTGGTCTATATTTGTAAATACTTTTATAAGTGGTCTATTTCTGCTATATGTTTTCAAAACTAGTCTAATATGGTAAATTTTCCTTTTTTTAAACAAAATCAATTGAAAACAAATTATTTTGGCTCAAATTGAGATCGTGTAATCGTGTTAATGAACTCGCGATTTAGTCGAGGTGATTGTGGAAGGGAGGCGACTATTGTATCAGGTTCAATTGTCATATCAGGTCGCTCTGACTTGGATTTGGGTTGTTCGATGTTGTTTTGGGGTTGTCGATTAGGAATTGCGGCTTGTCGGCGGTGGAGAATTGGAGGTTGTGGAAGGAAGAGGGGGAGCTCGACTGTCGATTTGGGTACTGGGGCGGTAGGCGTCTGGAAGTGAAGTTTGCGATCAATGAGGCGTTGCGATTGAATGAGGTGGTCAAAGTGCTGCTGGTGTTCGATGATTTTGTGTAGGCGATTGGTGCGAAGGCGAACGATGATTTTGGTATTGGGTTGCTGTTGCTTGGGAGCAGGGTGTTGTAGGTGCAGTTTTTTCGGTGGTTGCTTTGAAGTGACAGAGATGATGGTAGGTTTTGTAAGTTGATGGAAGTGATGTTGTAATTTGTAAGTGAAGCAGTTGGAGACTGTTGACTTTGGGTTGGTGACTGTGGTGTTTTTGGGAGGTTCGGTGCTTGCAAGAGGAGGTCACAGTGGTGTTTAACGTGAAGGGTTTGGGTTGCCGCGGATTTGGATTTCAGAATTGAGGGGTTAATGGTCGACGATTTGAAGACGAGTGAGGCAGTATGTTGAGTATGCAGTGGAAAGTTGGTGGTAGAAGGAGTGTGGTCAGTTGCTTGAAGAGAGTGAGTATGGTGTGGTTTGATGATAGGGGTGCTTGGCAGTGGATTGGGTGATGAGGAATGATTGTGGTGATGTGCTTGGTTGATGATTGATGAATTGAAGAGTTTTATGTTGAGGAGAATGAAACTGCAGCAGTTTTGGTGATGGAGGAAATAACTGTGCAGATGGGTTGTAGAGTTGTGATTATGGTGGTTGGTGGAATGCAATGAAGTCGCGGTCGAGGCTGTGGGAATGATGAAGTGTAGTTGCTGGTTGTAAGATGGTGGAGTTTTGGCTTTTGACTGTGGAGAGTAGATTGTAGATGGTTGACAGTTTATTGACGTAATTGATGCACTGTATTTTGCAAGCAGATCAGTTTGTAGATAGAAGAATGGTGGCTGATGGACTTGAGGTGGGAATGAATGGTTCTAGCAGTTGTTGAGGTAGGAGAGGGGTTTGTGTTGTATATGTCTGAGGGCAATGTTGGTTATTGTTGAACTTTGCAAATGTATATGGAGACTGTACTGCAGTGTGGTTGTGGAAATGAATTGAAGTGTATTGAATGGTGATGCTTTACAGTTTAAATTGAATCGAAGTGGCTACAATTATGAATGGTGATCAGGTGATCAAGATGTATGGTCTGGTTCTTGTGGGATGATGATGAACAGTGAACAGTGAATATGGATAGAGAATGCAAACAGAAAAATGTAAACAGTGAAGAAAAATGCAATGTAACAGTGTTTTTATTAATTGGAAATTGCAAATGCAATGTAGATTGTAAAAATGAAATGCAAATTGAAAGGATAATAAAATATTTTTGTTTTTGTTTTGAAATTGTGATGTGTCTTTTTTTTAAGAGAATGCAAATGCAAAATAGAACTACAAGCATACAAGAAATTGTAAACAAAAATCAAACAACAAACACACAATTTTTTTTAAATAAAATGCAAACACACACAAAATAAAAACACACAAAAATCAAAGAAAACTAATTTGAAGAATAGAGAACTAAAATCAAGACAAATCCCCGGCAACGGCACCAAAAACTTGTTTAACGGCAAATTTTCTATTGATTAGAAAAATGCGGATAAATTTTAAAATAAAATAACCGCAAGCGCACGGCGCACAATTTTAGTACGTGGTGAGTACAGGTCGATATGCAGGGAATTTTTAAGATTTTAAAATTTTCAATTCAATCAAATTAGACCAAAGTGAGAGGAAATTGTTAACTACAAAAAAGAAACTAAAGCTAGAATTGAAATGGGATTTAAAAATTATTAGACTAGAGAACAATTTAGAGGTAAATCCACTCTCATATTTTTTGTAAATCAACAAACAAATAATTTATGATATCTAGCTTTGATATTAAGTGAAATAATTGTTGTATTTATCATAAGTATGGTTGGTTTATGTTATTAATTAACATAACTCAAACCATCAAACTATAATACAACAAATAAACCACTTATCAATTCTCATGAAAATGAAGCCAAAGCAAAATCTATTTTAAGTATGATTTATTTAGTATCGTAACTAGTAATATAGATCATCAAATTTCAATTTTACTTTCATTTCAAAATCAAAAATTAATTAGCAAATGATGACGTAAATTGTGTTTATATTGAATAAGAATAGCTCATTTGCATAAGCAATATAAGCTATCAAACCTACTTGTATAAACTTACATCAAAATTCACTTTCATGAAGCACAAGCTAAAGAGATCATAAATCATAAAAACTTTGAAATTACATAATATTTGAGAGCTTCATTACCCCTAAATTGAAGGGGTTTAGCTACTCATTTGTGTTATCAAATCAACACATGTAAGTTTCAACATTAAAAAGCAAAGAAATGAAAACTAAGCAAAGGAAGAAAGAGAGATTAACTACTAACTATTTGCATAAAAATTAAAGCTACACTATTTGCATGAATGTAAATCTAAGCTATGAACATAAAAAGAAAGAGAGCATAGAAATAAACATCGACAATAAAACAAAGAAAAGCATGTAGAAAGGAGAAAAGAAAGAGGCTTGGAAGCCATTTTTGTTTCACTTTGATTTTTGTTTACAACTTGCTAATTTCCTTAGCAAATATATGAGAGAGTAGAAGATATTTTCATGTACATAAGTGGGTTATTTATACATGCATAAAACCATAATTCATATTTTTGGGGAATGCCCAAATTGCCGTTGAGGTAGTGTGGCCACCAAGTAATCATTATCATATGTTAATTCTCCACTTAAATGTGCATGAAGCTTTAATGGCCTTTTAGCATGTGCATTAGCTCCTAATTGAAAATCAAGGTAAGTGGGTAGGTGGGGTCCTCCATTATCATGAGCTTGAATTATTTCCTATTCATTCCTTTGTATTCCCTTGTGCATGCATATATATTCATGAAGCCTCTTCCATATGCATCCAAATTCCTATAAAAATCAACAAAAAATGTCCAAGTAAAAATTCTCAAATTGACACATGCACAAAATGACCATTTTGCCCCTGAATGAAGATGGATATATGATGATTTGAAACTAATTGAATTTTGGTTTTAAACATGTTAAAATGCCCAAATATGATATTTATTTAAATAAAAAGAGATAAAATATGTATGTGTATATATATATATATATATATATATATATATATATGCACATTTACGTGCACATTAGTGGTGGCGCCAGCTGTGTAGAGTGGTTTGGCAGTGCTATGGAGGTGGAAGAGGGGAGGCTGACATGGAGTTCGGCCTGTTTGGCTGGAGGAGAGTGGGCTGCTTACGTGGGGTGTGTGCGGGTGATGGGCGGAGGGCTGCTGCTTAGGTGTGGTGGCAGGGTGAACTGCTGGCGGCGGAGTTGTGGAGGAAAGTTATCGGCAATGGAGTGATGGGCGACGAAGTGCTGCACGTGCTAGGTGGCGGCTGATAGTGGTCAGCTGTGGCGAGCTTGGTCAGGCGTGCAGAGGTTGGATAAGGTGCGGAGGAGGAATGTTGAGAGGGCGGCTGTTGGTGCTATGGATTGCGAGGACCGGAGATGATGGGCGAAGAGAGGCGGAGCACTGCTTGGGTGTGGTGTGGTGGTGGATGGAGTGGGAAGGAAGGCAGTCGGCGGATGAAGGTGGGATTGAGCGTGGTGGAGGCGGCTTTGGAGGAGGCTTGCGTGGTGGATGAGATTGGCGGTCAGCTATGCTTGATCGGAGCAGTTGCTAATAAGGAAGATAAGAACGAGTTCCACGAATACACACACACACATAGCTTATATACTTTTTTTTCAAAAGCAAATGTCAGAAGGAAGAGCAAAGAGAGATAGGGTTTTGAAAGGAAGAGGAGGCCGAAGTGTCTCAGGCAAACATAAATAGCTTTTCACTTTTTATTATTTGAAGGTATGAACAGAACGAAAGCTGGAAGGCAGAGACAAATGAAAGTGAAAAGACAATTCAACATATAAATTGAAACCAGGGAATATTGACAGTCAGCAATTGAATTTAGAAAATATTAATAACTAGTGACCTTTTGTTTTCATCCGATGAACAAACGAATGGACATAGGAAAACCCAAAGGACCAAAATAGGTACCGATATGGTTAACCGTTTTGCAGATTTCGCCACGTTCCAGACGCTGAAATGCACAAATGAATATACTGCGGAGATTAGCACGACGAGACGAACAGAATGGTATACAGATATCAGAGACACGATGTAACGACCCGATATTTTGGACCATTCAAATCGACAATAATCCACACATGTCTGACTTGAATAATTCAAAATAACAGATTGTAATAAAATTTGGAGAAAATGAAATACAATCACAGAATCACAGACACAGAAATATCAGAATAACTCGCAGTGGAAATTAAAATACCATAGTAGTTCATGAAGCTACTATAACAAACTCTCAAAACATAACACATAATATCAGTTTGGAAAAACATATACAATAGAAATCTCAAATACATAGAAGTTTATAATACCAGAGCTGAAATAGAACAACTGAAACTGAAATGGATAGATAACTAGATCAGCAGAATCTCCAGCAATTCTTAGCTCCAGAAAGAGATCCAAAGCTAAGCTGTAAATACTCAGGCTGACCCGAGCGTAAAGTAAAATACAAAACACTCGAGTCAGGACAATATATACTTATATAATGTAAACCAACTCAAGTGAACTGTAGCAGTAATGTACACAATAACTTAAAGGATGCTTGGGATTGACCATCCTTTAAGGATCAGTTAAACCATAAATTAAATACATCCCATGGTTAAAATCTCAAAATTGGTATTTTATACTTATAAATCAAATATCATTTCGAAATTCAATATCATTTCAGATCCACTTCAAAATATCCAAATATCATATTTTTCCAAAACCACATTCATTTTTATTTAACTTAAATACCATTTCAAATCACATTTCAAAATATCAAAATATTTTCAAATCAAAATATTCCAATTAAACCATTTCAAAAATGAAATTATTATATTTAATATTCAAATATTCAATTCTCAAAATTTTAGTCTTTTCACAATTCATTTATTCACTTAAATTTATTAGAACAGTGAAATTTCAACTTTCGCAGCACTTAGAAAATGCTACGGAAAGTTATGTTTAAAAACAATTCAGTTTGCAAAACACATCATTTAAAATGCTGTAATAGGTTTAGATTTCAAATAAAACTTTAGTTAAATTCAGCAACTACAGCACTTACAAAGTGTTGTAACAACCCTTAGTTCATTTTAGCCATTTAGTTCATTTATATCAATTACCGCATTTACAAAATGTTGTAATATCCTTTATATTAGAAATGATAGCATTTCAAAAGGGCTGTCAATTAAATTTCAAGAATTTAAATACAATTTAATAACCAATTAAATTTTAATTTAAATCATTTTAACTTATAAAATCATATAATTTCACACTTTAAAACAATCATTGAAATGCCGTTATATTTATGATTTTATAAAGTTAAATTTGCATTCAAAAGTCAATATTTAATAATAATTTACATATTAAATTCAAACATTAAATTTCAATTCTTTATAGTTAAATTTTAACTTAACACTTAAGTTTAAATCTCCCATATAACTTATTTTCATTATATTTACTTACCTTCAAAATTTCACTTTTAAACAAAATTCATAATTTTCAATTTAAGTTATATTTCAAAATTCAACTTAAATATTCATTCATTTCACATTTTAACTTTATTCAAAATCATTAATATATTATAAAATCATTTTAAATTCATTTTAATTCAAAATATCATAAATTTATCATATTTCATATTTAATTTAAATTCCATTTCATCACCAAATTAGAATTTCCAAAATAAGTTACATTTCAAATTTCCACTTTACCATTTATTTATTTTACTTATAAATTCTCAGAAAAGTCAAAAATACTTTACAAAAATCATTTTTAATTAAGTTTAAATCAAAATATTATAATATTTACATTTCTATAATATTTTAAATTTTTTAGAAAAACATATTTTAACCACGAGTCTGTATATCATTTTTATTTTAGCCTAGGTAAAGTGTTACGGATGCTATATCATTTCAATCCGTAATTTACAATAAAAATCCAGGTTTGATCATTTCAAACCCGCAATCCCAAGTGAGAATGAAATGAAAACCACTCAGGCCTATCATTTCAGCCTATAACGATTTTCCCTTATTCTAAAGTCCGTTCGGGTATGTATCATTTCAACCCATAGTGATACTAGTCTACAGGGAACTTGCAATGGTGATAACTGATATAAATAACATAATAGTATAATATAACAGTAACATGTGATATAACAGGTGCAATAACAGGTGTAAACATCATATGATCATAATATAGCAGTTATAACAGGATGAAATACATTTACAGATTCAAGTGGTGTCGGTTTATCAGTTATATAGGTACAGATTATCTGGTGAGAATAACTCACCTATTCAGAGCTGGAGATAGCTACCAAAGCAAACAATACAGACACTACGAAGGCACGAAAATACGGAAATGACTTGAGAGTGGAGAGCCAAACCTATAGGCCTTGAATTCAATTACATAAAACAATATACATATATACATAAGTTACAACACACTTTAACATCAAATAACATTAGAAACAACACCCAAAACAACATCAAATGAATTGCACTTGTTCTCAACCTCATGTGCTTCAGCTAGGTATGTGTTTAGCTCGGCCAAGGCAGGAGATTAGGTCTGTTTTGGGGTCCAAAGTGGTCGGCCTACATGGGTTTATGGGTGATGAGATCTAGGTGCAACAAGCTACTACAACATAAGGCAACAACATCATATCTTTGCTACATATAGGCTCGGCTAGAGGCTAGGTGGCACGGCCAGTGGGTCCAAGTGGTGGTGGATGATGTGGCAGAGGTTGGAGGTCAGGTCAGAGGTGGTGGTGGTGGAGGAAGTGGCGGCTAGAGGTGGTAGAAGATGATGGAACAAGAGATAGCTTGGTTTATGTATAAAGTGATGGTTTAAGTGGATTTTGGTGTTGAAGCTTGCCTAGATGGGCTCAGCCTGGCCATGGTGGTGGACTAGAGGGGTGGTTGATCAGAGAAGGAGGTGGTGGAGGTCGACCTAGGCCTGGAGGAGGAGGAGCCGAGCTATGAAGGTTGAGAACCAATGCAAAAATCAATAGAAATCATAGGAAAAACAAAGAAAGGAAGAAGATATTTACCAAAAATCTTTAACACCAATGGCCGTATGTTTTAGAGCTTGAGAAATGATATTTTGTCCATGAAAAATAAAGTGAAATGCAGCTAAAAGGAAGGAGTAAAGGTACGGCCAAAAACAATTAAGGTGGAGGTTGAGAAAATGAAAGGTCGGAATGTAAAAGGACTTTGGAATTTAAAGAGTTTAAAACTTTTCAAATTTCTTCTATTTTCTTTTTAATTTGTATATATATGAAAATGACAGAAAAAAAAGATAAAAAATCTCAGAAAAAAATAAATAAATAAGAAAATAAATAAATAATATTTAAATAATATCAATTAAATAAGGAAAAATGGCAATATATACATAACTAGGCTTTAAAATTTGAAATAAATTCAAGTATACTTTAGAAAAATTATATTATCTTTTTAAAAATATTAAAAGGCATAAAATGACATATTAACGCATATTAAAACAAAATATTAAAATAAAAATATAATTTATATGATTTAAAATAAATAATATTGCTAAATAACAGTTTATACACAAAATTGAAAATTACGTAACTTCCACAATATAAGTCCGTTTTCAACGAAACGAAAAGCAGTATTCATGAAATTAAATCTATTTTCATAATAAAAGGTAAAATTTAAGAATTTAAATATTTAAATTTAAAGTTCAAAAGTCAAAGTTTGACCACAAATTCACTTTTTAGGAAAATATCCTATTTATACCAGTTTGAACTTATAATTCACATAATAATCAATATTTATATTTAAAAATGAAATGTTTGAAATAAAACAAGTTTAAAATAATTTCAAAATAAAATAAAGTCAAAATTAAAATATATGTAAAAATCTAGGGTTGTTACACACAACCTACCTATCAAAACTCGATATTCGCTGCCGAAAATGCTACTAAAACGCCGAAATTAGTATAAACGGGGCTAGAGCAGTCCAAATTTGGCAAAACGACATATGACATCTCACTCATAAAATGATTTACATTTTTATTATGCAAACATATTCAGATTTCAAAAATATTTTACTTCTATCAATTTAACTGATTTTAAATTTTAAATTGAAATTTCACAACCAAACAACTTTCATATTTTCCAATGAAAATATGACACTTGCTATGCTTAAATAGATGTATTCCAAATATCAAATTTTCGTTGCTAAAATCTTTTTATTTAATTTCAAGAAAAATTTAGTTAATTACATTATTTAAATCATTAAAATTACCGGGTCGTTACATATTTGATGGATACCATGCCATGATTTAACTATAATCAAAGCAAAATTTCCACATTGAAATTCGATAGTATTCTTAAGTTGAGGGAATTGTGTAACATTATCACACCGATATTTCATGTTTGACCTTAGTTATATTTACCAATAGAAAAAATCAAATGAGTCATTCCATAGTTATCCATTAACTATTAGTATATAAACCCTTGGTGCTTCCAGTAGCCATGAGTAATACACTGCCCAAAATTTGAAGAGCGATACGTACTCTAATCTTGATGGATGTATCAATACCCAGTCTCGACACATCTTGATTAGGAATATTTAAAATGATTCGTTTATTATAATATGATAAATTACTCATAATTACATCGCATCGTATTTACTATCACAAAACACATCGTTTATGGATTTTCTATTAAATAATTAATTAATATAACATATTATAACAAGTATATAATAGAAAGAGAAACACCTTTTATTTTAAATGAAATTTTATTATAGTTTTGAAATTTATAATAAATCACAGAATTGCCTCTAGGCATATCTTAACTCTATCAATTTCCCACATGCCCTTAGGGCCAATTATGGAATTATAATCCAATCCCTTCGATCAGCTTGATGAGAATCGACTGAGCTAGTCCCTTCATGAATGGATCTACTATATTTTCCTTGGCATCTACTTTTGTATCACGACCTCTTTCTTCTCAACGAATTCTCTAATTAGGTGGAACTTTCGAAGAATGTGTCACGATATTTTGTGTGCTCTAGGATCCTTTGCAATCTGCATTGCCACATTGTTGTCACAAAACAATGTCTTTGGACTTAGATACAGGCATGTTAAACCATGCATACTGTACATATTGTACATGCACGTACATGAGTATACAGTACGCACGTACACATTATATAATGTATATATAATATCAAACTAAATCATTTTATTAACAAATAAAATGAAACAATAATTATATTTAAAATTAACTTAGAAGAGATCTAAATCAATTTAGGCTTCATAGGCCCAATAAAATTCAAAATGCCAAAAAAATTGAAATTTACTCATTTAACCCGCTACGTGCTGGCCATGTTCCAGCACTTAGTTCCTGTAATGATTTACAGATATGAGTTCTAGATCTAATATCCAAAACCCAAGTAAAAGAACATATAGATAAATTCTTAATGGAAAATACCATTAGGAGCAGAATCTGATTCTTTTCCCTTTAGCGACTTCAAGTACCTTGGACATTTCCTCTTCCAATCCCTTCTTTGAGTAAATTTGTCAATCACCTTTCTCTTGAGCCTTTGACTTCCTTTGCCACCCTCAGAGTTACGTTTTCTCATTTTCAAACCTTCGATGAAGAGATACTCTTGATAGCGAGCACCGCACTTGGTTCCTTCGTGAACGTACTTTCGGCAATCCTTAACACAATAAAGAGTTCAATGACAATGCACTTTAGTGAGTTCATATTGAAGTTCAATATGAACGGGTCAAACTGTGGAGTTGAGGAACTAAGAATCAAGTCAGTCTGAAGCTCAGTGTCGAGTGTTTTACCAAGCTCGGCTAACCGTTCGATGTACCAAGTCATATTGAGAAAATGGTCTTGGACTGATATCCCTTTTACACATTTTCATATGGAATAATTTCCATGTATGAGATTGAAAGAGTCAGTCATATGCCAAAAGCAGTTATGTAATATGTTACATTTATCTAACTCAGTGACCAATCTTATTCGTAACAGAGGTGTCTAGCTTTCATTATATATTTTGTTATATCGTGATGTAATTAATTTAGCAATTAATTTAAATTATATTAAATAAAAAATCCTTAAATAATATGTTATGTGATAATTGTTACAAATAGTTGTAATCTTTAGAAAATTACCATAATATAGAATAGCATACTGTTTTAAATATTCCTGGTTGAGATATTTCGAGAAAGGATATCAATACATCCATTGAGACAAGAGCGGGTAATGCTCTCCAAATGTTGGACAGTGTATTATTCATGGCTGATTGGGGCATTAACGGGCTACATACTCATAGTTATTATACAACTAGGGAATGACTCATACGAGAGTTCCTGATGGTTAATAACGACTAAGGTCAAATGGAAAATCTCAAAGTGGAGATGTTACACGGTTCTCTCTACTTGAGAACATAGTTCAACTTCAATATAGGCACTCCACTTTGATTATAGTTAAATCATGGCATGGTGACCATCAAGCAACTATGGTTGGGTCAGAGTTATTGCATTGGAAGTGAAACAATATTCATCAGAGAATTTGTCTACTAAGTTGTATAAGGCTAGTTCATGGCCAATTGTAGTCGACTGAAAGTCAAAATCTCTGGTCAGAGTAGTACGGTTAATAAGAAGTATTATTATTGAACCAAAGACTTTTTTATGGACTAACCAAGTTGATTGTGGATAATATTAGAACTTTGACCAAAATCAAATTCCACACATCCTAAAGTGATATAGTGTTGACAAAAAGTACCACCTAAATTGTAAAATTGGATTTTATCGACGAGATCTGCAAGTGATGAATCAAATCAAATTGTCACACCACCAGCTAAGGTGGTGTATGAGCATTAGTATTCCAATTATTCGAATATTGATTGTTGGCTAAATTTACGCCAGCAAGTCGCACGACCGAGTCTATTTAGTCTCATAAACAGCGGATAGTCTAAGGCATCAATCTCTTTAGGTAAATTATATATTCACAATATATGCTATGTATTTGTGTTTATAATAATTTTGTATATGCGTTAATGTCTCCTCTTAATTACAAATGCATTAGGTCTCATTAAATAACAATTTTACATAAAACAATTTTGAGTTAGAAATCAAATATGTATGTAAATATTATAATTTATGTATACACTTAATATATATTATAATTTCTAAGAATTATTAATAATTTTTAATGATTATTTATTAATTTTAAAACCTTAAATTCATTTAATCAAATTTAAAAATACATATAAATATTGTTATCCCGCCTTTTGGCAAGGCCAGGACACCAAGGAATTGGTTGGATTCCGAGTATCGCCTGTCATGGATATCGATGAATTTTGTCCAAATCCGGATCAAGCTGCAATTGATAAGACACAACTGGGAAAGCAGAGTGAACCAACGTTCCAAGTTTCAAGTCAATCCGAGTTCGTATGCTCAAGTTATGATGGATACAAGTTGGAGGGAAAAGCACATTTTTGTACCCATCAATGATGTTCATTTCGTATCCATCAGGGAACGTCATTTCGTATCGATGGAAGAAGCCGTGTTTCGAATCCATCGAGTTCGTATCGATTGATTTCGAGCCCATCGATAGTTAAATTCAGCTCGTATCGAGTGGCCAAGTGTCTTATTCGTATCCATCAGAAAGCCTTAGTTCATATCCATCCAGCCCATGTCCATCATCCGCTTCACATCGGCAAGCCCCCGTGAGTCCGTAACGATCAGGTTGGCAACGTTCGAACCCGCGTCGATCAGGTTCGAGTCCATCAACAGATGACGTGTCTCGCAACCATCGGCTGATGTCTACTTCGTATCCATCGGGCCACTGTTCTTCGCATCCATCAAAAGACTTCGCTTCGAATCCATGCTCACTGGCTTATTCGAATCCATTGGGTCAACTGGCTTAGGTGACGTGTCATCCCTTGAAGGATACAAGGCGAGATATGTGGAGTCGAACCAGTCAACACGGAGCAAAGACCGGATCGAAACGAAGCGCGCGCGCCATATCGTCCCAGGAGCACGTGCAGTCATCGACACGAAAAGGATCGAGTCGAAACCATGGAGACGAACCAAACAGCTTTCGAGAAATTACACTTCGTGTCGACCATATCTCGTGATCCACTGATCCAAATACAATGAAATTTTCACAGGAGTTCGCATACACACAAAAGAATGTCTTTGCAAAATTTCAGCTCGATTGGACATCATTTTGATCGATACGAAATGGATTTGTATCGATCGTAGATCGAGGCGAAACTTCCTGAGGTTGGTCGCGTGGGCCCCCTCACGTGCCAGACCGAGTCTCCAAAAATTTGAACGAAATCTAAGCCTCCTACGCCTATAAATAGAGCCCCAGAGCATACAGAAAAGAGATCTTTTTCTCTCAAGCGCCCAGACTCTGCCGGATTGGGATTTGCATCTTATTCCTACTGTTGAATTCGAATTCCAAACTGTAATTCACTGTTGTTCGCTGTAATTGCTTGTAATCATTGAGAGAGAATCAATAAAATCATCAAAACTTCATAGTGGACGTAGGCACTACGCCGAACCACTCTAAATTGCTTGTCTTTGCATTTTACGTTCTTGTTTGTTGGAGTTTTTGTTAGATAATCTCTATTTTACATTTATATTCTTCATTTTATCTCTTCAAATAACTTTCGAAGAGTGTTGTGCCCATTTTTGGTACAAACACTTTGGTGCTTTCATTGAGAGAACCAGTTTTTTCTCCTGCTCCTTGGATCTACCGTCGATACCGGATTGCATAAATCCAAGAGGAAGATCCAGATATCTGATCCAAAATCCTACCATTATATTCAGATTTGCGTAAAATCTAGGAAAGGACTCCACCGCTGAAAATGATTAGCACAAGTACTGCCGCTACCACCGCTGATCAAGAAGGTCGGGATAGACAGAATCCTACATAGCAGCCTTCTTCCAATCAAGACAACACTGCTCACTCAGATCCATCAGGACCAGTCACCCGGCAAGAGTTCCAAGTGTTGCTCCAGGAACTGACCCAAAGCCGACAACAGTTGGCTGAACAGTTACGCGCCAATGTTGAATTGACCAACCAACTAAACCGCCAGAGCCGCAGAAGGTCCAGGAGGGATGATGTTTCCCACGCGTCTACTGAAAGTTCCGCTTCGTCTGACTATCACCACAGGTCTACCCGTCCCCGGTTAGAAGGGAGTCATGCACAAACCACTAGATATCAACCCGCCTTGACCGTTGGACAATTGAGGACAGGGCCGTCGACCAGCTTCCAAACAGGACCCTCGACAGGAGGAGGCACTACTCCACAGTATACCACGGACAACCGCGCTACAACCGCCGCGGCAGAAACGAGGGTTGATACCCGAAATCTGTCAGAACCGAACAATCAACAGCGCGGACATACTCTTGAACCGTATGTCCCAGAAAATGCTGAGCCAAGGAGGCGAAATATGGACCGTCGACAGCGCCCGGTCCAAAATCGCACTATGGAACCCGACCACACCTTAGCTCAGCATGCCCAGAATGTGCCAGTGTTAGACATTTCGACCATGATACGTCAGATGATTCGCGAGAGTCAGGGGCTCACTAATGATGATTGGGGGATCTCCCGTAGTCATACCCCTTTCATAGACGAGATATTATACGCTGAACCCCCTCGGCGATTCAGAATGCCAACTCTCCCAATGTATGAAGGAAATAGTGACCCCAATCAACATATTTTGAAATATGAATGGTCAATGAGTGCTGCAAGGGCTGACGATGCAGTGAAGTGTCGAAGTTTCCCCATCTCTCTGGAGGGAATCGTGAAAATTTGGTTTACACGCCTACCACCTAGATCTATTTCTTCGTTCGATCAACTGGCCAAGAGGTTTGTAGAACAGTTTCGTATGCATGTTGCTAGGCCTAAAGACGTTAATACCCTGTCCAGTGTCACTCAAGCTCATGGAGAGACGCTCGGGCGTTACTTAGAAAGGTACCACGCAGCATGTGTTGAGATTAGTAATCCCAACGATAACTCAATCTTGATGGCTTTAACCAAGGGGATTGATCCCGATTCTGAGTTTGGGAATTGGCTAGCTGGAAAACCACCCGCATCGTTGGACCGTTTCTACTCCAAAGCCGCTCAGTTCTTACGGCAAGAGGACGCGAAACAGTCTAGGAAGCAGGACGATGTGAGGCCCAATATTAAGGGAATACAAAGTAATGTAGCAGTTAAACAGTCCGGTGAGAGTTCCGGAAAAGTTCAACTGAATATACAGAACAAGCAAACCCAGCCGAAAGGAAACAATGGCCAAGATAAGAAAAGAGATCAGAACCGAGGCCCACGACGTAGGGCTCAAATGTTTGACAATTACACACCGTTGAATACGTCATTGGAAAATGTATACTTACAGACTTGCAACACTGTACAGTATAAGAAGCCTGCTCCGAAACCCTCATCGGAGAGGCAGGTTCAAACAGGGAAGTTCTGTAGATTCCATGAAAGCTACGACCACAATACCAATGAGTGTCGACATTTGCAGGACCTCATCGAGAAGTTGATCAGAGAAAGGAAGTTAGATCAGTTTGTGTGGGCGCCGCAGTCTGGTGGAGTGGGCCCTTCGAATCAGAATCGTTCACAAAATCAGGAAAGACGGGAAGAACCCGCTCGTACGGGCGGGAGGTTGGTTATCAACACGATAAGTGGTGGTCCCCACCCAGCAGACAGAAGCTGGGGGGAATGGAGTCGTATGCTAGTTCTATCAGGCATGCGGACTTCGAATGTTGTAGTAATTGTGAAGACGAAACTCCGGTTAAACAACAAAAGATAATATCTGATGATATCGTGTTCAGGAGCCGCGCTGATAAGGTCAAAGCCCCTACAATCGACCCACTAGTCATATCCGCCCAGGTAGGTCCTACTTGGATGAAGAGGATCCTGGTTGACAGTGGGAGCTCTGTGAATATCTTGCTTAAACGGGGTTACGACTTAATGAAAATGGAGGCAAAGGATTTGAAACCCTGCCTGTCCCGAATCCACGGTTATAACGGGAGTGCCACGATACCCATTGGAGTAACTGAACTACCGGTTGAATTGGGAATTGGAGAACGCCGGAGAGTCCGGATGTTACAATTTGTTGTTTTAGAGATTGATTCACCTTATAATGCGTTTTTGGGCCGACCGGCCCTAGCTGAGTTCAGGGCGGCCATCGCCCCATGGTGTTTGACTCTAAAGTTCCCCACCAATCGTGGGATTGGAGTCGTTCAAGGAGATCTGGCCACGGGGAGGGCCTGTTATGTTGCTGAGCTGCGCGGGGCGCAGCGTAAGGAGAAGGGGAAGGGCGTAGAGGAATCCCTCTACGTGCGTTCTATTGATAATTGACAATTGATGCCTGGGCCTCGGCCCGGGCACCACAACCAATTCCTAAAAGACCCTGACCCTAGGGACAATGAGGATAAAGATGAATCTAAGGAGAGTCAAGCTTCTCTGGCCGAACTGACTGTGGACGTCCCAATCAGTGAGGATGATGATTCGAGAATGCTAAAAGTTGGGTCTCAACTAAGCAAGCAGACACAACAAGAATTGGTTGAATTTCTCCGGGCAAATCTCGACGTTTTCGCCTGGACACACTCTGACATGTGTGGGATCTCGCCAAGCATTGCAAGTCACTCCCTGAATATAGATCCGCGATATGTCCCGGTCAAGCAGAAGAGGCGCGGTATGGATCCAGAGAGATCTGCCGCCCTTAAGGAAGAGGTCGATAAGTTACAATCGAACGGTTTTATTCGAGATGCCTTGTATCCAGAATGGGTGTCCAACCCCGTACTGGTTCGAAAGCCGAACGGGAAATGGAGAACTTGCGTCGATTACTCTGACTTAAACAAGGCTTGTCCGAAAGATAGTTTCCCACTTCCTCGAATTGACCAGCTCGTAGATTCGACAGCCGGACATGAATTACTATCTTTTATGGATGCTTATTCTGGCTACAATCAAATACCCATGCATTTGCCTGACCAAGAACATACCAGCTTCGTAACCGATCTGGGACTCTACTGTTACAAAGTCATGCCATTTGGTCTAAAGAACGCCGGAGCAACATACCAACGCTTGGTCAACCGGATGTTCGCCGATCAGATCGGGAAGACCATGGAGGTTTACGTGGATGACATGCTGGTGAAGTCTCGATTCTCCACAGATCACGTCAGAGATTTAAATTCAATGTTTAGCATTCTTCGAGAGTATGGAATGAAGCTTAATCCATTAAAGTGTCACTTTGGTGTCGCCTCCGGAAAATTCCTCGGGTTCATTGTCAACGCTCGAGGGATAGAAGCGAATCCCGAAAAGATCTGGGCAATAAGGAACCTGCAGACCCCGAGAACCATAAAACAAGTCCAGAGCTTCAAAGGGAAGGTAGCAGCATTAAGCAGGTTCATCTCGAAGTCAATCGATAAATGCATTCCTTTCTTTGATCTGATCCGGAAGGGAAAGCGAAACATTGAATGGACCACGGAGTGTGAAGTCGCATTCCGATCGCTGGTTCAACATCTTTCCACACCACCGATCTTGTCAAAACCAGTTGACCATGAGCAATTGTACCTCTACCTGGCAGTATCAGAGCATGCGATCAGTGCCGCTTTAGTTCGGGAGGAAGAAAAAGTGCAGAAATCGGTCTACTATATTAGTAAGCGGCTTACAGGAGCTGAAAGAAATTACCCAAGACTGGAGAAACTGGCCTATTGCCTGGTCATTGCCTCAAGAAAGCTCCACCCTTACTTCCAAGCTCATCCTCTTACTGTGTATACCGATCAGCCGTTACGACAGGTTCTCACGCGGCCTGAGACGTCTGGTAGGTTACTCAAGTGGAACATTGAACTAAGCCGGTTTGATATCACCTACACTCCGCGGAGAGCCATTCAAGGACAAGTCCTGGCAGATTTCATAGCCGAGTTTACCGTTCCAGAGGATTTGCCCGAAACCAGTGAATCCCCTGAATACGTATGGAAGTTGTATACCGACGGTGCATCAAACGATCGATGTTCGGGCGCCGGTGTTGTACTTGAAACTCCCGAAGGCCGATCTATATGTTATGCTTTGAAGTTCGATTTTCATGCAACTAATAACGAAGCTGAATATGAGGCACTCTTAACTGGACTAAAATTTGCCAGAGATTTGAGGATTATCGCTGTGGAAATTTATTGTGATTCACAATTAGTTGTGTGTCAAGTACGGGGAGAGTATACAGCAAGAGATCGAAGGCTGGCTGCTTACTTGGCTCGAGTTCAAGAAGTACTGAATCAGTTTGATTATTATGCCATTTATTAAATACCTCGAGAACGCAATCAAAAAGCCGATTCATTGGCGAAGTTAGCCAGCACAGGCGAAGCACAGCACATGGGACTTGTCCCCGTCGAAACTCTGTCCTATCCAAGCATCGATCAAATAGAGATGAATTTCGTGTTTGAAACCGCTCCCAGTTGAGAATCGTGGATGACTCCGTATCGAGACTACATCGAAAATGGGACGTTGCCTGAGCATAGAAACGAGAGAAAACGAATTCTACGAAAAGCTTCACGGTTCGTCATTCACAACGGAGTCATGTACAGAAGAGGTTATTCTATTCCTCTCCTCCGATGTATCGCGCACAATGAAATCAAACGAGTGTTACATGACGTACACGAAGGACCATGTGGCGATCACACCGGGGGGCGAGCTCTCGCTAAGAAGGTACTCCGATATGGATACTACTGGCCGACAGTGAACCGAGATGCAGCAAACTATGCCAGAAAGTGCGATAGGTGCCAGAAACACGCTCGAATTCCAAGAGCCCCGCCTACCGAGATAACTCAAATGGTTAGTCCCTGGCCATTCGCGATGTGGGGCATCGATATCATCGGCGCTTTACCTCTGGTAAAAGGCGGTGCGAAATATGCCATCGTCGCCGTTGACTACTTTACAAAGTGGGCTAAAGCCGAAGCCCTCGCAACCATTACGACAAAGAAAGTGATAAATTTCGTGGTTCGCAACATCATCTGTCGATTTGGACTCCCGCATACCATCATCACCGATAACGGAGCCCAATTCGAGAGCGCGGAATTCAAGAATTTCTGTCAACGGTTTCATATCTATAAAAAGTTCCCGGCTGTTGCGCATCCTCAAGCAAATGGTCAAGTTGAAGCTGTCAATAAAGTTATAAAATCCATCTTAAAGAAACGACTGGAAAAGGCCGGGGGCAAATGGGTTGATGAACTCCCTATGGCATTATGGGCCTATCGAACGACTCACAAAACCGCAACCGGACACACCCCGTTTTCCCTATCTTATGGCTTAGAGGCCGTTATTCCGGTCGAGACGGAAGTGTTTTCCCATCGCGTGACTTACTACGATCCGAAAACGAATGCTATACTGCTGGCTGAATCTTTGGATCTATTGGATGAGAAACGGGAAGAGGCTGATTTGAGAGCAGCCGCATATCGAAGTCAGGTCGCCCGATTGTACAATACCAAGGTTCGACCTCGGACCTTTGAACTCGGCGACCTCTTTCTCAAGAGAATCTATCCAGTTCCTTCACACATGAAACCAAACTGGGAAGGACCATATGTGATTACACGAAGACTCAGAGATGGCACATTCAAACTATCGACCGTTGACGGTCTTGATTTGCCAAGGGCCTGGAACAGCGAGAGTCTCCGTCGCTATTTCACATGACAGGCTTTATTTATTTCATTATATCTTTCCATTTAGCAACTTGTTTCTGTATTTTGAAATTTGAATTCTGTAATAAGGCAACTGACTTTGCAGCTTTTTCTTATTTCAGCAATAAAATGCAATCTCTTCGAGCCAGAACTGTGATTCATTAAATACGATATACAACATCACGACGCAAGGAGAGCTAAATCCCATCACGCAATGGGACTTATTCAAATGGAGAGTGGCTGTGATACGACCGGCCACTCGCTAAGTGAAACCCGAGCTCGGGGGCAAGTCATTACACCAATGTTAAATAGGGTTGGCGCACAATAATCCTACATCCAACTCCGTATTCCCAGAGTGCGAAACGGAGTATAAACATTCGACTCTGTATTCCCAGAGTGCGAAACGGAGTATAAACATTCAACTCCGTACTCCCAGAGTGCGAGACGGAGTATAAACATTCGACTCCGTATTCCCAGAGTGCGAAACGGAGTATAAAACATTCAACTCCATACTCCCAGAGTGCGAGACGGAGCATGAACATTCGACTCCGTATTCCCAGAGTGTGAGACGGAGGATAAACACTCGACTCCGTATTCCCAGAGTGCGAAACGAGTATAAACATTCGACTCCGTATTCCCAAAGTGCGAAACGGAGTGCAGACATTCAACCCCATATTCCCAAAGTGTGAAGCGGAATATAAACAGTCAACTCCGAACTACTGGAGCGCGAGTCAAAGTGAGAACACTAACTCTAATTTCCCAGGACATGGGTTGGAGTACTAACGTCAATCTTAAGTTCCCAGGATGCGAGCAACAACTTACGAAGTGACTTGTATCCCCAGAGTGTGGATAAAACGATTCATAAGGAAACAAGTGTAGTTCGACCGCTCGGTCCACACTCAGTGCGATCACAAGCTAATCATCATAACCTAACCCCGGAACTGGGGGCAGGTTCAAGTGTTAATCACTACCCGAAACTGTATGATGTTCAGGTCTGATTCAATGATCACAACTCAAGTCCGATATTTCCAGACTTGGCAGACAAAACAAGCTATGCTTAAACGTTAAAATAATGCAAGTACATCGGACTGAAGTTCGAACACTGCAACATTTAAGCGTAAAAAGAATTTAAGTTGAAACAAGAAGACAAAATTTTATTTCAACTAATCAAAAGCAATGATTCATAAACGAGCCTTTCCAAAAAATTCCTACTAGCAGGGGCCGAACCTGCATCTATAACACGGCCTGCAAAAAAGAAAGAGAACAGAGAGAAAAAGTAAAAATAAAAGGTAAAAAGGTGAAAAATGACAGAGTTCCAGGTATTTATATGAAGCCTAGGGTAGGACCGGGTCGATTCGTCTCCCAGTCAACCTGACCGGTCGCAACCAATCAAGCAACGTATCGAAACGGACGCTCGTTTCGAATCCACCAGACTCCATCGATTCAAAGCATCCACTTTATGAGCCATCGATTCACAACAGAGCAGGTCTATCGATACGAACACGGTTTTCGTATCTATCAGAATCCATCGATACGAATAATTGTTCGTATCCACCAGTTAAGCCCACATCGATACGAAAAAATACTTTCCAACTTTTTGCATCGATTCGTGAAGAGGATCGACACAAGAGGATAGTCAGAGAAGGCCATCACATATTGTTTCAACTCGAATCTCAAATTGGTTCAAGGGAGGACCGATGCAAAATTCAATAACGAGCTAAACTGACAACGATCCACGAACTTGCGACTTTTCAAAGCACGTAATGTTTTCACAAGACGTACTTTGGGGGGCAAATGTTATCCCGCCTTTTGGCAAGGCCAGGACACCAAGGAATTGGTTGGATTCTGAGTATCACCTGTCATGGATATCGTTGAATTTTGTCCAAATCCGGATCAAGCTGCAATTGATAAGACACAACTGGGAAAGCAGAGTGAACCAACGTTCCAAGTTTCAAGTCAATCCGAGTTCGTATGCTCAAGTTATGATGGATACAAGTTGGAGGGAAAAGCACATTTTATACCCATCAATGATGTTCATTTCGTATCCATCAGGGAACGTCATTTCGTATCGATGGAAGAAGCCGTGTTTCGAATCCATTGAGTTCGTATCGATCGATTTCGAGCCCATCGATAGTTAAATTTAGCTCGTATCGAGTGGCCAAGTGTCTTATTCGTATCCATCAGAAAGCCTTAGTTCATATCCATCCAGCCCATGTCCATCATCCGCTTCACATCTGCAAGCCCCCGTGACTCCGTAACGATCAGGTTGGCAACGTTCGAACCCATCGAATTGGCATCGATCAGGTTCGAGTCCATCAACAGATGACGTGTCTCACAACCATCAGCCGATGTCTACTTCGTATCCATCGGGCCACTGTTCTTCGCATCCATCAAAAGACTTCGCTTCGAATCCATGCTCACTGGCTTATTCGAATCCATCAGGTCAACTGGCTTAGGTGATGTGTCATCCCTCGAAGGATACAAGGCGAGATATGTGGAGTCGAACCAGTCAACACGGAGCAAAGACCGGATCGAAACGAAGCGCGCGCGCCACATCGTCCCAGGAGCACGTGTAGTCATCGACACGAAAAGGATCGAGTCGAAACCATGGAGACGAACCAAACAGCTTTCGAGAAATTACACTTCGTGTCGACCATATCTCGTGATCCACTGATCCAAATACAATGAAATTTTCACAGGAGTTCGCATACACACAAAAGAATGTCTCTGCAAAATTTCAGCTCGATTGGACATCATTTTGATCGATACGAAATGGAATTGTATCGATCGTAGATCGAGGCGAAACTTCCTGAGGTTGGTCGCGTGGGCCCCCTCACGTGCCAGACCGAGTCTCCAAAAATTTGAACGAAATCTAAGCCTCCTACGCCTATAAATAGAGCCCCAGAGCATACAGAAAAGGGATTTTTTTTCTCAAGCGCCCAGACTCTGCCGGATTGGGACTTGCATCTTATTCCTACTGTTGAATTCGAATTCCAAACTGTAATTCACTGTTGTTTGCTATAATTGCCTGTAATCATTGAGAGAGAATCAATAAAATCATCAAAACTTCATAGTGGACGTAGGCACTACACCGAACCACTCTAAATTGCTTGTCTTTGCATTTTACGTTCTTGTTTGTTGGAGTTTTTGTTAGATAATCTCTATTTTACATTTATATTCTTCATTTTATCTCTTCAAATAACTCCCGAAGAGTGTTGTGCCCATTTTTGGTACAAACAAATATATTAAACTATTTTAAAATAAATTTTAGCTGATTAAATAAAGAAAACATTTCTAGTTGAAATTTAATTTAATTATATTATTATATATACATTAATTGTTAATTTATACAATGTATATTTTTAGTGTTATTTTATATGAAGGATCTTTTGCTCAAGTGGTTAGAGGTATGACACTTTAGGCTAAAGTTCTAGAGATCATGGGTTTGAGCCTCTAATGTATCATAGTGAGTTCTCTGCTTAAATAAGTTATCACTCTTATTATATATATGGTTATTAAAATTAGCTTTCAAATTAAAAAATATACTAGCTAAAAAATGTTTTACGTATATATAATTTTAAAACATTTATTTTAAAATGTATATAATTTATGCATATTAAAACAGTATTAACTATTTTAAATGAATAAAAATATATAAATAATATATATATTCGGCTACTATACTTAATTTTATTTAAATATACATATTTAAATTTAATTGAATTTTTTTTTGATATTTTTAAGGTCTAGTTTGAATTTTAAAGCGTTTTAATAGGTCTAAATTAGTTATATTAAATATAAAATTTGAATATAAAATTTATTGACTAGTCAAAATTTGATTATATATTTTATATTTCATTATATATAAATAATTTTGAAATTTAAATTTATGTTTATGTATTTTATAAATATATTATACAATGTTTGGAGATAATTAACACATTTATAAATGGCTAATGTTTATATAATGGATATAAATCTCAATCCAAGAAGTTAATTTCAAATAATATTGCTGATATATATAGATGATATATATGATATCACTCCTTAGCGGATACTTTTTCCCAAATATCGCTTAAAATATCATCACCAATATATCACCCGATACATGTTGATATATCGCTCTGATTTTTAGGGTAGAATACCCGATAGTTTCAATGAACATCCTTCGCTATTGTAAGTATTAGTGATATTAAAATTAAGAAATAAATATATTCATATTTTTAATGTTTCTTTGTAGTATATGATGAATGAAAATATGTAGATCATATTAGAAATTCAAATGGAATAATTTTTTTTAGTTTTAACTATATTTTTTCAGTCTTCTTCATTAGTCTTCTAATAAATAAAACTCTACTAAATCTGTATTTCATATTATTTATGTGTGAACCCGTTACCACTATAAATAAGATTGCATAAAAGCTACCTCTCTTTTTAGTTATTTTATTAGTTCATTATTTCATGTTGTTAAGTTAGCTTATGAAAGTTCACTTTTTTGTTTTAGTTATTATTATGCTTCAAGAAATAAAGTTGAAGAATAGTATGAAGTTATATATACGACATATCAATAAAGTATAGGCTAGAAGTAGTAATCAACATCAAACCAACGATACTTTTTCGATAATTTAGGTGAAATTGAAAGTGACAATGATGTAAATATGAATGTGAAACAAGTTGAAAATTAATAAAGATGATTGGATGAATGAAAAAATAATGAACATAGTATGAAAATGAAGAAAATAAGAAAGATACATATTATACAAAATTTCTTTGCTTTTATTAGCCAGTTTTATGACTTGTATTTTATATAATATCTCGGTAGATAGATTATAATCTATAAACTACATGTAGTCAATATTTATTAGTTATTTGGAGATATAGATCAAAATATTTAAAAAATTAACGTCATTATAACATTATATCATGGGATAATATTATTTGTAACATGTTATAGACATGTCCGATATTTTAAAATATCTCATATCTGTACCTAACTGATACGCACCTGATATATTAACTACTTAGATCCTAATATATACTTATGTAATCATTAACCATGTATACCTTGCTATGCTGCACATTACACTTATATACACACATGAGTATATACCGATATACTCAAAACATATAAATGTTAAATTATTTAACATACATTAATTAAATCAAGAAAATTAAATAAAATATGATTTTATTTAAACTAACTAGATTGGATATAGTACAACCATTGGAATTCATAGGCCCACCAAGATCTAGTTAGGGTTTTTTTTATATTCACTCATTTTACCCACTATAGATCGAGCTATTTCTATCAATGGTATTAGAGCGCAACTGGTTTATGTGGTATAATTAGTCAACATTTAGAGCCAACTAACTGAACCTACTTATCCACTGGATGTCTAAAAAAGACTGTCTAGACTTGGGGTTGAATAATAAGGTATTCTTCTGTGCGGCCAAAATACAAGGAACCTTAGCATGAGGGTCATCGGCTTCTTTTGCCATCACAAGGATGGTTAATCGAACATTGCAGGAGCAAGGGAAATCCTTTGGTTCTAGATGGCACATGAGTCTGAATGCAATTATGAATATATGACCTTCTATTGATCACCTTGTTAGTTATCGTCTTTGCAAGTGATGCAAGCGAAGTTGCTACCGGCTTGACCAAATGGGTGGAATAAGTCCGATAACTATTACAAGTTCGAATACATGTAGAAGAATTTCTTAGAACCATTGCAGTAGAAGAAGGTGGTAAATGCATATGCTTTAGATGTCTTCTGACCTTGTCAATTGCACCCTTGGCGAAGGAGAAGGGGAAAAGCTTCACTATTTAAGGTATTCTTTCTATTTATGGCTTTTCCATATGTGTTTTTTCGATACTGGAGCTTCACATTTCTTCATATCTAGTAACTTGGTAGATAGACCAAGATTAAGACCTAAAATATTTTACCGACCTTTAGTAGTGACAAACTCTATTGGAGGCCCCAATAGTTTTGTATGGTTTGTCGTGGTTTGATTTTGATGCTCTTTTGTTTGTGATTACTTTGTTTTGGATTTCACTAGGTTGAGGATTATATTAAGGATGGACTAGCTAAGGAAGTATGCGGTAGTGGTGGACTGCGAGAAGCTGTTGGTGACGATTAGAGCCGAGGAGGGGTGGAAGGTAGTGATTGACTTCCTACAAAAGGATGAGGTTATGGTTAGCTTTCTATATTTGCTCGAGGTTCCATAGGATGAGTTATCATCTGTTCCTATCATTAGAAAGTATCCATATATATTTGGGGAGGTGATCGGATTACCTCCACACCGAGAGATTGAGTTTCGCATAAACTTAGTGAAGGATGTCAGACCAATAGTGAGGCGTACGATACCCATAGTGCAGAAGGAGTTAGAGGTGCAAGTGAATGACATGTTGATGCGAGGGTTCATTCGTAGGAGTATATCTGAGTGTGGCGCACCCATAGTATTCGACACTAAGGTGGGTCGCTCTCTGAGTTTACATGTAGATTACCATAAGCTGAATAAGGTGACGAGGAAGAACAAGTATTCACTTCCGTGCATTAGTGAATTGTTCAATCAACTCCACGGTGCGAATGTATTCTCTCAGTTGAATCTTACGATGGGATTTCACTAACTTAGAGTAGAAAAGGAGAGTGTTTCGATCACCCGCATTTCATATGCCTTCTAGTTTCCACGAGTGGTTGGTTATGCCATTCGAGCTAACCAATGCTTCGACATACTTTGTTGATCATGAACCGTGTCTTCGGGAATAGCTAAACAAGTTCATGCTTGTGTTTGTGGATGATATTCTGGTCCTTTTCTAGAATAAAGGAGGAACAAAAGACACAGTTGAGGATTGTGCTTGAAGTGTTGAGGAAGAACAAGTTGAAAGTGAAGTTTTTGAAGTGTCACTTCTAGATAAAAGAAGTGAGATTCTTGGTTCATGTTGTCTTTGAGTAGGGCATCATAGTAGACCATGCAAAGGAGGCAGCGGTTCAAGATTGGAACCACAAGAACGTTATTGATGTGAGAAGCTTCCAAGGATTAGTGGGATATTATAGATGTTTAATCAAGGACTTCCGAAAGATAGCATCGTCGTTGACCAATTTGAGAAGAAGAATCGAATCTTTGTTTGGGACACGAAGTATGAGCAAGCGTTCATGAATCAGAAGGAGAAATTGACGAGTGCACCAGTGTTGACCATTTCAAGTGGGAATAAGGAGATGATGGTATACACCGATGCTTGTGGTACCAAATTTGGTGCAGTGCTGATGCAACGAGGTAAGGTTGTCACTTACGCTAGTCGGCAGCTGAAACCGCATGAGAGGAGGTACCCAACCCGCGATTTGGAGTTAGTGGCGACAGTGTTTGCATTAAAGATTTGGATGCATTACCTGTTAGGAGAAAGGTTTGAGCTATTCATGGACCACCAATCCTTGAATTTTTTCTCCCAAAAGAATCTCAACCTTCATCAGCAGGGATGGTTAGAGTCTTTGGCCTCTTATGACTTTAGTATTTCATATATGCCTGGTAAGAGAAATGCAGTCACCGATGCTCTGAGTAGAAGACATGCCATTTTGGGGACGATGTTCCGAGAGTGGAAGCAGTTGGATATAGCATTGGTTATGGCTTCAGACCTCATTGCGGGTTAGAGCCTTAGCTAGCCTGAATATCAAACTTATTTTGATTAAGCGGATCAGTACTAGTAAGAGTCGAGACGCTAGACTAGCAGATATCATGGCTAAGATAGCAGGAGTGGATTTTAATGAGATGAAGAAGTACAAACTTGACCAAGGTGGTTGGCTTTGTAAGGATGAGAGATTATTTATTCCTAATGTTGATGGATTGTGAGACGAGGTACTCCAAGAGTGCAATTGCTCCAGTTGTTGGGAGAGGATGATGAAGGATGTCGGGACATTCATATCGAAGTGTACGAACTAGAAGTTGGTGAAGGCAGAGTAGAAGAAGCCAAGTGGATTGATGCAACCACTTGAAGTTCCTAAGTGGAAGTGGGAACAAGTATCGATTGACTCCATTGATGGGTTGCTGAGGACTAAAGGAGGTTACGATAGTATTTGGGTCATAGTCGATAGATTGACAAAGAGTACCCGATTCATACCCATTAAATCTAGTAGAGTGACATCCAAATTGGTCGAGTTGTATGTTAAATAGGTGGTGCGATTCCATGGTATGCCGAAAAGCATTGCGAGTGACCAAGACCCTTTATTAACTGGTGAGTTTTGGAAGAGCTTACAAGAGGCATTGGCGATGGAGCTCCGTTTTAGTACAAATTATCACTCGCAAACTGATGGGAAGTCTAAAAGAGTGAATTTTATATTGGAGGATCTCTTGCAACCTTCAGAGGCTCGTGGGATGACCACTTACATTTGGTAGAATTCGCAAACAACAACAATTATCAGTCTAGTACTGGTATAGCACCAAAGAAGCATTGTATGTCCGACTGTGCAACGCTCCTTCATGTTGGTGGGAAGTAGTCAAAAAACAAATACTTGAGCCAGATATGATTAGAGAAACCTCAAAGAAGATTGAAATCATTCAACAACAAATGAAAGCTGCTTAGGATAGGATGTTGTGCTATGCTAATAAGAGACATACAAATTTGAAGTTCTCTATAGGCGATATGATGTTTGTGAAGATTTCTCCATTAAGGAATGTTGTTCGATTCGATAGTAAGAGGAAATTGGCTCCGAGATTTGTATGCCCTTTTTCAATAGTATAGAGGGTTGGGAACCTAGCATTTAGGGTTGACTTACCTCAGAAGATGGCGGGCGTGCACGCGTATTCTACATCTCTCACTTGTTTAAGTTTATGCACGACTCAGGCTTGACGATTGCACTAGATTAACTTGATGATATCGAGATTGAACCAGAAGCTTCAAGACCTAGTAGGCCGATTTGTATTGTCAGATGTGATGTAAAATAGTTTAGGAGGAAGACGACGGTGTTAGTGAAGGTTCAATAGGGTAAAAGTAAAGGAGATTGCACGTGGGAAACGAAGGAGGGCATGAGTGTTGCATATTCGGAGCTCTTTGCATGGCAAGGCCAATTTTGATATCACATAGGATAGCTTAATATCTTTCATGCTAGGATAGGTTTATCTATGTTATTGATTGCATGGCTGCCTGTTTGATATGTTTGATGGTTGTATATGATTATTAGGCATGCGGGGTAGTTATGGCTGACTATTCTTTGATTCTTTTAGGATTCTGATGGTGAAATTCCTAGAGGGAGAGTGTAACGACCTGTATTTTATGTATTGAAGGATCATAAAATATTATTATTTAAATCATATGAGGTCGTATGCCTCTAAAACTTTTGAAAATGACTACTAGGGACATTTTCACCTTTAGAATTTTTATCGGATTGTTTGGATCTAGAAATTCTTATAATGCATATAACTTTTGATAGAGGTTGAAATGGGGTCTAAAACCACTGTCATTAGATCAGCATGATGGTTTCTCTTTCCGTAGAGTAGTCATAATAGGAAAACAAACTTAAAGTTATGAGATATGCCTGTTTTAAGTTCTGTTTGTTGCTAGATAAATTAGTAGGCAATTAAACTAAGCCCATACTTAGGCCTACTATGTAATTTCGGGAATTGTACCTAACTGAGAGTGATAGGACAGATCTAGATCATTTCTCACTTCCCAAAAACAATTTCAAACCTCTGTTAATCCTAATTTCATCAAAATCCTCCCTTTTTTCTACCAATCTTAGCTTAATCCATCATTAGAATTGTAATTAGTGAAGAGAATTGTAGATCCAACATCTTGATGCTTTGGAATTCGTGTTTTTTGTTGTCCACTTCAGATTAGGTAAGTGACTATTGATCTCTCACTATTCTATACTTGTTCATATAGTTAAGAATGATGTTTTTGATATGATTTCTCTGTTAAAACAATTTTAAATTTTAATTCAACCTTTAAGCATGTTTATTGTCGAATTTAAAAAGATAGAAATGGATTACTGTATGGTTTTGTGACCCTTTTTGGTTCATATTATCACTTTAATATAAAGTTAGATCTAGGTAGATTCTTGTATGTTTACCATGTTTGGATTGCTTGCTTATGTTTAATGAATGTATATGGATGATGGCTGCTATTGTATTGTTTGCTAATGGTTTGCTAGTGCTTTTAAGAAAGTTAGGAACCATTCGTCAATTTGGCTAAAACGAAGACAAAATTTCTTAAAATGGAATGAAACTTGGAGGAGGGGCTCTAGAGAAGGGGAGGAGCCTATATTTGGTCATAAGTTGTTTGAAGTCGATTTGGATGCTCAGCTCATGTCATTACCGAGCTAATAGATGAATCTTGGAAATTGCAGTTTAGGTCAGTGATGGGACACTGCTTTGGGTCAAAACCAACAGAACTTCAGGGGGAACTTGGGGTCGAGGTTAGGAAGTGATTCAGAAGCTTAACCCTACAAAAAAATCAGCTAGGTACGCAACTTGGTACCGATCACTTTAGATTGGTACCGACCTCTTTTTTAGGCCAGAGATGAGGATTGGGAACTTAGGAGCTCAAGGCTTGAAGAAAGGGGGTTCCAAGCAAGCAAAATGAGAAGTGATCGGAGAGGGAAGTACTTAGCCAAATTTTGGCTAAGGGCTAAGGGTTTCATATCGACACCGACCTCTTTAGTTGGTACCGACTTGAATTGGTAGTGTCAATGACGGTCAAACTTCCAAGGAAAGATGTAGGGGTCCTGTAAGTCATGCTGGAGGTGTTCACTCGTTAGTTTGACGTTCGGTTGCGATGTGTTAGCGTAGTCGAGGACAATGGCTTTAGAACTTCAATAATGGTAACACTACAATAAAAACAGTCTTTTATAGCGGCATATAGCCGCTATTAAACACAACTATAGCGGTTTGATAAACATTGTATATCGACATGTTATAAAAAATAATTGTACATTTATAACACAAAAAAACCGCTAGAAAAGAGCATGATTTCATAGCATAGTATAGCCGCTATAAAATAGTTATTCTGTAGCGCCTATTTCCCACTATATATCAACATGTTTATAGTATATTCTACATCCATTTACAGCATATATATATTGCTATAAAATGTGTAGATACAATAACGCCTATTTGCTGCTATCCTTTGACAGTAGCCTCATACATTGCATTATCTTTTTATATCACATATGTCATATAGTTATAACGCTTTTTAGGAGCTATGCTTTATTTTACTATATATTTGATGCACCTTACTATTACATTTTAATAATAACAATCAAAATGAATCTTCTTTAAATAGATAACAATTTTAACAATATATGAACGAAAAAATATAATAATCAGCAAATGTAATGCATGATAACAAAATAAAGTATCAACTAACAAAAAATAAGTTCAACACATAGTTACCAAATTCAATACATATTCTTGATAACAAAAGACAACATAGTTCAAAGTTAACGTCTACAAGTACTAAATGCATCACTAAGAACTTGAACTGCTCAAAGCCTTTCTTCATGCATGTCTTCGGTCATTGGTAGTACTTTCTAAAAATTCAAAACAATTTGAAAATAATTATATAAAACCGTGATGAAAATCATTTTGTCATAAACTAGAACTTTAAAAATTAACACTACAATGAAGAAAAAATGTAAGAAATAAAATACTCGTAGTTTCAAAGAACTGATAGAAGTGCAACACTGACATTTCAAAAGAAAACTTAGTTTGCAGATAATATTTCCAGCACATCGTCTTCTGTCTGAATTATACTTTATCATTGAAGTGGTAATCCATCAACTTCAACATATTCAACATTCTCGTCTAACGCTGCATATTTCCCAGTACCACCAGAAATGTCATGTAAAAAGAATGAGCATTGTTCTTAGATACAAATAGGATGGAATCAAAACTTTTTATTATGAAACTTAGGCGCTACTATGAAAACATGTACTAAAGCTCTTAAACCATGTTTGACTAAGTTGCCATCATCTTATACAAATTAATACAATTAGCCATTTTCAAAATATAAGTAACAATATCAGGGTATGTAAAAAATGAAAGACTCGTGTGCGTAACGTAAGGAAATATGTAGAAGCAAAATATTTGCAATTTTACAATGTTGAGACACATTTCATCAAACACGGCATAAAATGTCAAAAACTAAAATAGATAGGTTTTCCCAAAATTCTTCAAAATAATTAATCAAAAATACATAGTAGAAAATAGTGTGATATTAGAACGTCAACAGTTTAACATTTTCACAAGGAATTAACATAATTACCTCCCTACCAGGCTCCAAGCTGCAAAACCCCAACCTACAATACTCCATGCTGCAAATGTCTACTTATTTCAGCAAAAACCTAAAACTATTATTGGCGCGTGCATGAAACAGGTGATTGATTAGAATTTCTCGTGTTTTTGTTTTATACGTTAGTCAGATGTTGCAATTCACAAAATAAAATATGGAAATCAACTACCTCCCAGGAAATGTTGCAATTCACAAAATAAAATATGGAAATCAACTACCTCTCCAGTGTAGTTATAGTCAGATGTTCACATCATGCATTGTTGTTTCTTCACATTCATCAATCTCCATATTTGTGAGCTGAGAAGAGGCACTTCTAGGTGGGAGCACACTTTCAATCACTTTACACTGTTCTGGAGTGAGTGAATCAAGGAAATCAACTAAGAACTGGATGTACAACTTCCCTCTCATAAATGGCCTTTGATACATTGGCATTCCTTCATCATTGATTGCCTTGAATTGATCTGCACCACATACCTGAATAGTTAGATAGTCCAGTCATTCAAATCTCTTTAACTAAAGAGTACTGTATCTTTGCCAGCAGCAAAGTCAAAAGTGCCGACTGGGGCAGGCTAAATTACAACAGTTGCAAGTTATGATATTCAAGTATCATAGATCTTGTGATAGATGAACATATGCAGTATCACATATTCTACTAAAGTTCTTCCCGACTCCTAAAGCAAAAGTCTAAGATCAGTGACATTTATAGCAATAAGTTGAGCCATCAATGTCAATATTCTATAATTTTTACCTGGCTTGATCACCTCTCCAGGATTAGACTTGATAAGGAGTTGCCTATTATCCAGATGAGTTAACACAAACTAGAAACCATGGAGAGAGTCAGTAAGAGAGAGGGTATGTTTGTAAAACAAATCATCTTCTTTTCCTTTGGAATTTCAGATGTTCCTTCTGTTGTAGCACAAACACAATATCCCCTGTAATTGTATATGGTTGCACACCATAAAGTATATGATGGTCAAGTTGTTTTAGAAAAGGAGAGCATGGATGTTCTGGTAATAGTATTTAAACAGTAAAAGAAACTATAAATAAGGGCAATTACAGCTTCATCGGATTCACCAGGGAAGGTAATTCTCTGTCCATTCTGCATCCCTTTCTCAACATGCACTTCTAAAATATGTTGCAATTCACAAAACATCTTACTATAACAATTCACAGATATGGAAATCCCAGGAAACAATAACGCACAGTATGTAGTGTGCAAGAAATAAAATAAATCAATCACCTCCCTCTTTGTCGAAATTACGCAATATGCACAGCTATAACTACACGGGAGGCACAGACAGTTTCGGAGAATTAGCAAAAAATAATGATCTAAAACTACAATTCTTGAACATAAAGTAATTTGGTGCAGTATTTGCAAAGGTTAATAAACTAATATCTGAAAAATGTTGTTTTTTCCTATAAAGTGACTTAAAAGCTACGGTGAGTAAAATCTTATAAGAAGCTAATATCTTATAATTTGTTTTTACACTTAGTTAACTTGGTTAATATTTTATAATTTAGTATCATTCTAAAATTAATTAAATGTTATGTAACTTGGTTAATTTTTATAAACATGGTTACACTACACTTCCCACTTTAATTGTAAACTGCCACACCCCTACCCGAAACCATCTCGCCTACAGTACTCCTACACCCAAACAACCTAGACCCACAGCTACACTCCCATACAAACTGCTCCTCCCATACAAACTGCAACTGTCCTGCCACCTCCTCTTCCATACAAACTGCTCCTCCAATATCACAACAAGCTTACCCATACAATTCTCTCACAACTTCAAACAACTACATCGACAACTCTGTTCAACCATCACACTTCCTGCATTTCGAAAATCATACTATGTTCATCTATGCACAAACTCCATTGTGTCTTGTGCATTCAACTACCCACTGTCAATCACCTGTCACCACCATCCACTTCACAAACAATACCACACTCCATTTACTCAAAACCATACACACCAACCTCTGCCTAATCGTCTCGAAGCCATACTCCTCAACAACACTTCACCATCAATTCCAACAACACCAGCAACTCTTCCTTGCCACCACAAACCCCTGCTAATCGCAAACAGTGAACTCCAATCCATTCACCTTCAACAATCTCCATCCCACTCAATTGGCGTAAATAAGACATAATTATTGGCTAAAGATGGCTAGGTGCACTTCAAAGTGTATCCAGTAGACTCTAATATTAAAGCATAAGATAAAAATAGGTTAATTTTTATAAAACTTTGTTAACGAAGTTAATTTTTATAAACTAAGTTAATTTATTAATGTTATTATTAGTAGCAGTATTATTATTATACATAATTTTTTTTTTGTAAAACTTAGTAAACTTGATTAATATTTTATAAACTTTATTATTATTATCATAAACTTAGTTAATTTTCATAAACTTAGTCATTAAAGTTAATTTTTATGAACTTAGTAAATTTATTTACATTTTATAAAATTTAGATATGGTTAATATTTTATAATAATTATTATTATTATATAAATTTAGTTGCATTTTTTAGAACTTAAATAACTTAGTTAATATTTTATAATTTATTATTATTATTATTATAGACGTAGTTAATTTTTATAAAACTTATAGTTAGTTTATTATTTATTATTGTTGTTGTTGTTATTCTAAACATAGTTAATTACTACGAAACTTAGTTAATATTTATAAACTCGGTTTGTTTATTGTTATTATTACTATTATTATTAGTATTATTATTAGTTAATATTCTAATTTTAAGTTTAATTCCTCCATTATCAATGAGTCATATTTGTTTGTTGTGTGGGAATATTAGAATATTAGAATAGGCGTGTTGAATGGACTATAACAATTAGACCAAAATAAAACAATATATTAATACAAAATAAAGTTATAATACCATGATAAAATTTAACCGTTAGACAAAAGAATAGGCTATCATGCCTGTGAATGAATAACATATAGATAGTATCAGACAGAACTAATTTGCATAGAGAAACACAACACCTGAGATTCAACTTCATGTCGTATCTTATCATATTTCTTTGCAAGCTTCTGTGCATCCTCCAATGGGACATCAACTACCATTTCTCTTAATGGTGCTGCAATACGCAAGTAAACATACACGGACAAAAATTACTATAAGGTATCTTTAAAAGATTTGTGCATGATGTATGATAGTGTATGATATGCAAGTATATAACAAGAAATGTTAATGTGTGTATGTAGTCTATAAGCGAAGGTGCATCAAACCTGATTACTACGAACTTGTAGTGGGTAACAATGTTTCTTTTCAATTAGTGCTTGAGTTTTAGCAAAAAATATAGCAGCTTTTGATAATCTGTCACTATTACTACAAGTTTCATTCATGCCAAATTTCACTGCATCTTCTGACAAACTATGACATGAAAATTAGGTTACACAAATTAACTTGATTGATCAGACAAAGGCTTCGGTGAAAAAATAAAAGCAAGGTTAATTCTAACCTATATCGGTTTGCTTGATTCCAAGCAAAACATATCCATCCATAGCACATACTATATATCTTTGAAATGCCGATAACATTAGCAATGAAATAATTAGGTTGATAATATATGGAATGAAACATTGTAGTTTGTGTATATAGAAGATTTGACTTGTGAATAAAATTTTCTGACCGTGTGGATTCATAAAGCTTTTCTAACTTTTGATCTTCTTCAACTTCTTCCTTATCAGTCGATATGCTATCTAAATTTCCAAAAACATGTTTGAGAACAACCTGTGATATCCAAGGGAGAGAATAACAAATGATATTGCTTTCAAAACAAGACCAATGATAATGACACTAGTAAAAAAATATTTGATACTCCTTTGACATTTGACAGGTATTTTTCTTCATGTTAGATTTTTATAATGAAAAATTGACACTAGCAAAAAATAGTCAGAAAGTTTAGAAAAAACTTTATCTACTGTGCTTAAACCTTATGCAATTGGTTTGAATGGATGTGACTTAAAAAAACAGCATCATTATTAGTTCATCTAATAATAAAATATGTATTAAATATCAAAAATAAAAGGTAAACTCATGCACCGAGTGTGCCACCTCCTTTTTCATGCCCAACCATTTTAGTCACAATCACGGCTCCTACTGGTATATTTTCTTTAAAAGCCCGTGTTGATCAAATGCAGCTTGACCAATGCTGTTATCCATGATAAATATAACAACGCCCGGATTCAACAAAAGCAAGAGGAAGGGAATAAATGAATTTTGAATATGTATAAACCTTTAACTTTAAAAACTGTTGTAGAACTCTCTTTGTGACCTTTTACCTCACAAATTGAAATACCATTATTAGAAAGGTAAAGTCAATTGTAGATACTAACGGCTTGTTCGGTTTGATTGGACTGGACAGTGGTTTCATAAGCCTCATCGTAAGGACAATGGTGATCTAAAACTCTATTCATAATCATTTGATTGGACTGGCATCCATTGGTAAACCAAGTTTAAAATGATTGCAAAGGTTTTTTTACTTGAAGATTCAAGGATTTCTTCAACGAATATATAAATTTGCAAACATTTCAGGAAAGTCAAAGAAGAATAGAAGTGTACTTATTTTATTCCATAGAGTTTCAGTTTTAGAGTAACAATAAGCGAAGTGGTAAAAATTACGATTTATTAAATTTTACAGTAACAACAATGCTAATTTTCCCTATTTATAGTAATAATAAGCAAAGTGGTGAAAATTAAGGTTCATTTAATTTTAGGAACTGATAAGGTTTAAATAGAATAATTTTGCAGTCTTTAGTCACGGAAGAAAGAATTACCAGAAAAGGATCAATGAGTTATTAGATGTGGATCAAAGAAGTTATAGCACAAATTTTAGAGACTATAAAGAAGTTATATCCTTTTTCTTGTTTTACCATTTATATATTTCAATTATATATTTCCGGATTTAGTCTTGACCATTTTTAGAATACCTTGTTAGTATGGTATCCTAAGAAGTGTTTTTAGCACTGACTTTGGTATCTTGAAATTTTAATTTCTTTGGAAAAACAGACCCTAGAAAATTCTATGGTTACCTTTGTTTGCAATGAAACTCTAACTGTTCAATGTTGACTAGCTCCAAGCATTACTTATTCACAACAATAATTTTACAGCTATTGAGTGTTTTTACAACCTAACAAGTGCTAAGAAGTTCAACAAGTATAAAAGTCAATTCAGTAATGAGGTAAGACCGATCATGTTCAAATGAAGTATTGTGCACTGGGCACACTTTTGAACGATCATAAAATAGTTTAGCTTAAAATACTAGATCTGTTTAATAATATTTGGAATTTAAGGTATATTGTGAAGAAAGTATTCAAAGACCCTTTGGATAACATGTGATAAAACTATCCCAAACAACATTAGAATAATGAAATGAAATTAAAATAGTCTTCTAAGGCAACAAACAAAGATCAAACCTGCTGCATTACTGGTAAAAGCTCTAAATCAAACCAGCAACCACATCAGCCGGAGCCTTCAGGTGTGATTTGCACACCTTATGGCTTCAATGATACTTCTTAGCTTTAGACATTTTTGCATCTCGGTTCTTGGCCTGACATCAAATAAATACTGAAGCCGCTCCTCCTATCTTGAGAGACTTGTTTCCCAGCCTTCTTTTTTTCTCTTCTTCGGGAATTTCTTCATTATTTGCAACTTCATTAATGCTATTCATTATTTTGAGTGCGGTTTTTGCGGGATTATGAGGAGTGAGTTTGGAATATGAAGAAGAAGATGAATATAGAAGAAGCATGGAATGGAATATGAGGACCATAATCACAAAACCTGATAAATTCATTTTTCTCCCTAATGATTTCAACACTTCCTTTGTTATTTTGTAGCTACAAAAATTAGGGTTAGGATTGGGAAAAATTACTGGCGGTATAATTTTGGAAATTTTGGCTTGGAATTAGGGTTGGAGAAAAGGTTTTGGGATTGTGGGTTTCGGTTTCAGAAGTTGTGGTTAGGCAGCAGGTGATGATGATGGAGGAGAATTTACATTTTAGAATTAGAGGAAATAATTCGAGGAAGAGAGAAGAGAAAAGAGGGAAAAGGGAAAATATTTAAGAAATTGGGGGCCATGAAAATATAGTTGAATTGAATTTTGAGGTACTGCACTTCCATTCCGTTACACAGCCAATCCCACTCCGTGTAATGCAAATTAAAACAAACAATAACACTATGAAATAATGCGTTATCTATTGCCATTATACAAAACAACATTTCTTGTAGTGTAACTCGATGATGATGGAGTTATGTTCCGATTATGATAGTTGAATGTGGAATGGAGTCATGAGGGTGATTATCCACAAGGGTGGTTTCTAGGAAGGGTGAACGATGGATAGAATGTTGAATGGTTTTATCATGGAAAGAAAGGAATGTGGAATGGTTCCTTCAGAATGAATGAAACTATATGGAGTAAGGAATTGGCTCGGATATGCATGCTAAGGGATCGTTGATACTCAGAGTGTTTTCTGATGTACTTGTACGCAGAAGTATTGTGAGAGCGCTCATTGTGTATTTGGATTGGCTACCTCAAGTCGGTGGAATGGATCCATATACCTTGGATCAATGGAATGGATCTAGTGTTAGCTATGGGTTGGTGGCGAGTACACTAAAAACTGGGATATTTCCACTAATCCATGATAGAGGAATGACCATATGAGTTATCATGTATTTACGGAACATTGAGTGACAGTGAGGATTATTTAATGGATGCTATGTTTGCTTTGGTTGTCTCTCTCATAGTTTGTCACTCTAGGGACGTCATATGATGGAGGTATTGTGGATTTTTGTACATAAACACATGATATCATACTTAAGATGTGGTACATCTTTATGATGTTTATAGAGTAGTATATTATTGATGATATGTGCTAACTCTTTGGTTGTAGGGACATGTATAGGTATGGTTTGTATGCCCTTGTTCCTTATTATATCAACTTGTATAGTATTTTGAGATTTCTTATCGCTCACTCCAGACTGTTGTCTGACTCAAGGTTTTATGTTTTGCTTCTTATTATCTTGGGTACTCTTAAATGAGTAGACTAGATACTAGGTTTAGGTGGTAAGCAGTTGTTGTGTAGAGGACGAGTAGAGGATGATGCTTTCTCATATTATATATGAATTTACTTATGCTTATTTCGTTGTGCAACACCGTGGAGCCTTAACCATATTTGCTTATGATATTTAGAGGCGGTTTATATTTTGAGTTTATTATTAGTTGTATAAACTATATCACTATCTTGTATAACTTTGTGAACCTACATACTCTGATGTTGTGGTTTATTTAGTTATTACCGTCTCACATGTTTTATATATGTGATGTTAATATTATATTTTACTCGATGCGCTGTGAGATATACGATAGGTTCTGTGATTGTTTCTATTCTTTTCACCATTAGCTATCGTCTTATATCGATCAGGCACCATAGCATGACACTATATGGGTATATTGAATGCCAAAGTTGTAGGGTGGTTGTCATAATGACCCTACATGGGTCCTTAAGGCCGGATCTTGGCTTAATGCCAAACTGAAAAAGGAGTTGGTTGGTTTTCTCTAGGAAAATATGGATGTGTTTGCTTGGACACATTTAGACATATATGGAAACACCGAAGATTGCGTGCCATACATTAAATGTGAACCTGAAGTGCCCTTCTATGAAATAGAAGAGATGCATTTTAGGTTCGGAGCGAACTACTTCGTTTAAAGAAGAAGTTGATAAGCTGAAGGCAAATGGCTTTATCTACGATGCCTTATACACTGAATGGGTATCAAACCCTGTGTTGGTCAAGAAGTTATATGAATAATGGCAAACATGCATCGATTATTCAGGTTTTAATAAAGTATGCCCAAAAGATAGCTTCCCGTCATCGAAGATAAACTAGCATGTGGACTCAATGACCGAACACTAACTATTATCTATGAATGCATATTCCAGGTACAACCAAATAGAAATGCACATTGTATATCTGAAGCCTACGAGTTTCAATCATCGATTTGGGCCCATATAGTTATTGAGTTATGTCGTTTATTTTAAAGAATGTTGGAGCTATCTACTAGCGGTTGGTAAATAGGATGTTTGAAAACCAAATTAGGCAGACTATGTATGTGTGTGTGGATGACATGCTTGTGAAGTCACAACTGTCGATGAACCACATAGATGATCTTTCTGAGATGTTTGATGTACTATAGATGTATGGAATGAAGTTGAATCCGTTGAAATGTTCCTCCGAAGTCGCATCAGGGAAATTCTTAGAATTTATTGTGAATTCAAGGGGAATTGATGCTAAACCGGAGTAAATTAATTCCTTGAAACATGTAATAGCCCCAAGGAAGAGGAGGAAAATGTAGAGATTGAAAGGGCAAGTCGCTATGCTAAGCTAATCCATCTACAAAGCGACCGATAAGTGCATGCCATTTTTTGGTGCATTCAAAAGGGAAAAGGGAAAGTTTGCTTGGACAAAGAAGTGTTAGGATGCTTCCAAGAATTGTTGAAACACATGGAGAGACCTCAGATCTTATTGAACCCTTTGGAAGGTGAAGACTTGTTCGTATATTTAGCAGTATCTGCTCATGCACTGAGTGCGGCCTTAGTATGTGGGGAGAGGAAGATTCAAAGGTATGCATACTATATCAACATGTGGTTTATTGGAGCAGAAAAGAATTATCTTAAATTTTTAAAGTTGGCATACTGCATAGTGATTGCTTCAAGGAAATTATGACCATATTTCTGGGCTCGCCTAATAAAGGTGCTGACGGATCATCCTTTCAAACAATTATTGGGTCAACCTGAGACCGCGGGGAGGTCGTTGAAATGGAATGTCGAGCTGAACCAATATGACATAACCTACCATACTAGAAGGGTGATGAGAGGACATGCATTAGCTAATTTCATCACCGAGTTTATCGTTTGAGATAGGAAGAGGAAGATGATATGGTCTAACCTATTCAATGGAAGTTATATCTGGAGGGAGCTTCCAACGAACGTCATTCCGAGGTAGGAGTAGTTCTCGCAACCTCGGAAGGATGAACGGTATGCTACACACTGAAGCTAGAGTTTCCGCCAATGAATAATAAACCCAACTATGAAGCTTGATAGTCGGACTTAAGATAGCAAAGGAGCTGGGATTTAGGACGTTGCATGTATACACCGACTCTCGGTTGGTAGTCGACTATGAAAAAATGAATTTCAGGATAAGGGAGTAATACTTTCCCCTTACCTAACGAAGCCATTGGAATTGTTGAATAGCATTAAACATGACATAATAACGCATATTCCCAGAGAATAAAACATAAAAGTAGATTCAAAAGCCAAGCTAGCCAGCTCTGGGGATGCGCAGCTGATGGAATTGGTTCCAGCCGAAGTTTTATCGGCTCCTAGCATCAGCCAGATGGATATCCATTGGATCTTGAAGACCGAAGAGGAAAGGGAGTCATTAATGACCCTAATCAAAGACTATTTGCTTAAGAGAATTCTCCCGCATAGATGGAATGAACGATGGAATTTCCTTCGTAGAATATCATAGTTTAAAATACAAAAAGGAATATTATACGACAGAGGCTTCTCTACCCCTTGCTACATTGTGTTATCAAAGATGAGGCTTTGAAAATCCTTATGGAAGTACCTGAAGGAAGCAGTGGTGACCACATCGGAGGGCAAACATTAGCAAAGAAAGATCTTTACTATGGATACTTTTGGCCAACAATTAATCGAGATGTTGCGGATTACATCAGATGGTGCAACAGATTTAAGAGTTTTGCAAAGATTCCAAGAGCCCCATCTATCATGCTTATGCAAATGGTTAGTCCATGGCTATTTGTGGTTTGGGGAGTTGATATAATTGGTGTGTTACCGATGTTGAAAGGTGGAGAAATGTATGATATTGTAGCAGTGGACTACTTCACTAAGTACGCTGAAGCAGAACCATTAGCCACGATCGCTACGAAAAAAGTGATTAACTTTGTGGTAAAGAACATCGTATATAGGTTTGGAGTCCCAAAGAAAACTATATGTGACAATGGGACTATATTCGAAGTGTTGAGTTCAAGGACTTTTGTAACCGGTACAAGATTGAGAAGAGCTTCTTAATAGTAGCACATCCACAAGCAAATGGAAAGGTGGAGGCGGTAAATAAAATCATCAAATCCATCATGAAGAAATGATGGATAAAAGCCAGGGCAACTAAGTTGATGAACTACTCCTAGCACCGTGGGCTTACCAAACGACCCATAAGTCCATGATCGTACATAATCCTTTCGCCCTAGCCTATAGGGATGATGCTATGATTCTAGTCGAATTGGACATTCCTTCATATCAAAGAAAATATTGCGATCCTAATATGAATGAGGAACTCTTACTTGAGTCCCTCGATTTGGTCGATGAAAATGGAAGGAGGTGGAACCGAGGGTAGCTGCTTACGAGAAAACTGTATCATGACATTTCAATGCCATGGTCAGAAATAGTACCTTTAAAGTAAGGGACCTCATTTTAAAATGAGTCTTCCCTGGTATGAAGGCACTTGGTCCGAATTAGGAAGGGCTCTATGCAATTGAAAAAAAGCTGGGAGATGGAAATTTTAAGTTAGAAATTGCCGATCGGATACCAATTCCATGGTTATGGAATAGCAAACACTTACGATGCTATTTCACTTAGATTTATTTGCTTTATTTTCTACAAATAAGCCATCATAGTGAACATAGGGCAATGTAATAAGGCATGACTTGCCATTTCTTTTCTTCATAAATAATGCTAGCTTCTAGAACCAATGGAACCATGTTCTTGCAAGCTAAAACTTATGCTGCATGATTAGCCGTGCAATCAAGTACCCAGAGATAGGTATTGACCAACTCCTATGATCAATGATCGGGTCGAGGGAATATAATCACACAAGGGTCGATCAGACGATTCACCCTTATCCCCTAATCTTGACTAATGCCCAGAGATAGGAAAATTCAATTATCAGGGATACCTAAAGTCAGGTAACAGAAGCACCGGTTATTGAAGATAGGAACTGGTGTGCAATCAAAGCTTTAATGACCATGCTTGCAGCCTGGTAGGGCTTGCTTGGTTGAGGAAAAGAGATTATGGTCAATGAACATCCTCGATCAACACTCGAAAATAGATGAGATCGAGAGCGGGTTCCCAATGACAGCACCCGGAAAGTCGATTCCCAGAGATACCAATCGGTGTGTAATTGAAGCCTTCACAACCACAATTGCGGCTTAGCAAGACATGCCCAGCCGAGGATAAAACAACACTGGTCATGGAATTGTTTCAATCAAT
Source organism: Allium fistulosum (assembly GCA_030737815.1). Lineage (NCBI taxonomy): Eukaryota > Viridiplantae > Streptophyta > Magnoliopsida > Asparagales > Amaryllidaceae > Allium > Allium fistulosum. The sequence continues at coordinate 72,677,671 of CM060902.1, forward strand.
GCCCAAAGATAGGCAAGGCCAGATATCGATGCTCAAAGTTAAGCACCTAGACTATAGATCCCCAGAGATAGGACTCAATAAATGAATACAATATTCATAACTACATTTACAGCCCAGGGAGATATGTCCAGTCGATGATAAGTAATGAAGGTCGATGAACGAATTTGCTCAACGCCCAGAGATAAGTGAGTTCTAAATTTGGTGTCTAGAGATAGACACTTAGCATGGACTTCTTTGGCTATAACCTTGTTTACGGCCAGATGGAACTCGACCGAGAATAAATAGGGTCGGCCATAGAGCTGGCCATATTAGTAACAAGTTTTTTGTCCAAATTAGAAATACTTTAGCAATGATAAATAGAACTATGCAATGGAGTATAACTGAGTAATCGCGGAAATTTACTTATATGTATAGAGCTATAGTAAGCGATAAAATTGCACAAACAACCATCGCAAATAATTATATTATATAAGCAGGTGGTAGTAAATAGAAAAATGAAATAAAAGTGCAGATATGTAAATGTGACAAAGATTGTATAGAAAACAGTCTTTTAGTTATAATAACTTTTTGCACAAGGATTTCCAATGTTCCTCCCACGCAATGTCGACCTATATGAAAAGAAGACTAAAATACTTCAAAAGGCAATGAAGTCGCTATTACAAAAACTTAAACTAAAAGGCTATTTATTCTTCCCTCACTTGCTGCTTCCCTTCCAATGATCCTTCAAATGGCATTTCTTTGAATCCTTCTCATCCTTAGCCTTTCCTTTTTATGGAGTACTCCCCTTGGAAGAAGTAGTTTCTCATTCAGTTGTCATGTTGAGAGGGTCTTTGGGCTTGTTAATGGTAGATAGGAAGTTAACAAGGAACCACCAACTTTGCGGCCTTTTAGAGGCTTAATTTTCAAGGGAGGAAGCTTGGGAATTAGGCTTGGTTTACTAGAGCCAATGACCGGTTTTTCGGTTCCTGACTTAGGTTTAATTATGATTTTCTTATAGCCTGCCTTTAGCTCTCCACCATCATGATGTGGTCATATAGGTCTTTCGCACTGGTAATTATAAGATATTCCTCGAGAGATTGGCTCACGTCCTCCAATCCTTCTAATGCCTCCATTTTCTATAAATCGGGACCAGGGTCGAAGTCGAAGGAGGAGTTGGGATGATTGGCTCGTTAGTGACAAAGGTCGACATTGTAGAGATAGCACTGGGACTCCAACCCTGGGTAATTGGTATTGGAGGAGGTGGAAGCGATGAGTGGCCTGTAAGTTCATATACAGTGAAGTAAAGGTTAGTGAAAACCTGAAAAAAGAACTAAAGCTTTTCAAATATGAGGGAGACGAGAGAAATACCTTCGTCGGGTGAAGCTCCTTGGATTGTAGACTTGGAAATTTCACCTTCTTTGATGGATGAATGAACGAGTTGAGAGATAAAAAGAGGAATGTAAGGTTTTTCGGCAGTCATGGTAGTGGAGATGGGAATTTCAATATGGATGGCCTTAGAAGTGGCCACCACAAGAGGTGTAACATCCACTATAGGCTCTGTAAATTTTTGACTAGATGATTCTGCTCGATCCAATGCGCTAAGATCGGCAGAAGCCTCAATGGAAGTTTTTCCCACAACAGTTCTCTCCTCGGCCAGGATAGCCTTTCAATAGCTAACATGTCTTTCTCATCTAGGAACTTTGCTTTCAGCTGGTCTTCAATCGGGCCTTCTCCGACCTCAGTTGATCGTCAGAGAATCTCCTCCTAGGCATCAGCAAGCCTAACGGTTAGCTATCCCCTAGCCATTTCAAATTTTTGTCCTCTATTACATTTGAAAAGAATTATAGAAGGTTGGCATTCATCTCATCGTTGCTCCTTCTGGCTTGCTCTTTAAGCTCCTTGATTTCGACTTCGACCATAGAGTGATCGATATGACCTTGGGTTTTTGAGTCTATTTCAACTTTCAGATTGGCCTTAATCTTGTCAAAATATTTTAAGTTCTTTATCCTTAGCATGAAAGTGCCTCTTCCTTGGCCTTAACTTGTGTGGTGAGGACACTGCTCTCTTGATGAGCTGCATTGAGTTGGTCGTTAATGACGATGAGAGCTTGAGTATGTGTAGCTGTCAGCTCTGCATTTAGCTCTTTAGCATGCTAGCCTGATTGGAGAGCGTCGTCCCTTTGTTTTGTGATTAACTGTAACTTATACTTGTAACCCACAATAATATTATAATGGGATCTCCTCTCACTCTACAACGACTGAATTCTGTTCAATTGATTCTACTGACATCAGAAAGGACTTTGATGATCTTCTTCCATTCAAAATACTAGCCAACCATTTCATTCATCCCTTTGACCTTGTGATTAGCATCCTCATGGGAAATATCTTTGACATTGTAATCAAATATAACCCCCGTTAGGTAATAACTAGGTAAAGAAGTCTGCATTCTAGTGCCGATAGTAGTGGATTAACCTGGATGAGGCAGTGCTGAAGCAGTATAGCCTGAGATTTCTTTGTATTTTTTAGGAGTTGACACGATGGTGACCGAAGGAAAAGATGTCAAAAGTTGGTGCATGAGAACCTGAGGTTGAGTACAAGGCTGAGACAAGCCAGAAATAGGCCATGAGTGGTCGCGAGAATTGGTTTCTTCCCAAGGTCATGGTATACTTTCTCCTTCATTCATCGTCTCCTCCTTCTCTCTTCATCTTCCTGGTATTCTCTCTCCTATCTTATTCTCCTTTCCTCCTTATCTCCCACCATGTGTTTGGGAATTATGAGTAAGGACCCAAGGTGGAGTAGTAAGACCGACTGATACTCGAGCGATGATAGTCCATACGGTCTCTTGCCATTGTACCTAAAAAGGAAGAAAAAGAAATATTAGAACTAATGCACTAAATTGAGGATGAGTGCAGAAATTTGGTGTTCATGATCCTAAAGGTGTGTGAATTGTTGATATTGCCCTGAGTATCCTACGGACCATGCTCAATTATTTGTAGAAAAGAGGTTTCATCTCCATCGGCTAAGAGATCCCCAAATGGAAAACTGAAATCCCTATGAGAAGATGTTATCGATTAGGATATCCAAATCTCCTAAGGAGCCAAAAATATTCTTCGAGGAGCCCATGTAGAGAGTAGCTTCAACGAATGGCGCTAAACTCGGATCCGACGCTTGCTGCGAAGACTTGATTACTAGCCGCTTTGGCGACACGACCAAGAGTGGTATCACCTTCATGAGATGTTCCCCATATGATTCACTATCTTCATGACCTAAAATCTTCATCTTCATCATCATCCTCACATTTTGCTTCTCACTCCTCTTCCTTCTCTTCTCCTCATTCTCCTTCTCTTCCTTCATCTTTTCCTCCTTTTTTTCTCCTCTTCTCTCTTCTTCTATGTTAACATATTTTCTTCCACCACTATTTCCTCTCCTTATTCAATGTTCATCTCACTACCTTGGTCTTCAGCAGGTCCTTGATTATTTCTTTCGGGTCATGAGTGGGGGTAGAGGATCCGACAGTAACCTGAGACTTCTTAGAAGGAAGCGAAAGAGGCACGACGTATCGGTCGGGATGAAGGAGGACACACCGAAGAAGCCTTTCATTTGTAAGTAGATAGGTGGTGGAGTGATGATGGATGTTAACACTTTTCAGAGTGTCCAAGGTGCTGGAATGTGCATCGCTGGTATCTTGTTCAGGAAGATCTAAGAAGAGAACGCAAATGAAGTTAGATACTTGGATAAAGAGAATTGAAGTGCATAAAGGAGGCTAAAGAAGAAGCCTTACATCCTGACAACCAAAGTCAGTTAAAGCCAAAGGGGCATCAACGAAAAAATATATGTTCTTAAAGTAAGAATGCCTGTTGTGAAGCATGTTGATAACTTTATAGTGACACTAGGCATTGATGATTAATAAGGAGGGTGAGTCAGCTCTCTTTTTGAAACTCATAGGATACATTAGTTCCATGAAGGTTGGAGGTCTCTATAGTTGCATCATGAACAAATCACATAAGGAATTGAGAAGGGTGTATCCATTGGGATGCACTTGAGTTTAAGACTGCAAATTTTGTATGATTGTCCGACGTCCGGCTCGATCGGAGGCAATAAGGTATCCAGACCGTGTCCATACGATTCGTATTTAAGACATAAAATAGGACAATAAAAAATGTACTTAAATATGTTCGTTCGAAAATGTCCGAAGTTTTTCTATTGTCCGAACGTTGTCCGTCCGTTGTCCGGCTCGTACGAACAATGTCCGAGCTTAATGCTTGTCCAGTCCATGTCCGTCCAAATCTCTTATAGGACAGGACTAGGACATACCTTTGTCCGGTCCGATCCGACCCTTTTACACCCCTACTTGAGTTGGAGCTAGCCCGATCTCTTATATAAAGAATTGAAGGAAGCCATTGAAGGTGGGACGTCTCTGCGTAGGCACATGTACTTGTTATAGGTGGTGTATGCTTGAGGAGGGTTGTGCGCCCACTGATCGAATCTTGGTAATTAAATGTCACTCCCCGAGTTTCCATGATGGAGGCAGATTGTTTAGAGTGATTCAGTAGTCAATATAAATGGTGTTTGATCAAGAGGATCATTCATGATCCATAGTTCAGGTTGTTTGTTCAATGGAGAGATTGGTTCTGTTAGGGGTGCCATTGGAATAAGTTGTCCCTGAAGTTCGGTTGTGATTGACCATCTCGCTCCAGTTGTGGTAGACATAGACATCTGGGCGGTAGAAGAACCGACTTCAGGAGGAGTTGAGAGTTTAGAGCCAACTTTGAAGCAAGGTGATCGATGAGTCATTGTGAATTGAAAGCTTTATAGAGAATACAGTCTGATATGTTTTACTTTAAAAAGTTAATTTAAATTTGAACACGTGTTACCGATGTGCAGAATCCAACAGATGTCGGCATATGTTGACCAATCAGATTTTGAATGTCGACCGGGAAATGTGAAGTGTCGTTTTATGTAATGTGCGTCCTGTGTCCATGGCACCATGTACAAGACATTATGTGTAGATAGTCCGCTCGTGCTGGTAAACGAGCTTCGTCGTACAATGAAACTGTATGTCGAATCTTAACTGTTATTACAGAGTGAACAATAATGGAACTGCTGTTCGGGGCGACACAAAGCTTTCCTCACAGGAGCAAAGGACTATCGTGACTCGGACTATTGACTTATATAACACATTCGGATGCTAGAGTGAGTTCGATGCAACCATTCTTCAGAATTGTCTCACCGAAGTTTGGACGATGATTTGTGATCGACCAAACCTTGGTAGAATACGCCCATACATTTTGAATGTGTATAAATTTAAGGCTATTGCAAAGTAAAGGAAAATCGTGAGAAGTCCAAAGAAAGAGTAGTGTCGATACGGAGCCAAAACTAAGCAGAAGTGAACCCAACAAGAATTTGATGGTTTGCAGTGCTGACTTTGAATGTGGCTTGGGTCATTCTCTAGGGCAACCTAGACTTCGCAATATCCGCATAAAACAAAATGTTGATGGTGGTCGACCACAAAATGGTGCCATAAGCACTCTTTAGCCACTTTTTTTTAAGCAAAGACGCCTACAACGGCCACAGTGGCATTAAGGCACAAGACCCACCTTTCTTCAATCAAGATTCGAAGCAAGAAATCGAAAAATGTGAGAAGTCATTGCCGAATTTCATGGGGTGGTGGTTGGATTGACTGCGGGGTCGACGATGGAGTTAATCTGAGGCTCTGAGCTGATAATAACGATTACTAAGGAGAAGTAGGCGGTGGCCTGAGCATGGAATTGAAGTGCTCGATTAGTGGTTTGGGATTTGAAATAACCAAGGAAAAAAATTCCAAGCTTAGTAAAAAAGAGGAAGTGAAAATTAAAGTGAAATTTCCTAAGTCCCAATCATTTATAGCTCATGAATGACTTGGAAATTCATTTCGGTACCGACATGAGTGATCGGTACATACATGACTTAAGTATATAAGAAAAGAGGGAAGTAGAAAGAATAGAAAGGAAAGAAAAGAAGGAATTCTCACTTGGCCAAGGCGTGGAACAATATTTAATGTAAATCTAAACCTTGGTGTGGAAAATGGTTCATCTACTATATGAAGTGATTGAACGGTTGCTCTTAGAATAGAGATGATACCTCAAAGTGATCCTTGGAAGACCAATAGGTTTATACATACAACTGTGTATTGCTTATCTTGTTCCAAAGCATGCTTCGTTTTCAACAAAAGCATACTTGGGGGGCAAGTGTTATCTACTATTTGAATCAGATAGCTTTCAAGTGAACCTATACGTTGAGACAAAGATGATGTGGTTCTAGAACTTGGAGGAAAACTTGAAATGTTGATGGAAAAAACCTCTAAGAGTTTGAAGTCCACATGAGAAAGTTATAAGAGGTCAGTACCGATATGAATTCATGTCGGTACCGAGTTGTTTGGCCTATGCTATTTTAGGAAACTATACTATGATTAAATCCTAGAACTATAATGTGGTCATTTTGGGACCCATCTTTGAAGGAGTAGGTGAACAACCCCAAAGTTGTACATAAAAGGACAAGTACCATATAAAGTAGATAGTCTTGGTATTGAGTATAATTGATAGGCAAAATTGTACTTGAAGATTGAAGACATGGAGATGCAAGATGGCATGAGGAAAAAAGCAGGACAACACAAGGCAAATTATCTCAGTACCGACATGAATTCATGTCGGCACCGACATGATTTTTGGCTACGGGATTACCTTTTCTTCCTTTCTATTCTTCTAGATCTGGATCTTTACCTAATCTTCCACGATCTGATGATTCCGAAGGACAATTCCTTTATAAATAACAAGACTAGAGCAATGATTAAGGGACTTTCGGCCTCCATTTTCTTCATCTACTACTCTCTACACACCATTGTTGTTTTAGAGCTTCCTTTTGCTATTCTAGATTGAAAATCAAGCTGCAAAGCTCTTGTACTCATGACAATCAATCTATAATAAGATTAAAGTGGACATAGGCCATAGAATTTGCCGAACCACTATAAAAATCTCTGCTTTATATAATATTTTCTTACTGATTTGCTAGATCTGTCTCTTTTTTCTTGAATCTAGGGTTGTTGCGCTAATTTTTGGTTCAACATTAATTAATTCAACTAAATATTAATTTTCAATGTATCAAATATACATTCAATAACAACATAACAAAACAGCATGGCAAAATGAAATATGAACATGTGTATAAATACACACACATATATATATATACACATACACACACAGATATATACATATAGGGATTTATATTTGTTGTATATACATATATCGGGATTTATATTTATTTTATATACATATATATTGTACTTACATATACATATGATAATTTCACATGTATATTGGGAATATAAATGCCTAAATATATACATATGTTTGAATATACTAAAATATATGCATACGGTTTATACACAATATTGATAGTACCATATATATATGAATGTATTTATAGAGTTTAGGCATACATATACATATATGTGATATTTTATTGCCACTTACATATGTATATTTTACGTATGTGAAATTATGAAAAAAAAAAATATATAATGTTAGACATTTCAAACTAAGATAAAAGTAGAAAGATGAAGATGAAAATGAAATTTTATGTTAGATTAAGATCTTATCAAATCAGAATTAAAGGAAATACCATGAAGTAGTATCTTTAACCTTTTTCCAAACATTTTTACTATAATAGATTTAATACCATACTCGGTCATAATAAAATATCTAAACCCTTAAATTTCAAATCTGAAAGTACACACAATCAACATAAAGAAAAATTACAACTTACTGTATTATTCCAATGACACAATTAATCCAAAACAACACATATATTTTTATACACATATATGTCTATTTAGTAAAGTGAGATTTAATTTTGAAACATATACTTGACTAAAAAATGAAATTGAATGTATCAATTTAAAACAAATTTATCAAATAAAAGGTTTAACTTGATATTAGTTTGAAATTTAAAACATAAAGATGAAGTGTATGAATATATAAATGTATAAATGGTTCAAATTAATCAAATATTAACATCAAGATTATAAGTGATCGTAATTGTAACAACAATAGTAAATTTTAATGCAACAAATTGGATCCACAACAACAATCTCAGATCCAATAAAAGAGAAAACTAGTTTTAGAATGTAAATTAATCAAACATAAAAAATTAGTTGGACGACAAATTAATCAATTGTGATAATAAAAAAAATACAATAAAAAAACTCATAATAATTGATGATTTTAGATCCAATCAAAATAATATCAACACCCAAAGTAAAAACATACATAAGGTGGATTTTGTATTTAATCACAATACATAAAATAATTTTAAATTAGATTTAATAAGCGACAATGAATATACATATATGTGAACAAAATTAGATCTAAATATCGTAATTGAATTTAAGATGAAATTAAACCTGAAAAGCCATGCCCTTTATAGCACCTTGATTTGAGACTTCTCCTCGGATCTCTAAGTAGATCAACACCCGGCTTTGTAAGAAAATGATGAATTTTTAATTTCATTTGATGTTTTCCATTTATTTAGAGCCATGTTTTGCAGAAAGTGAAGGATACAATTTCCGCTATGGCAATAAAGAAGAGAGGACGAGAAAAACAATTCAGGTTAGAAAAATGAATGGAAGGATTTTTTAAAATGGGAGAATAAAAAACTTTTCTATTCTCTCTTTAAAACTTCCACTTTCAATTCTTAGTTAATTTTTAACCAAACCTTAACCATATCCCTTCCTCTCTCTCGAGCATGGCAAGCCACATCATTCCATCACATGGATAATCATTTCCAAAGTTAACTGTATTTAAAACCCATTTAAATATATAACAATATCTTATATCGATACGACGTGCATATATAAATTATATATATATATATTCAAATAATTGCAAATAGCTCGCAAACATAAATTAATTAAACAATAATCGGTATGTCTCAAATATTAAATAATTTACAATATTTTATAAATTAATTAAATTGTATGGTTTTTTGGTGAATACACTAATGTGTCTGTGTGAGTTGGAGGTATGAATTCTGTCAGAATTAATATTGAACAACCAATATACACGTCACCTTAACTAGTGGTATGATAGTTTGGCCAAATTCATTGCTTACAGACCTTTCTAGAAAAATCGTATTTATAGTTTTCTAAGCGGTACCATTTAGTACATGTTCTCTTTGTCAACACAATATCACTTTAGCATTTATAAATTTTGGTTTTGGTTAAAAATTCCAATATCATTCTTATTCAACTCGGTTAGTACATAAACAAAGCCTTTGGTTTAATAGTAACATTTATTATTAATTGCACTACTCTGGCCAGAGATTTGGACTTTGAGTTGATTATAGTTGACCGTAATACTAACCTCATACAACCAGGAGAGGAATTCTCTATTGAACGGTACTTCACTTCTAATGCCTCAACTTAAACCTAATTATTGTCGCTTAATGGAAGCTATGATATAACTATAATCAAAGTGGAATATTTACATTAAAATACTATAGTGTTATTAAGTTTAGGGAACTATGTATCATCATCACTATAAGATTTCCTATTTAACCTAATTGTTAGTAACCAACAACAAACTCTGGAACAAGTCATTTCATAGTTACCCAATAACTATAAATATGTAACCCCTCAGTGCCCCCCAGCAGCCATGAGTAATACAATGCCCAACATTTAGATAGCGTTACATACTCTAGTCTCAATGGATGTATCGATATCCTTTCTCGAAATATCTCACCAGGAAAATTTAAAACAATATGTTATTCTACGCTGTGATAATTTTCTCATGATTATAACTATTTTTCTATTAGCATATAACATATTATTTAAAGATCTTGTTCAAGTTAATAAAAAGTAAAAATTTTGAGATTCACCCTTTTACTCCCACTACCAATTCACTTGACCCAATACCCTACATGCTTTTTAGAATTATATCACAAGTGGTAGTTGTACTAATTATAAGAATTCAACACATAAATATGTGTTGTATATAATATGGAAGAGTGTGTAAGAACATAGACCTTGCAAAAAATGGTTATATAAAATCATTAAGCCCAAATATAAACTATGAATGAGACCACGAGACATGCGTCGAGGATAGAGGATTGTAAATTACGAGAGGGTTTGTAACATGGGATGAGGCTTCATCTTTGATTAGAAAGAAAATTGGTTGGAAGGTTAACTCCAAGGGCTAAGGGATGACATAGGAAACAAAGTGGAAAAGACACAAGAATCATAAGTGACCATAGTAGTTGAGTCCATATTGCTTGCAGAAGGAAGGAAACATTGCAAGTTCAAAAAACCGAAGGAGTTTGGGTGTTACTGCCAAGGGTCTTCCAAAGCGTGATATTGGATCCAATAATTTAACACCTTCGTTTACTGCGATTTCTTTGGTATAACCATATGTCGGCTATGAGAAATAATTTATACTTAATCAAATACTGAAAAAGGACCTCTGGTATAACCCATAGTAGGACCGGAAGTAATAAATTATATATAAAGAAATTTCTAAAGCACTTGAATAAACCATGTAATGAATTCAATGTTTAGCTAGTACTCCTCGAATTGAAAAAAATACCAACTTACGGTAGCACCTTGGGTTGTTGCTTATATGCCCCGAAGCAACTTAGTCAATAGTCTACAGGCATGGTATGTCCTATAAGGGTATCATAATGTGTGCATGAGATAAACTGAGTGGAGATAGATCAATAAATAGAGAGTTTAACCCTAATAACAAATGAAAGAAGTGAAATAAATAGCTAAAAAAAGAAAAGACCAAGATAAATGAATGTTCGGTGCTTGAGGAGTAGATCTAATATCGAGTACCGACAAAAGGATTGACTCATAGTAGCGCCTTGAGTTATTGCCTCTTTGTTTCAAAGTAACATAGTCCGAAGTCTATGTTCATGTGCTATGTTTTGACAGAGGACTATAATCAGCACATGGGTTAGGTAGAAATAGGAACGCTCATTAGATAGGGAGATGAACCCCATAAATGTAAAGATAATGAGTATGCTTAAGTAAGTTATGTATTTTTCAATAGATGACTGAAAGTCGAGGAGAGTAGCATCTTGAAAGAAGGAGATTAATTATGTGTATATCTATGTGTATGTATTTCAGTTAATGAAATTTAAACATGAACGGTAGGGACATATAGATATTTCTTCTAGTGAAATTGGATAACAAATAAAAAGGCAGGGACCTTTGATATTTGTAATTAAAATGGAAATATGAATGGTAGAGACCATTGGAAACTGTAAAGAATATTTTTTAGTGTTTAAAAATGATATCTAAGGATATCGACTCGAGACACATTTTATTTATATAAAGGTAATGATAACTTAGGAAATTAATGGCATGTAACTATATAAATAAAATCGGAGTCCGCGAACTTAGTATAAAAGATTTAACTTGTATAAATATTTATCTAAGAAAAACTTATATAAATATGTAAGTATGCTAATGAGGTAAAAACCCATTCCACTCTATGGTGTACTAATCATATGTTACTATGCCTAATATTATTTATATCTGGCTTACGTTTGACTCAAAATTTATGTTTTCTCCTTAAACTCTCAAGTACTCATTTGAGTAGGTTGAGGATTGAAGGATCCAAGATTAATTGAATTTTGGCAAATAGCCGAAGGAGATGACTGTAGGAGGCATAATTATTAAGCTATTCAATTTTCTTTTGTAAAATTGATGTCATATAAACTCTAATCATTCATGGTGGTATTTCCATATACCGATAATGTAATATTTATATTACATATAATATTTTCTTTCTACGATAGTAAGGATTAGGTAGTTAGCTTATCATTTTTATGTATGTATGTATGAAAAGAAAAGCTATCTTATATTAATGCTTGAAAATAAGATTAGAGTGAATGCAACATTCTGATGTTCATTTCGGATCTCAAAATGAGGAATGTACCAAGTCTGGCACTGTAACTCCAAGCTGAAAATAAGAATGATGGAGTAGTGGACTGCCATCTCTTTGTAAAAATCTCTACTAAACAACAGTTTATATGAAAATAAGGTGTAATATGAAGGAAATCACAAAGAAGAGTAATGTAGTCTTAGTCAACTCAGGTAGCACAATAGAATAATCGTCAATGCACTTATGTCAATTGCCATACATACATGTTAAACCAATTTTTGGTCCAACAACCAAAGTATTCTAAATAAATGTAATATTTTTATAAATTTCAAATATGTCCATATAATAGTCAAAATATATAAAATTTAAATTTATGTACAATGTCCTTCATTCATTAGCCAATATGTCAAAAATACAATTCTTCCTTCTTCCCTGTCAATAATATCAAAAATGGGGCTTATACAAAAAAATTTAATTTCTACCGGTCCTAATGTCAAAAAGTTCAAGTCATTTTCTTCTTCGGTCATAAAAAAGTCATCAAGCTCCTCCGTGAGCTTAGAAATGTTAAGTCCTAAAAAATGATCTGTGATAAGAAAAAGAAAGAAGAGAGGAACCCCTTCTTATGTGGGGGTCGGTCCTTATTTATAGTAATTAGAGAGTGGTGTGACTTGCTGTAACACCCCGCATTTTTGGATAATTAAATATTCAAATAACCATAAACAGTGAAAATAATTTTTTTGGAATTGTCAGAATATTGCCTCAAGACTTATACCATTATGTTCGTGGCGATTTTCTGATCAATTTCCATATATAACTTGTCGAAATCCGAGTTAATACGAAGAAATTACGAGATAAACGGAAATTAGAAGAAAAAAGAAAAGAAAATATAGGAGTGGACCCCACGGATCGACAACCAGGTTGACCCGCAAGGCATCAAGGTCGACTATACGGTCGATCCTTAGGAGACACGGGTCACTCGTGTTTGTCCCTGGACGCTAAATCGTCCAGGGACATGCCGAACTCCTTTTTAATTGATTTTGGTGCAATCTCAAACGTCGGTCGCTAAATCCAACGATCCACAGCAAGCCTGTGATGTGGTTGCACCAGATTCAATCCAAAAATCCGATGGTCTGAGATCCCCAAACTCCCCTATAAATAGGACCCTAGGCCTAGCTATTTTTCTAACAATCAGATTTTCTCCCAATTGGGTTCATTGTCTAAGCCTTAACCCTAAAAAGAAAATATTTCTAGGGAGAAGATCTTCTCAATAAAAATATTAGACACCTTAGAAAAGGATCCAGGAAGACCATGAAGCCAAGTTGAGCACAAGCAAAGCTAAGGACGATAGGTGAGTGGATTTAAATTATATATCTTTTACGTTTATGATATATTATCATTAGATTCCCTTTAAATATTTTAATTCAGCATTTGCACTAATTTCAATAATTAGTTCTGCTAGTTAGTTATATTGAAACTGTAAAATTTAAAAGAAAAGTGTACTTATATTTAAATATTATTTATATGGAACAGAAAGTAAGGAATCCAATTAAATATAAGTAATATTAGGCTTAAAAGCTGTAGAGAAGGGCATAAGCCTAAAAGGGAGAAGTTTACAGTAAATTATGCTAAAACGGGAGAAATAAATTAAAAAGGGGAAAATCTAATAACTTGATTTGGAAGTTTGTGATAGATTAGTTGGCTGGTTTAGAAAAAGAAATACATTTTCCTAGTTTAATATCTAAAAGATAATGATAAACGAGATTTCAAGAATAAAAGAAAGAAAAAGGGAATTAGTGCAAAATAGAGGCATTACTGTATTCTGCATTATCCAACAATTAAAGAAACCATAAAAGAAATATCATGCAGTTATGAGTTATTGTTTATAACATTATTTATTAGCACAGTTTTTATAACCAATCAAATAGAATAGAACTACTTCCTAGAATAAAAGAGAATAACGTAAGGCATTAAAGAAATGAAAGAAGAGGAAGTAATCAAGTTAATTATTTGACAAGACTAGAAATAATAAACAGAAGATGTGACTAGATCTGCATTTACTGCGCAAATAATAGAATAAAAAGCAAAGCAGTTATTATGATAAGTAATTTGTGAAAATTGGACGTAGTCCCAAGCTAAGACTGTCAGATAATATAAGAGAACTAAAGATAATTCAGTATTATAATAAAAAAAGACAGACTAGAATAGAAAAGAGACACTTGCAATTATATTTATAACGTGTAGGTTATAAAAGAAAGAAAAGATCATAGAAGTAACAATTGCAAGTATAATTGTAACACGTAGGTTATAATTAAAAAGAAAGAAATATAATAGGCTTATTTTATCAAACTTAGATCATGGATTAAGTTAATAAGCAAGAATAATAGCAGTGGCTCGTACCGGCAGCATTCCCCTTCAGTCATGAACTGATGGTCTCACAATAGTTAGGTGAGACTGGGACAAGTTTATGCTGATTAGGGTAAATAAGTAGCCAACAGAATAAGAAAGGTAAACTAAACACATAATAAAAGGTTAGACGTAGGGTCAAATAAAATAGTAAGATGCATTTGGAGCAGCCTAAAGGATGAAGAGCCTAACGAAGCAGTTCATCATAGATTTGAGCACGGAGAAGCACGTCCAACTTAGTTATTTTGGGCTAGAAGGAAGTACGAGACTTCAACGGAATGTGAGGGTACTCTAGGATGACCCTCTGGGGTAGGCCTAACGAAGCTGCACCCCCGGAGGCAGGTCTGTAGGTGTTTCATCAAGAGAGTATGCCTTGACTGCTTTCGCATTGCAGGCCTAACGAAGAAGACCTTTGTAGACAGTCAAAAGGTTGATGAATGGAGAAGGATATTTGTATAACACCGTACTCTAACTTGCGAGTAGGTTTTAGTGAGCAGGACCCAAAAGGATAGTCGCATGCGGAGATCAAGCCATCATCAAACCAAGAGCGAGTTCGGGAAAGACTAGAGTTAAACCAACAGGCCAATTGGATGTTTAGATTGTTTGCAGTAGGGCACATCCACTTAGCTCTTTAGAGGTATTTCGATTAGTCGAGGGGTGGTTGCGTAGGGCCATAGCCATGATGAGAAAAGAGACAGGCCAAGTAGAATATCTGTATTGTAGGCCCAATGAAGCAGTCCTTTAAAGATATAAAAAAAGAGATAGGCCAAGTAGAATATCTGTATTGTAGAATATCTGTATTTGCAGGATAGTAGATACCCAACTCGGGTTTTAGTGGGCTTGGATTTTAGCATTTCTGCGAAAAATCTAGACCCACTGGAATTTGGGTGGTTACATTTGGTATCAGAGCCTAGGTTTAAGATTCCTAGGCAGATAGCGAGTGAAAGTATTTAGGTGGTTACATTTGGTATCAGAGCCTAGGTTTAAGATTCCTAGGTAGATAGCGAGTGAAAGTATTTGTATTTTTAAGAATATAAATATATTCTATATATATACCCCTAGACCCAAAGAGAAATCCATTCTTTTGAGAAAATCAACAAATGGAAAGATTTTGAGAAACAGCCTTGTACATCGAAGTTCGGGTTATAGAAATCCAAAGAGTCGAAGGCCCTAGAATGGTAAAGATTTTGGATATACAATAGATTCAGTATATAAGGGGTAACCTTGTGAAAACAATTGTCAATTTATAACTGTTCGGAAAAATGGATTTGGCATTAGTGCCTTGGAATAAATATAAGCATAAAAGGGGAAAAGGAATTAGGAGATTAAAAACCCACTTTAAGTCTAGCCCCACACTTAGATTTTTGAAAAAGAAAAAGTTATGGTTTTGAAATAAGGAATATTTAGAGAGCTTTGCAGTTTAAAAATATACATTATTTATTTTGGTTAATCCATAAACTAGTATTTTTTGGCTATAGTAACGATGTTTTACTCAACATCTGTTTTGACCCAAGTAGAAACGTGTTTTGAAAATAATTTCTTAAGTATAAAGTGGTTTGTAAGCACACTTATTATTTAGATAAGTATATTGAAATATTTTCTAGCTATGAAAAAATCAAAACAGTTTTGAAATTTTTTTTGGGGTTAGACGATATAAGTGGTTGGAGAAAGGTTGTGGATATAAATAAAGATTTAGTTGAAGTATAAAAGACGTCAAGACTCCACTTGGAGGGTGGAAAGCAGTCAGGAATCTTTAGCCAAAGTTTTAACAGCGACTCAGACGACCCAGGAATTGGTGGGATTGGATTTGGCTTAAATTAGTTAGGAAGGGGAAGGAAATGGCCGAGGAAGACACCACGCGTATGCGAAAAAAAATGACCCAGGTCGACCTAGCGGTCGACCGCCTTTGCTCATATTTTCGCGTATAGACGCGTACGAAACCAAGGCTTCGTTACTTCATCTCCTCCCCCAAATTAGCTTAGCCGAACCCATTTTTCACCATTTCAAACACCCTTACCACCTCAAAACACCTCCAATCAACTCACGGCTAGTGTCGAATCGAAGCACGTCGCAAGATCTACCCATACCCATACTCCTTTTCCACAGATCTGGAGATTGTTCACCATGCCTCCGAGACCATCTTTGGCTAACCTTTTTCCCTATCTGACACCCCAAGAGATAGCCTGGTGCCAAGGCAATAGGAGGATAGTCCAGACTTACTCCGACATGGCTTTATATCGGTTTCTGTAAGGAAGGGCAGTGAGATTTTCAAACTTTCATGGCTCGCCTCTAGAGTGGCTTTTTTTGGATACCAGATTGCGTCAGATTTTGAGTCACGAGACATTTGAGTGGAGAGCGTACCCTAGGTTAGTATGCCTTTTTGACGCTAATTTACGTACCGATATTGGAGTTGATGAGATGGCCTTCCAGACGGAGGTCAAGGGAGTTGTAGTAGCATTTACCGAGATACAGTTTGCTACTATTTTAGATATTAGAGGGTATGGTCTAGATATAGGCCATATTGAGATGATGGAGCATGCCGTCTTACAGCATATTTTTGTAGACCCCCAGTGTTATCCCGCCTTTTGGCAAGGCCGTGACACCAAGAAATTGACTAGAAATCAAAGACAGTCCGTCCTGTAGGACGGCTACATCCCAAGTTCACCATGGATATCGATGAATTTTGCCCGAGTCCGGATCAGGCTACAATTGATAAGACACATCAAGCAAAGTCATGGGAACCAGAGTTCCAAATTTCGAGTCAATCGGGGTTCGTATGAATGAGATATGATCGATGCAAGTTAGGGAAGATGCGATGTTCGAATCCATAGGAGAGCCACTGTTCGAATCCATGACGTTCGTATCCATCGGCAGAAGGAGTTAGCCTCGTGCTTGCATCGTTCGTATCCAAGATAAAGTCCTTCGACTCCATCAAGCAAATCCTCGCGTACTCCAGTTCGAATCCATCAAGTGTCCTCTCTTCGAATCCCTCAAGGTCAGGCGCTTCGAATCCATTCAGCTGAGAAGTCTTCGTATCGATCGACAATGGAATATCCTGATCGATACGAAGGAACATCCCTTCGATCGATTCGAAGGGCCACGTCTTCGAATCCGTTGCCACGAGTCCACCCAGTCCAAGCAGCGAAGGATATGGAGTCGACCCTGTCAACTCGGAGATAAAAACGGATCGACACGAAGAACGCGCGCCATGACAACCTGCTAGCGCACACTTGGATCGATTCGAAGCAATCGAGTCGAACGTAATCGATTCGAACAGAGCACTGCAACCAGAAAAGCGACCTTGAATCGATCATAACTCGAGATTCACAAGTCCAAATGCTATGAAATTTTCACAGAAGCTTGAGCACATGATGAAGAATGTCCACGCCAAATTTCAGCTCGATTGGATGATTTCTTGATCGATTCGAACCAAGGGTCGAATCGATCCCAAAGTGGGCCCGGATCTCCAGATTTCGGCCATGTGGGCCCCCTGACGTACCAGAACTGGTCTCCCCTCATTTTAGGCGAAATATCAGCCTCCTACACCTATAAATAGAGCCCCTAGTCATTCAGAAAAGGGGGCGGATAATTCTAAGAGCAAAAGAGTACCCACACTCTGCCAGATTTACTCAGAATCACCACTGCTTCCTTAGATTCAGATTGTAATCATATAATCAGTTGTACTACATCAGAAGAATTTGTAATCATCAGGTGAACATCAATAAAATCATCAACTTCAGAGTGGACGTAGGCAAGATCGCCGAACCACTATAAATCTCGTGTTTATGTTCATTATTTCTGAATTGTGATACTCTGTTTGCTTAGATTTGAGATTTGTGTGTGAATATTGTTGATTTATATTCATACACTGGTGCTTTCATAACATTTGGGGTTTGTGACCAATTTTGGCACAAACACTTTGGTGCTTCATTGAGAGCTGAACTCAGGAGTTCTATCATTTGAAAGTTGAATCAGAAGGCTAAGAGATTCAGATCCGAGGAATCATGACAAGACAAACAAGTAGAAGGCAGAGGCCAGAGCGAAGTCAGCACGAAGGGAGTCAAGAGGCTTCCTCGGGAGCAAACCAAGCTTCAGTTTTCATCACTAGGGATGAGATGGAGACAATGATGAAGAGACAAGAGGAAATGATCCAGAATATGCTTCAACAGATTGGACAACTTGGAGCACAAAATCAAGGAGCAACCAGAATCCAGAGCGGAGCAGGACCATCTAACGCAGCGCCGGAGCTGGGAGGCACACACTTAGGACATGTTGATCCGAACCTGGGAAGAGAGACAAGGACATCCGAGCAACCTGGCGGCAATAGAGGGATGAACGCTCAGCCAGGGGGGCAGACACCCGAAAGCTCACACGGACTCGGGTGGCAGATCGAAGGTAGCGAACAAGGACTACAGCTTGGAGACAATGATAGATTGGCAGAGATGGTCAGGCGAGCCATGAGAGGCGGATTAGTAAACAAAGATCTTGAAGACGTGAACAAGAGTCCCTTTTCTCCTGCGATTAGGTTGGCTAGGAACCCACCAGAATTCAAACTGCCAACAGTAGAAAGGTATGATGGGAGGACAGACCCTGCGGTCCATCTAACGAGGTATATAAGGCACATGGAAGTGCTGGGGGCATCACAGGAAGTCATGGCCCGATGCTTCCCATTATATTTGACAGACATAGCAGCTTTATGGTTCAGACAGCTAGAGAGCGACTCTATTGGGACATGGACCGATTTGATTGAGAAATTTATGAGGCAATTCAGGGTTCACATTTCAAGACCCAAGAATGTGATGAGTTTGGCAACGCTAAAACAGAAAGCTGGAGAGTCTTTGAGGAATTTCCTAACGCGATTCAATGCGGTAGCAGCATCGGTGTATCGGCCAGATCCATCCATGGTTATGATGGCAGCTGTGTCCGGAATAGCTGACGGCACAGAGTTCAAGAATTCATTAACTAAGGATCCGCCTATGGATCTAGGGGAATTCTATCACGAGGCAGAAAAGTTTTTGCGATTGGAAGACGCTAATGTTGAAAGAGAAGAAGGAGAGGGAATAGAAGTTTATGCACTTAAAGACAAAAAGCCTCTCTAAAATGATTCAGGCAAGGATAAAGGAAAACGAAAGGCTGAGGACAATGGTGACGGGTCAAAGCGACTGCGGAGAGAGCCATGATTCACCACTTATTCAGAGCTGAATGAGAGTTTGGAGCGAATCTACCAAGATACACGAGAGCAAGTTCCCTACCGTAGGCCAATACGAAGGGATCCCACTATTGACGAGAGGAAATCAGACAGATACTGCTTATTCCACGAACTGAATGGTCATAACACTAACGACTGTAGACATCTGAAGGATGAGGTGGAAGGGCACATCAGGAACGGTATGCTACTTCAGTATGTGAGAAGGCGAGCTCCAGCAGTGGAGCCAGAGCGACCACCATCTGCATCAGCTAGGGGTTCCCCCGAGCCGGGACACCGTATGATTATCAATTAATTAAAATAACGATGAACAAGTCGTAAACCTCTCACCAACACGGGAAAATCATTTGCACATGTGCGAGATCACGAACGGTCCATAAGCATGCGCTGAATGACTACTAACCCTATCGTTGTGGGAATTTACACTTTGACATCCTTGCTTTGCTTTTGTTTCGTCTTGATTTGAACATTTGAACTTAATTCTGTTTAACATTTCTGCTAAAGGCTTATTTTCAATGAGAAAATGCTACTTGTAATTTCATAGCGGCTAAGCCACTTACACATGTACGGGATCGCGAACGGTCCCTAGGCATGCTCTGAGATGGCGATAAACCGTTGCAACAAACAAACCGGGAATTCACCCGAACGTGAAACCTGGTATCGATGATACTAAGTCCCTCCCCGGGCACACTCAAGTCACCACGAACGGCACCCGACCACGAACGGTCACAACTCGCCACGAACGGCACCCGACCACGAACGGTCACAACTCGCCACGAACGGCACCTGACCACGAACGGTCACAAATCACCATTTGCCTCGTACGGCACCCGACCACGAACGGTCACAATTCACCTAATATGACATTCGATCGCGAACGATCACATTTTTGCCTTGTACGGCACATGATCGCGAACGATCACGTTCCTCTTTCCACGACACCCGACCGCGAACGGTCATGATTCGTCTAGAACGACATCCGACTTCGAACAGTCACAATTC
Source organism: Allium fistulosum (assembly GCA_030737815.1). Taxonomy (NCBI): domain Eukaryota; kingdom Viridiplantae; phylum Streptophyta; class Magnoliopsida; order Asparagales; family Amaryllidaceae; genus Allium; species Allium fistulosum. Next base: position 72,698,178 of record CM060902.1, read on the forward strand.
GTCTAGAACGACATCCGACCTCGAACGGTCCCATTTCTTTACTTGCCACGAACGGCATCCGACCGCGAACGGTCCCATTTCTTTGTTTACCACAAACGGCATCCGAACTCGAACGGTCCCATGTTACCTCAAATGACATACGGTCGTGAACGATCGTCATTCATGGTCAGATAAAACTATCAATTTCTTTGCAGGTCATCAATAGGATATGAACATCCAGCTTATGGTACTACAAAACATGCCTTCCTACTGCAAGGCATATTTTGGGGGCAAATGTTATCCCACCTTTTGGCAAGGCCGTGACACCAAGAAATTGACTAGAAATCAAAGACAGTCCGTCCTGTAGGACGGCTACATCCCAAGTTCACCATGGATATCGATGAATTTTTCCCGAGTCCGGATCAGGCTACAATTGATAAGACACATCAAGCAAAGTCATGGGAACCAGAGTTCCAAATTTCGAGTCAATCGGGGTTCGTATGAATGAGATATGATCGATGCAAGTTAGGGAAGATGCGATGTTCGAATCCATAGGAGAGCCACTGTTCGAATCCATGACGTTCGTATCCATCGGCAGAAGGAGTTAGCCTCGTGCTTGCATCGTTCGTATCCATCAAGATAAAGTCCTTCGACTCCATCAAGCAAATCCTCGCGTACTCCAGTTCGAATCCATCAAGTGTCCTCTCTTCGAATCCCTCAAGGTCAGGCGCTTCGAATCCATTCAGCTGAGAAGTCTTCGTATCGATCGACAATGGAATATCCCGATCGATACGAAGGAACATCCCTTCGATCGATTCGAAGGGCCACGTCTTCGAATCCGTTGCCACGAGTCCACCCAGTCCAAGCAGCGAAGGATATGGAGTCGACCCTGTCAACTTGGAGATAAAAACGGATCGACACGAAGAACGCGCGCCATGACAACCTGCTAGCGCACACTTGGATCGATTCGAAGCAATCGAGTCGAACGTAATCGATTCGAACAGAACACTGCAACCAGAAAAGAGACCTTGAATCGATCATAACTCGAGATTCACAAGTCCAAATGCTATGAAATTTTCACAGAAGCTTGAGCACATGATGAAGAATGTCCACGCCAAATTTCAGCTCGATTGGATGATTTCTTGATCGATTCGAACCAAGGGTCGAATCGATCCCAAAGTGGGCCCGGATCTCCAGATTTCGGCCATGTGGGCCCCCTGACGTACCAGAACTGGTCTCCCCTCATTTTAGGCGAAATATCAGCCTCCTACACCTATAAATAGAGCCCCTAGTCATTCAGAAAAGGGGGTGGATAATTCTAAGAGCAAAAGAGTACCCACACTCTGCCAGATTTACTCAGAATCACCACTGCTTCCTTAGATTCAGATTGTAATCATATAATCAGTTGTACTACATCAGAAGAATTTGTAATCATCAAGTGAACATCAATAAAATCATCAACTTCAGAGTGGACGTAGGCAAGATCGCCGAACCACTATAAATCTCGTGTTTATGTTCATTATTTCTGAATTGTGATACTCTGTTTGCTTAGATTTGAGATTTGTGTGTGAATATTGTTGATTTATATTCATACACTGGTGCTTTCATAACATTTGGGGTTTGTGACCAATTTTGGCACAAACACCCAGCATCCCGATTGGCGCGTAGGACAGTTGCGCCCATTAGCTAGGTTGGTTATATGCATTCTATAGTATAACCTTTTCCCCAAGACGGGGAGCTACGACCAGATTTATCCTATGGTGAAGCAAGCCACCTACGCCATATTTGGAGGCTTACAGGTGAACTGGGCTAAGGCAATCATGGCCCAGTATGTTATAGCAGCTAGGGGTTGCCGATCTTCTATTATCTTTAGTCATCTTTGGACACGGGTTTTTAGGTGGGCTTGGGTAGAGATGGATAGAGAGGTTTATATTGAGCAGACCCACCCATGATAGATTCCTCCACCCTAAGGAGGATGGGTATAGAGTTATCCCAGCTACAGGCCCCACAGGAGGAGCAGGAGCCCGAGCCCAAGCCACAGCCTTCGCCACACCATTAGGCGCTGTAGTATTTCCACTGGCAGCCGAGCTTTCCTTCGCCATCGTTTGGAGGCGACGTTAGACATATAGAGTCACAGTGGCTCTCTTGGCCACCAGAGCCCGTGATGTAGAGTACTTGGGGGCAGGGATCTTGGGGAGAGGGAGCGGGACCCTTCCAAACCACTCTGTCGATGGGTTACGACGAGCAGATGAGGATCATTGCCGAGAGGCAAGAGCAGCTTTCCAGAGAGCACGCAGAGCTTCTCCGATGACAGCAGGAGATAGTTAGGGCACATCACGAGATTGTAGCAAGCACCAGATGACAGGAAAAGCACCTCAGTTATTTAGATTCATTGATTAGGACCTTCTTATGTCAGGGCGGACATAGTCCTAGGCCTTCTAGCCCTAGTTAATAGCTGTGTTTAGCCTGCTATTGTTACCTATCTAGTATCACTTTGTAGTAGGACTTGTTTTCTCTTTTAGTATAAGATTGTACTCTTATGTAAGCATTTAATTCCTATTGTAGTAAATCGGTAATGATGCTTTTTCTCTGCATTTTTTGCGATGTTCACAAATAGAGAATAAGGGCATAAGACATTAGTATTAAAAGAAAAGTAAAAGCAGATAAAGGAATAACTAAAAGGAAATAACAAATTTAAAGAAAGCGATAGAAAACTTTAACAGAAAAATTTTGAAAGAAAAATTTTCTTATGAAAACTGTGCTTGGGAAAGCAAATAGGGATTTTTATAGAGTAGTGGCCAAAATTCCAAGTACGGAGAAAGATGCGTGCAAAAGAAAAATGGAGAAATGTGAAGTTTTTCCGTTTTCTACCCTCTTTCTGATATAAGAAATCGAATTCGGAAAATTAGTTTTTTCTAAAATTCGAATATTAAAGGTTGTGTGGTAGGGTTTGGATGTAAAATTCGTTAAACTAAACCCCTGTTCAGTAGGAGTGTGGGAAAAATTGGATGAAAAACGTTTTGAGTTTGCAAAAGATTACATTCATATAGAAATTGCAAGTATATTTAGAATGTGTGCATCATGTTTTAAAAATAAATTTTTAAGGAAGAAAAACATTCATATAGGAGGTACCACTTAGAAATTCATGTACATGCATATATTTTGTATTAAATGACACTTTGCACAAGAACACGGATGGTCGCAAAATTGGATGTACGCATAATGGATGTGATTGATGTGAGGAATTACAAAATTTTACCCTTGACGAATTTCGGGGATGATATTTCCTAAAGGGTGGTAGAATGTAACACCCCGCATTTTTGGATAATTAAATAGTCAAATAACCATGAACAGTGAAAATAAACATTTTGGAATTGTCAGAATATGGTCTTGAAACTTATGAAATTGTGTTCGTGGCGATTTTCCGATCAATTTCCATATATAACTTGTCGAAATTCGAGTTAATACGAAGAAATTACGAGAGAAACGAAAATTAGAAGAAAAAAGAAAAAAAATATAGGAGTGGACCCCACAGGTCGACAACTAGGTCGACCCGCAAGGCATCAAGGTCGATTGTACGGTCGACCCTTAGGAGACACGGGTCAATCTGGCGGTCGACCCATGTTTGTCCCTAGACGCTAAATCGTCCAGGGACGTGCCAAACTCCTTTTTAATTGATTTTGGTGCAATCTCAAACGTCGGTTGTTAAATCCAACGATCCCCAGCAAGCTTATGATGTGGTTGCACCAGATTCAATCTAAAAATCTGACGGTCTCAGATCCCCAAACTCCCCTATAAATAGGACCCTAGGCCTAGCTAATTTTCTCACAATCAGATTTTCTCCCAATTGGATTCATTGCCTAAGGCTGAACCCTAAAAAGAAAATATTTCTAAGGAGAAGATCTTCTCAATAAAAATATTAGACACCTTTGAAGGGAATCCAGGAAGACCATGGAGCCAAGCTGATCACAAGCAAAGCCAAGGCGACAGATGAGTGAATTTAAATTATATATCTTTTACGTTTATGATATATTATCGTTAGATTCCCGTTAAATATTTTAATTCAGCATTTGCACTAATTTTAGTAATAGTTCTACTAGTTAGTTATATTGAAACTGTAAATTTTAAAAGAAAAGTGTACTTATATTTAAATATTATTTATATGGAACAGAAAGTAAGGAATCCAATTAAATAGAAGTAATATTAGGCTTAAAAGCTGTAGAGAAGGGCATAAGCCTAAAAGGGAGAAGTTTACAGTAAATTATGCTAAAACGGGAGAAATAAATTAAAAAGGGGAAAATCTAATAAATTGATTTGAAAGTTAGTGATAGATTTGTTGGCTGGTTTAGAAAAAGAAATACATTTTCCTAGTTTAATATTTAAAAGATAATGATAAACAAAATTTCAAGAATAAAAGAAAGAAAAAGGGAATTAGTGCAAAATAGAGGCATTACTATATTCTGCATTATCCAACAATTAAAGAAACAATAAAAGAAATATCTTGCAGTTACGAGTTATTGTTCATAGCATTATTTAGTATTAAAATACAGAAATAGATTTTTAGCACAGTTTTTATAACCAACCAAATAGAATAAAACTACTTCCTAGAATAAAAGAGGATAATGTAAAGCGTTAAAGAAATTAAAGAAGAGGAAGTAATCAAGTTAATTATTTGACAAGACTAGAAATAATAAACAGAAGATGTCACTAGATCTGCATTTACTGCGTAGATAATAGAATCAAAAGTAAAGCAGTTATTATGATAAGTAATTTGTGGCAATTGGACGTAGTCCCAAGCTAAGACAGTCATATAATATAAGAGAACTAAAGAGAATTCAGTATCATAATAAAAGAAGACAGATTAGAATAGAAAAAAGACACTTGTAATTATATTTATAACGTGTAGGTTATAAAAGAAAGAAAAGATCATAGAAGTGACAATTGCAAGTATAATTGTAACACAAAGGTTATAATTAAAAAGAAAGAAATAGAAGAGGCTTATTTTATCTAACTTAAATCTTGGATTAAGTTAATAAGCAAGAATAATAGTGGTGGCTCGTATCGGCAGCATTCCCCTTCAGTCAGGAATTGATGGTCTCACAATAGTTAGGTGAGACTGGGACAAGTTTATGCTGATTAGGGTAAATAAGTAGCCAACAGAATAAGAAAAGTAAACTAAACGTATAATAAAAGGTTAGACGTAGGGTCTAATAAAATAGTAAGATGCGTTTGGAGCAGCCCAAAGGATGAAGAGCCCAACGAAGCAGTTCATCACAGATTTCAGCACGGAGAAGCACGTCCAACTTAGTTATTTTGGGCTAGAAGGAAGTACGAGACTTCAACGGGACCCTCGGAGGCAGGTCCGTAGGTGTTCCATCGAAAGAGTATGCCTTGACTGCTTTTGCATTGCAGGCCTAACGAAGCAGACCTTTGTAGGCAGTCAAAAGATTGATGAATGGAGTAGGATATTCGTATGACACCGTACTCTGACTTGCGAGTAGGTTTTAGCGGGCAGGACCCAAAAGGATAGTCGCATGCGAAGATCAAGCCATCATCAAACCAAGAGCGAGTTCGGGAAAGACTAGAGCTAAACCAACAGGCCAATGATTCTTTCACTATCGAGACATTGGATGAGGGGCGCAACCAATTAGATATTTAGATTATTTGCAGTAGGGCACGTCCACTTAGCTCTTTAGAGGTCTTTCGATTAGTTGAGGGGTGGCTACGTGGGGCTATAGCCACGACGAGAAAAGAGACAGACCAAGTAGAATATCTGTATTGTAGGCCTAACGAAGCAGTCCTTTACAAATATAGAAAATCCCCGACTAAGTTCCGTACAGGTAAACCTTGTTAAACGGGATTCAGGGAGTAGACAGAATGATTACGTATAATCCTCAAGGTACGCACTGGGTGGTACATCGTGGATGTCCGAGCATTAGTATAGGCTAGTGCGAACGCAGTTTTACATTTTCATAGCAGACGATAGAACATCTGTACTGTAGGCCTCACGAAGCTATCCTTTACAGATGTAGTCACAGAACGCTCTAGGAGCAAGACGATGAAGTCCTTTCCGAGAAGGATACGGAAGGTACTATGGGTAGTACCTAGGATCGATGCGGTTATTGGGTATATAGCTACATATATATTACTTATTAGGTTTTAATCTACTAGGGAGTAGATGGGTACGATTCACGCACAGAAGCGAGAGTATTACAAACCCAATAAATCTAATATAACAGAAAATGAAAATAAAACGGTATATGTAGAATTAAGCTTAGAAGTGTATAATTTGTCCATTCACCAGAACTTTAGTTCTGACCTCTTCCTCATAACATCCTACAGATTAGGTAGATGACAGAGACTTTCCAGCTTCGAGACACTTGTTTAGAAAGTGTTATTATATTGGTAAGTATTTACTTACTATTATATTTTAGTCAGTTCCGCTGTGAGATATTTATTTGAGCTCTGGTATATTTGTCTATTTGCAGGATACCAGATACCCAACTCGGGGTTTTAGTGGGCTTGGATTTTAGCATTTTTGCGAAAAATCCAGACCCACTGGAATTTAGGTGGTTACACTTGCTCATATTGATCAATCGAAATTGACGCAGATCAATGACTTAGCAACATAGATGGTGTTGATGATGCCATAGAAAACATCAATTCTCACTTCGAGTTTTTAAGAAAGAAATTTGCATTTATGCATCTTTCTTGTTATTTGCCCCGTCATGTGCATCTGGCAAACACTTGATGATTCTCTCACAAATACCAATTTGAGCCATTCCCATTGCACGGACTACTCGACAGTGGACTTACTTTGCGATTGAACTAGAAAGAGTAGTCAATCAATGATTCAATCACGGGAATATACTGTGCCAGCTGGTAACTCTACTATGCGAACCCCTCGGGGCTTGGGTAGAGAAGAATAGATTGGACTCTCCCTCTCTCCCCAAGGCACGTTAGCCATGTATGGATTTGCTGGTTATTCAAACCTGCTCTCATAATACTAGGATTTGAGTAGTTCACGCAGATCGATATCTCTATTGTGTCATTGGCAAAGATGGCATGGTTACATATTAATGCTTTGAAGCTTTTATCACTAGTTAGACATCAACTTCTTATCATATTAATGCATTAGCTCTTCATGTAATTGACTTATCTCCACCCTTTTGTGTTGAATATCGTCCATTTCCCTCTCTTGTATATTATTAAATTGATTTACTTGATGAGAAATCATTAATATACTTTAATAAGTATATCTCCTTGCAACATCCTTAACGTCTCCATCTCTTTAATAGTCTTAAAATTTTAATAACATGTCTTCCTACATATTCGATAGCTCTTTTGTATCGATGGTAGCTCTTTTTTCATCGACGACCTTTTATTTCGACAATAGCTCTTTATATGGACGATAGTTCTTAAGTTAAACATGTGATAACTTCTTGTTAGGAAATCCAATCTACGGTTTCGATGACAACAACTATACAATGGAAATCGAATATACATATATATTTATATATACAGGTACTTGCTAGAACAACATCACTAGGAAGACAAGAACGAGGCTCAAAGAACACTACAAGAGACTACAAGTCGATAGGTACAAAGAAGCGAAAGAAAAAGTGCACAAAAAACTGATATGCACCATATCAGACGTCTGGGTGCACAAGCCAGACGTTTGAAACTGCTCTTTGGAACAACAAAACAGACTACACCAGACGTCTGGTAATAGCACTCAAACGTCTGATATTCTACTATGTTCAAAAAATATATAGTATCAGACGTCTGATACAAATACCAAACGTCTGATAAAAATACCAAACGTCTGAATTCAAACTCGAATTTCAGATATGAACTTCAACTGCCACATACGAATGGACATCTCCGCTTCTCTTCGCTGCAACTCTTCATCATCAACAAAAGCAACTGTAGAGCACTTGTAAATGGATGCAACTACTCAAGGAACCTCTCTACAACTATATATATCATCAAGAATCCAGAGAACAGATCACTTCACTTACCTAAGCTTTCTAACTCTATATTCTATATTCTTGATCTCTGCATTGTAGCAATCTTTACTTGTATTCACTCTTTCATATACTCAGTCCTTCATAGACAATATTCATTAGAAATATATTGGAAGCAATTGTACTAATTAGTCAACATTCATGTTATATTAGAACACATATTTGACAAGAACAACTCATTGTAACCAAACCTATTCCTCCGAGCGAAGCGAGGGTTTTTGATAGTCGAATTACGAAGGGGAGCTTCGGGACTGGACGTAGGACGGGAGGTCCGAACCAGTATAAAATCCATGATGTGCTTATTCTATATTTACTTAGATTAATATTATTTTCGTTGCATCATATATTTTGTCACATATACTTGCATATACACTACACGATCCACCCCGTAGACTTTCACTTCTTTCTTTGATTTTCGATAGCTTCATCTCTTGACTCATGATAGCTTCATCTCTTGACTTATGATAACATCATCTCTTGACTCACGATAGCTTCATCATTTGACTTACGATAGATTTTTCTCTTGACTTACGATCGTTTCATCTCTTAACTCACGTCAGCTTAATCTCTTGACTCACGATAGCTTCATCTCTTAACTAATGATAGGTTCATCTCTTAGCTCACGATAGCTTCTTCTTTTGACTCATGATAGTTTCATCTCTTGACTCATGATAACTTCATTTTTTGACTTACGATAGCTTCAACTCTTGATGCACGACATTTCATCTCTTGACTCGCTATAGCTCCACTTTTTGACTCGCTATAGCTTTATCTCTTGACTCACGATAGCTTTATCTCTTTACCCACGAATAGCTTCATCTCTTGATTTACGATAATTTCATATTATAGCTTATCTCTTGACTCACTATAGCTTGCTCTTTGTCTTACTATAGCTTTGCCTTCTTGCCTTTTGATAGCTTTGTTCAAACTTGAAAATTTTGAGGTGCAACAATACCTCTGTGTCATGTAAAATTATCATTCCACTATTTAAGGTTATGAATATTTATCTGAAATGTTCATAAGACAAAATAGAAAAAAACCTTAAAATCTTGCATAGTTGTATTGCGAGGATGAATAAGTCCAAGTGGTAGCTGGTGCAAGTCACAAAGATCGTCAACGGTCCTAATCGGCTTTGGTAACAAATGCGCTGAATCGAGATTAGCAACATCAATAATATACACTCTCCACAATTTGTCCAAATGCATCGACATTATGTACGTTTTTTATTATTATAATGGTGAAAGAAGTGAGAAATAGAAAAATTGTGAGGTTTAACGTATTTTTAAGCACCGTCTATGTTTAACCGATGCATAACAATCAGGCTAGACGTACATTATATAAACGCTTGACTCTGAACTTGTTGAACATGAGTCCAAATGAAAAATCCTTTGGGAGACTTTGCTTATTAGTTTGCTTATTACATGTTGTAATGTTACAAATTCATTCTTAGTGTAGTTTAGTTGAAGATGCTTCAAAGGTCCGCAAATTGGATTGTTGCTAGGGTAGGTATAAATATTGATAAATAAAGTTTTATTCCCCGTCTCTTAAGTAGACATAAACCAAATCCCTCCCAAAACAAGTATTAGACTGGGGAAAAAAAATATACGTCTTCTACTTCAGTCTCAGATTTGATTTGTATTGATTTACCTCACTCTTCTTCACTTGTTTGACCATCCAATCTTCCTCACTTATTGACCATAACGTTCGAACCCATTTCTGTTATTTAGCTCAGTTCCTGATTTCTAGTTTTGTCGTCCCGTGCAATGAAATCAAAACTAGTTTCCGATTGCAAGATATGAGAAGACGAGGGTTCGATCTGAGAAGGCCAGGAAGAAGGCGATGGCTTTCAGAAGGTTGGATGTGGCTGATTTTGATATGCTTGGGTTTTGTTTTGTGCTTCATTTTTATCACAACTCAAGAAAGAAGTTTAAGATCTAGACATCTCATTGTTCAGGTTTTCCTTTTATGCTTCTTCTTATATGGTGTAGCTTTATATCTGGTTGGATTGTTTAGCATTTGTGTAGTGTTGCAATTTTTGTTGTCGCTGCGTGGAAATGATGCAGTTGAACATGTTTGTGAGATCTGTAAATTAGAGCCGTAATACGTTGTTCAGTATTCCAATATATTGATATAGCTGAAAAGTAAAACGTAATATTTGCTGAACTCTATTAATAGAACATAAGCAAAGATTTACTTATTGCATGCTGTCGGCAGGAGATGACACTGAAGGTGTTTATTTATTTATTTACTGCACTAGTGCTGAATAAGGGTTTAATGCCAACTAGCACACAAATAGTCAATTAGATGGTCGCCAATGACTGTAACAGTGATTTTACTGTGAAATGATAACAAATTGCATCAGACAAGATCTTGGGCTGAATGCATCTCGGGTGTACATCTTGAGTTGACATCTCGAATTTTAAGTCGACCATCCATCTCAAAGTAACTTAAGCATCTAGAATTGACATTTTAAAGATTCTATAATCATTGTTACCTGAATATAAACTTTTTAACATACATAATTTAAACAAAACGATAATATTAATTTTTTTAGAGGAGAGTGATATGATCAGTGTTGATTGAATGGATTCTACTCATTTGAATACTAAAAATAAAAAATAAATTGAAAGTCTATTATTTTTGTTTACTCATTGAAAAATAAAAAATAAAAAATAGAATTAGCGGACTAGTACAAAGTCATTAGAGTTAATTTTCTTTTGAATCCGCATAAGTAAAAGAAATATGTGAATGTAAACACAACCTTGTATAAGATCTATTGTGATTTATCTCATATTTCGCTTGAAAACTTAGGGCCCGTTTGGTTTCGTTTTGAATTTTGTGTTTTCAACCTACACTACAAAATACAAGAAAATGTGGATTTTTTTTACAATTCTTAGCCATTGCGTCGACGGACGGGAAATGGAGGAGATAAATTGTTTTTCGTCCTTTTGTTATGTCTCAAAACACGAAAAATCAAATAAACTTGTTTTCTATTTTCTATGTTAATTTCATTTTTCGAAATTGTGTGTTTTCCAACAATACATAAGAAATGCGCATTTTTGTTTAGAAGAAAATAAAAAACTAAAAACAACAAACCAAACGAGGCCTTAATATCTTGCACGAGATGAGTATCAAATAAGACATAAACAAAGTTTAATATCTCGTTTCACTAAATCTCGTCTCACTAAATATCGTCTCACTCAAATTCGAAAATGATATCTGTTGGAAAATGTTTTAAAAATAAGCGAATTATTAAAAAAAAAATTGACTAAGTGTGAATGAGTGGCTCCTATATTGGAATAGTCCCACATTGTAGGATTATATGGAAGAATCAAATATTTATACTTGATTCTTTAAAGCTAAGTTGGGTCCTTTGGGCACCCAATGATGCTCTTTTGTGAGGAGGGAGACCATGCTTGACCATCACACGCGCGCGCGCCGACCGACCTGGGCCGGGCTTGTAGTGGTGTAACACTTATATTTTTGGTGCAAAATTCTTTAACCATTTTTGATCGGGTTGGAACGGTCAAATCAGACCGAACCTGTATTAGAGAACGTTACATAACGTTCATTATTTTGACCCATTATTTTCCCAGTTCCGTTTTTCGAGACCACGTTCCCCAACCAGTAACGTTCTTTTGCTATTCTGCCTTCTTAACTGATAAGAAGACGAAACAGAAAGAACTACATTCAGTTCGAATTTTTTTTCTTCAAATCAAAAAACTAGAGCAAAGTTTTTGAGTGCAAACAGAATCGATTCGGACGTGCAAACGAATCGGTACCACTAAACTTTTGAGAGGCTGTTTTATCCTAGAGGCGGCGGCGATTGATCCGAACTGCTTTGCACCGTACAGCAGATCGCCGAAACGTCTTCAAGAAAGTGACGTAGTACACGACTCAGCCGAAAATCGACTTTGTTTCCAACAAATTGAAGACGACGCCAACGACGATGACTTCCGCTGCAGATCTTGATGCCGCTGCTCCCGCTTCGCTCTTTCAGGTTCCTATGGTCTCTGCTGCGCCTTTCAGGTTCGAAAGCCTCTACTTCAAACGCTGGAAACAGAAGATGGAATTTTTTCTGACCATGAGAAAAGTGGTGGCTGTGCTGACAACTGACAAACAGCAGCTACCGGATAGGCCAGACGAAGCTGACACAGATCTCATGCGAGTCTGGACAGAAAAATCAAACCAATTGCAGAACTGGACAGAGCAAGACCACCTGTGCAGAAACTTTATTCTTAACGGCCTCAGTGATGACCTCTACGACTACTATAACTCCGACAAGACAACCAAAGAAATCTGGAAAGCGCTGCAAAAGAAGTATGATACGGAAGAGGCTGGAGCGAAGAAATATGCAGTCAGCCGCTACTTGAAATACCAGATGACGGATGACAGGTCAGTAGAGATGCAGTCTCATGAGCTTCAGAAAATTGCTCATGAGATCATCTCCGAAGGTACGAGTTTGAATGAACAATTTCAGGTTGCTGTTATTATTGATAAACTGCCCCCAGGTTGGAAAGATTTTAAGAATGTGCTTAGGCACAAGACTAAGGAATTCCCCTTAGAGAGCTTGATCACTCGCCTCCGTATTGAGGAGGAGGCCCGTAAGCAGGATCAGAAAGAGGAAGTGCTTGTTGTCACCAACAACAACACTAAAAAGTCCAAGCCCGCAGTTCTGAAACCGAATCCGAAAAACTTCAAGAATCAGAACCGCAACCGCAACAAACAAAATTGGAACCCGCAAGGAAACCAAAAGGGACAACAGAAACCGACCCAAAAGAATGATTCTGGACAGTTGTTTCTGTGTTACAACTGTGGAAAACCAGGTCATATGGCACGCAAGTGTAGGAACAGACCAGGCCCTGCACCGCAGGCTAACCTGGCTGAGAAGCCTCTTACGGCTATGATTTCTGAGATTCATCTAGTTGGTGGATCAGAGGGTTGGTGGGTAGACACTGGTGCATCCCGCCATGTCTGCTACGATCGTGCTATATTCAGTACATACACGGCTGCTGATGATAAGAAAGTGATGTTGGGAGATTCTCATTCTCACACCACTACAGTTGCTGGCATTGGAAATGTGGAAATAAAGTTTACCTCTGGAAAGACAGTTCTTTTGAAAATATGATGCATACTCCAGAGATGAGAAAGAATCTAGTTTCTGGATTTCTCCTTAATAAGGCTGGTTTTACTCAAGTTATAGGGGCTGATTTGTACACTTTGACTTATAAGGGGATGTTTGTAGGGAAATGTTATGCTTGTGAGGGTATGTTTAAACTTAATGTTGAATATAATAAAGTAACCAGTTCTGCTTATATGTTATGTGATTTTAATATCTGACACTCTAGATTATGTCATGTAAACAAAAATATTATTCATAACATGAACACCTTAGATTTAATTCCTAAAATGTCACAAACTGACTTTGATAAGTGTGAATTCTGTAGTCAAGCAAAAATCACTAAGAAACCCCATAAATCGGTTTATAGAATTTTTGAACCCTTAGATTTAATTCATTCTGACATATGTGAGCTTGATGGCACTTTGACTAGACATGGACACCGTTACTTTATCACTTTCATTGATGATGACTCTGATTTCACTTATATATATCTTATGAAAAATAAAAGTAATGCATTTGAGATGTTTAAATTATTTAAAACTGAAATCGAGAATCAATCTAAGAAGAAAATTAAGAGACTTCGTAGTGATAGAGGAACAGAATATGAGTCTAGTCCATTTCTTGATTTTTATAAATTGCATGGTATAATTCATGAAAGAACTGCACCTTATTCACATGAAATGAACGGTAAAGCTGAAAGAAAGAATAGGACCCTTACTGAATTAGTTGTAGCTATTTTATTACATTCGGGTGCAGCAAAACATTGGTGGGGGATATTTTATTGACTGTATGCTATGTATTGAATAGAATCCCTAAATCAAAAAGTAAGATTTCACCTTTTGAAATTTTAAGAAATTATAAACCGAATGTATCTTACTTTAGAACTTGGGGATGTTTGTCATATGTTCGTATACCCGACCCTAAGAGAATAAAATTAGCAAGTAGAGCATATGAATGTGTATTTATTGGCTATGCTGTTAATAGCAAAACATATAGATTTTATAACCTGAATACACATAATATAGTAGAATCTAATGATGCTGATTTTTATGAAACTAAGTTTCCTTTTAAATTGAGCAATAGTGGGGGTACGTCAAATAACACCGTGCCTATTGGAACAGAACTTAATAAATCTTCTGAAATCGAACCTAGAAGAAGTAAAATAGCAAGAGTTGATAAAGATTTTGGCTCGGATTTTTGCACTTTTACTATAGAGGAGGATCCCACAAACCTCCAAGAAGCCTTATCTTCATTAGATGCCGATTTTTGGCAAGAGACTATAAATGATGAGATGGATTTCTTGGAATCCAATAAGACTTGACATTTAGTAGATTTACCACCTGGTTGTAAGTCTATAGGCTGTAAATGGGTACTTAAAAAGAAATTAAAACCTGATGGCATAGTTGATAAATATAAAGCCCGTTTAGTAGCTAAAGGTTTTAGGCAAAGAGAAAATGTTGACTTTTTTGATACTTTTTCACCTGTAACTAGAATCACATCCATTCGAGTACTAATTTCATTAGCATCTATTCATAATTTAATAATACACCAAATGAATGTTAAAACTGCTTTTTTAAATGGTGAATTAGAAGAGGAAATTTATACGGACCAACCGGAAGGTTTTGTAATTCATGGTGAAGAACATAAAGTTTGCAAATTAGATAAATCATTATATAGTTTAAAACAAGCACCTAAACAATGACATGAAAAATTTGATAACTTAATAATCTCAAATGGTTTTAAAGTTAATGAAAGTGACAAATGCATTTATTATAAATCTGAAAATGACATTTGCACTATAATATGTTTGTATGTAGATGATCTACTTATTTTTGGATCAAAAATTCATGCCATAAACACTGTTAAATCTTTGTTAAGTGCCAATTTTGATATGAAAGATCTAGGTGAAGCAAGTGTAATCCTTGGTATTAAGATTACTAGGTCCGAAAAGAGACTTTCTTTGGATCAATCTCATTATATTGAGAAGATCTTAAAGAAATACAATTACTTTGACTGTAAACCTGCATGTACACCATATGATCCTAGTGTAAAGCTATTCAAGAACACTGGTGAAGGTGTAAGTGTAACGACCCGTAAAATTTAATGGTTTTAAAAGTATATTTAACTGGAAATTTGTAAAATTTTAAACAATAAAATTTGAATTAAAAATTTATTATTTGGAATACGTCTATTTTAATATAGCAACTGGTAAATTTTCATCTGATAATATTGAAGTTTATTTTCCTGTGAAATTTCATTTCAAATCAAACCGGTTAATAACAGTGAATTTAAAAGTTTTCCGAAACCAAAATATGTCAACAGGAGAAAATTTATTCAGATTATTCTGAATCAGACTGCGAAATTCGTTTTTCCAAATTTGGACTTCTACTGCTCCGTTTATCTTAATTCTGGCAAAATAGCAGCGTTTCTGGTACCGATTATCGACTTTTGATCGGATGATCCTATCATTGATATCTGTATACTGTTTTGATCGTCTCGTTATGCTAATCCCAACGGTATATTCATTTCTGTATTTTGAGGTCCGGTATGCGACGGAAATGGAAAAAATGTGCATCGTACCGTACCGATATTTGTGATCTTTAACTTTTCTTTACTTTTCAAATTTGAAACTTATACCTGCAGCAATAATAATTTCCTTTAATAAATGTTGCGGAATCAATGGACATACGTTACCATTCCCTTCATTTCACTTTATTACATATGGTACGTCCTTTTTACCTGTTGCTTGCCCCCTTCATTTAAGCTAGTTCTTCTCCTCTCTCTATTACTTTCTCTGCCCTTTCATTTTCCCTTTGCATGTGCTCGAAAATGACAGTAGAGATATATTTCTCGTGACTTCCTCAAATCGCCATGCCTCCAACACCCATTCCTTTTCATCCGCCCCTCCGCATAACCCACACAAGTCCTCCCTACCCATCGGCCTGTACCATCTGACTTCACCAATTCGCCCAAGCCATCGAATAGCCTTCTTCTCCGCATACATTCCTCACCCTCCTCCCCTCGCATCTCCGTGCACAGCACTCTGTCGAGATCTGTGTTCATCCGACCCACCCACAGCCTCGGCTCCGCCTCTTGCCGAAGCTTCTACCTAGATCTAGCCAAGCTTGTCCCGTAGGCCTTTGTAGAGGTATACCTACCGCTTTATACATTGTTTTCAAATCTAAAACTGTTTAAGTGGGTTTTTGTTGTTGTATATATTATATATATAGAGCTTTAAATATAATATATACCTACTCTGATTTTATAGTTAGATTCATTTTATTTTCAAGCATTTATTTTGAAGATGTCATACATGTAAGTTGTATACAAGTATGTATATGGTGAGTACATATATAATATAATATACACATTTGTATCGTGGAGCTTTGTGGTAGGCAGCTTATATATATATATATGCTCATATATATATAATTGCTTGTATATAATATTGATTTTAGTTTTTGTTTCAACCAACAGATATATAAATTTTTGATGTCAAGTCTGCTTTGTTTATATATATACTAGTATATATATTTCAGAGTTTTTATTCTGTGTTAGTTATATGCATTTTTTGTGTAAAGAGCATATATTTTATTATATATGACATCTTGTATACATATGATACATAGTATATTTCGCTGTTATGACATGTTTAAAATTAGTTCATGTGTGTTTAAAGAATTTTGATCATATAATTGTGTAAATATACAATGCTGCATATACATTGGTACATTCACCTGTATGTTGAGAGTGGCATGAATCACTTTGTTGTTGAGAAAGTAAGTTATATGTTGCATGTAAGATTGGGTAGCTGTCTGCATAAGTTGGGTTAGTCTGTTATGTTGTAGCTTTGGTAATAGTTGTTATAAGTTTAGTGTATAAATCTTGACTTAACAGTTTCGTCATATTGTAGCTATAGAAATGTGTACGGTCCAGTTTATATATAGGTGAGTTTGAATTTACTTGTGAAGTCTACGTATATGTTAGTATATATTTTATAACAGTGTTGCGGTGACTGTATATACATTTATAATTATACAAATATAATATATTGTATAAAATCATGTAATAGCATAGGTAAGTATTGTTTACAGATATATATATTTATAATGTAAGTTTTCTTATAAAGGTTTGCGCATTAGCTTTTATATATATATTAAATCATATAGATTTTTATAGAAGTACACATGGTTTGACTTTCGACTGATATATATTGTTTAAAGTATAACATGCGTAAGCTGTGCATGATCGAGTTAAGCATATGTATGGATATGTTTTGATGTGTAATGTATATATAAATAGTTCGCATATCGATGTTTTTCTATATATATGTAAATTATTATAGTCAGTATATATATTTTTTGTCTTGTTTAAAGTGTACAGGTTATGTGTGTGTGGCATTTTGTCAGTATATATATATATTGTAGTCTTGTTTATAAGTATATATGTTTGAAGTATGTTGATTTTAAATAAGTATATATACAAATATTTATTTCAAAATATATAATGTATATACGTTGATTTATATATGTGTTTTAGTTTAAAACTATGATGTTTGAAAACGTATGTATATATAATTTCAATGAGTTTCAAAATTTATATTGGTTAGGAAAATAAAATGTTAGAATAATATATATTTTGTTTCTGTCTACATCGGACAGTTTTCTGATCTATTTGTCATCGACCTCTATTTATCAGCTCTATTCGTCCAATTCGTTCCAATCTTGTTCGTTTGAGATTCGTGCATGGATTCGTAGCCCATTTCCTTGTCAAAACTCTCTAGCCTCGAAAGGTGAGCAATCACTCACGATTAACGTTCTTTTATTTTTAAATTTGATTTCAATTGAAATAGCAATTGAAATATGCTGCTGTAGTTATTTACATTGTTATATATGCTATTATCTGTAACTGTTTACCTGTGACATCTGACACCAGTATCTAGTATTTTATGCCTGTTATTACTATTATTTGTATCTGTTCACCTGTGACATCTGACATCCGTATCTGTCATTTATACTGAGGATATATGCCTGTTGTTATATTTTTTTTAGTATCTGTTATCACTCTGCAAGTTCCCTTTTAGTATAGAAATCACTATGGGTTGAAATGATACATACCCGAACGGACTTTAGAATAGGAGAATTTCGTTATGGGTTGAAATGATAAACCCAAGCGATCTTCATTTGAACTGAAATTGGGATTACGGGTCGAAATGATATCTACCCGTATATATTTAAATTTCGGATTGAAATGATAAATATCCGTATCACTTAACCATATGATAGATATATATACAGACACCGTTGGTCCATATATAAGTATTTTGAAAATAAATTCTATGATTTGGAAAGAAATATATGGTTTTAATAAATGTTGATTCTTAATTTATTTTATATAAATGGTAATGATATATATGGATTTAATAATAATATTGAATTTAAATTAAGATTGATTTAATATATAAAATATAGTTAAGAATTTAAATGTATATTTCAAAATAGGTTTCGATAATAATTTGAATAAGTTAAGGTTGGGAAAATAATTTGAATTTAGTTGAAATTGTATTCAAAAAAGAATTTCATTTAATTAAACCGATTTGAAACTTATTGAAATTGAGATTTAAGGTATGATTTATAACTTGGGTTTGATTTAAGTAATTTAATGAATATTTCTTGTTTAAATAAATTTAAGGAAATATTTGGTAAAAATGTAACTTAAGGCTAGTTAAATGATATTAAATCTATTAAGTGGATATTCCCTGATTAAATAATAATAAAGTTAAATCAAGAGCTATATGAAACTGTTAAATTTAACTTTGAAAATGTTGAATATTAAAGCTTTGAAATATATTGAAAATTTAAATGATTTATTTAGAATTGAATTGAATTGATAAATTGAGCTTTGAATAAAATTGAATTTGGAATTTGAGTTGATTTGAAGCAATTTGTGAGACTTGGGAAATTATAAATATTGTACTTTTAAATTATTCAACCTATATATATACTATTTTGGAAAATAGATATATTTGAAATGAAATGATATTTTGGTTGAAGTATAAATTAATTTGGAACGACCACGGTGTTATAATGTATATTTCCACCTTGTAGATAGTTCTGAAGATCCTTAGAGGATGGTTATCCCAAACATCCTTTAAGTTACTTATATTTCAGTTGATATTTCACTTGAGTTGGATTTATTTATATAAGAATGTTAATCCTGACTCGAGTGTTTTGTGTTTTGCTTTACGCTCGGGTCAGACTGAGTGATACAGCATTTGAGACTCACCTTTGGGGTTTGGAGCTTTGTTTGGAGATCCAACTTTTGATTCAGCTTCCAGCTTTCTGGTTGACTCGTTCAGAGAAGTCATCTGTTGTATTGGAGACTTCACTACATTTGAGATATTCTGTTGTATTTTATTTAACTCTGATGTTTATATAGTAGCTTCATGAACTACTATTTTATCTATTCCGCTGCGTATTATTGTATTACTCTGTGTCTGTGATTCTGTGATTGATTTATTTACTGCATATGCTGAGTTTTGCCAAATTTTATTACAATCTGTTATTTTGAATTATTCAAGTCAGACATGTGTGGATTTATTGTCGATTTGAATGGTCCAAAATACCGGGTCGTTACAGTTGGTATCAGAGCCAGGTTCTAGGCAAAGCTTAGCATATATAGTAAATTTATTTACAGAATCACTTTCGTTCGAGTTTAATCCCTTCCTTTCGACTCGATTTCCTTTGAACTTTGGAACGTTCCCTACGGTTCCAAAATTCATTCTTGTCTCTCCCTCTTTGTATACTTGTGATTCTGGAGTATCCCATAACTCCACTTCGAATGATCTCTATAAGAATAGGCGATCTCGCCAATCTTTGAATGATTGTAAAGGGGTGGAACTCCTTTACAATTGGTATTGATTCACCGGAGATTTATATATCCCTCGGTTCCGATGTTGCCATCTCTTGTTATACCGAATTCTATCTCTGGCGATCGAATGTCGATTTGCCTTAGATTTTCGCATCGATTATATTCTTGAAGTCACGGTTGACCCGGTTAAGGTCGCCCGCGGTTTATATAAGTAGATCTATCTTTGTTTTGAATCCATTCTTGAACCATCCTTTGAAAAAAATCGGGCTTGTTTGTATTTTGAAATTGTTTTTTTTATATATCGAAATTATTATATTCTATATATAAAAGTGAAATGTTTTCGATAAAGGTTATAAACCCTTTTTAAAATAATAATTTGAGGTTTCGAAAGGATTTGTAATTTTGAAAAAAAAACTATATAAGAAATTTGATTTATAACTGAAGGATTTTTAAATTTGAAATTTGAGAATTGAACCCCGGTGTTTTGAAATTGGTTTTAAGATTTTGGAATATATAATAATAATATGATTTAAAAGTATTTTTCCGAATAAGAAGTGTTTCAAATGATTTTAATGAGTTTCGAAGAAATTTCAAAAGAAGTTTGAGAAATAGAAGTCCAGAACTCACTTATGTCGCTGGAAAATAATTTCGGTGATGAGTGCACGCATCATCGACATTGATTTTCGAGTTTCAGAGTGAGGGATAGGCCACTTCAATAGCTTTGCTATGCGAGTGATTTTGCGAAACCAATTTTGATTCCAAATTCCGAAGTAAGATTTGATATTCGAAGTATATATATGTATATATATTTGAAATGATTTGAAGTAAACCGGTGTTCATTCCTCGAGCTTCGGATTTGATATAACCCTATCTATTAAAATTGATTTACTGATTTATTGCTGATTTCCAACTCTTGAATTTGAAAATGATTTCTTCAACTATTTTGAAGGTTCGAGCACTTCCAAATCAAGGTTAACTTCAAAGCTAAGAAATTTTGAAAGTATGAATAAATTAATAAAGTATATAAATTTGTTGGAATATTTAAGTATGAAGTAATATAATTTAAATAAGTTGAAACTGTTTTGTTCAGTATATGAATAAGGCAGATTTTAAATTTTTCTAATATGAAATGTAGATTTGAAATGTTTTGAAAAGAATTTGGTCTTCAAATATTTTGAATAAAAATTTAGTTTAAATGTTCTAACTTAGTAACATCTTTATAAAACTATATATTTAACAAGTTGGAATAAATATATAAGTTGTACGTATGCTGTTTTATTCACATAATTAATTTGATCCCGGTTTGAGTACACAAGTTCGAGGTGAATTACACCATTTCGTGTTAGGATTTTTCATTCGATTCTTGATGGCGAATATCTGATATGGATTTTGGGCTTGATTCTAGAATTCTCTATCATAGTATATGGCTATGCAAGGAGACTGATGGCTTCTAGTCGAGAAACCATATCGAAGTCCGCATTAGGGAAGTCGAATGGACAATACTAGTTCGAAAGCGAACTTGTGTGATCGAACGAGCGATCAAATGTGATTTTGCGAAATGATGGCGTATGTACACCTTATATTCTATTATCATTGATATATTTTGACGCTGAAATTGAAAGCTGTCGGGTTAGAATATCTTTGCTTACTAAAAGAAAATTCCCAAAAATAATTTACAAAGATATATAACCCATAAAAGCAAAGATATTCAATCTCATATGGCTCTTGATACAGCGAAACTTATTTTTGAAAAATTTGATCCTTATATAAGATGGACCTTAGGTAATATAAGATGATTTTGAAAACCATTTGATTTTGGAAATGAATTGGTTGACTTAAATTATTGATTTGGAAATTTGGATTTATTTTCAAAATCTATTATTTTGGAAACTTTGAAGCTAAAGACAATTAATTTGAGAAGAAATAATTTGGTGAAATTGTATATGATTTTGAAATTGAACTGATATTGAAACAAATTGAAATCTGAGAACCTTATGTTACCAAACACTTGATTTGGGAGTTATTGAACTTATATAAAATTGGTTTGTATGAGTATGAAATTGATTCGAAAACTATAGATTTGAAAAGGTACTCAATTTGAAAGTGAAATCTTATATAATTGAAGTCTATATAAGTATGATTTGATATACTATTGATTTTGGAAAGTATTTGATTTGAAAATTAAATCTTATATATAATGGATTTTATATAAGTACGATATTTGAAAGTGATTTGAAAAGGTACTATATGATACATATTTTCGAAGTAAAGATATGGAAAGTGCCTTCTGCTTGATATCCGATTTGTGGCCACATCTTGGATTCATTCTATCGATATTATTCTCTCTGATTTTGGTTTTCCGGATATGATACTCGAGTGTCCTTCGAATTCCATGGCGTTACCCATGGTCTTATGTTTCTCTCGTGACTGCATAGCGCAACTGCCTGGCTGAGTCTTGCCTAGGGGTACGGATTGTTTCCTGGGGGATCCAGGCGTAACCATTGTGTATCCTGCAATCTGTGTAGGTCGCGAATAGTAGCGCAAATGCTTGGCTGAGTCTTGCCTGGGGGTACGGATTGTTTCCTGGGGGATCCAGGCGTAACCATTGTGTATCCTGCATTCTACTAGTCATCATGGCGTAACTCGCAGGGCTGAGAAAGCCTACGGATATGGATTGTTTCCTGGGGGATCCAGGCGTAACCATTGTGTATCTGCGAACCATGGTTAGACAAAGGTTTTGTTTGTGTTTTGATTGGATTGTACTTTCCATATCTGTTTTTAAAAGTTTTTCCAGTATTTTTCACTGGGTGTTGAAACAAGTCTACTAAGTACCTGGAGAATTCTAGCTTTGCGCCTGATCAACGCACTGCCAGAGTCTACAGGAACGAGGATAAACTTGTTGAAACATCGAGTTATAAAAGTATTTTCGAAATGAAATTTGTTTCGTTATAAAAGTATTTTATTATAAAGGTATTTCCAACAAAGAAATTATGTATTAATATTTGAAATTGAAATCCTAATGGTTTGAATAAATTATTCATGCCCGATACTAATCTTTTGAATCTATCTTATCTGCTCAGCTTTATTTATTCACCTATATTCTGTTTTCCATGTCCCTCTTCTCCTTGTTGACTATATCCCTTTAAATATTGTTTATTTATATATTATTTGGTTTAATAGAAAATTTTAGTGCTATATATATTTTAGAAGTTATTAATTAAATAAAACATATTTAAAGTAAATGATTATTGACTTATTAATAATATTTGAAAGGTATTTTAGATAGAATTAATAAATTTATGAATTATGGATTTAATGTTTTCAAATAGCTTCTTTGTAAATATAAGTAATAATGTAAATAACTGTTTTCAAATAGTTTTCATATATTTATAAAGTTGTTATTTAAGCATATAAATGGTAATTGTAAAGGAAGCAAGAAATTTTGCAAATGGATCCTGGAAGTTTTAAAGTATATAAGACAATTGAATTGCAAATGAAGTTTTCAAATTTAAGTAAATTTATATAGTTCAAATTAATTGTTTAATTTTGACTTTCAATCTACTTTTATTTCTGGTTGTTCTATTCTCCTACCTCCTTCCTTTTCGGGGACGAAAAGTTTTGAGTGGGGGAGAGTGTAACGACCCGTAAAATTTAATGGTTTTAAAAGTATATTTAACTGGAAATTTGTAAAATTTTAAACAATAAAATTTGAATTAAAAATTTATTATTTGGAATACGTCTATTTTAATATAGCAACTGGTAAATTTTCATCTGATAATATTGAAGTTTATTTTCCTGTGAAATTTCATTTCAAATCAAACCGGTTAATAACAGTGAATTTAAAAGTTTTCCGAAACCAAAATATGTCAACAGGAGAAAATTTATTCAGATTATTCTGAATCAGACTGCGAAATTCGTTTTTCCAAATTTGGACTTCTACTGCTCCGTTTATCTTAATTCTGGCAAAATAGCAGCGTTTCTGGTACCGATTATCGACTTTTGATCGGATGATCCTATCATTGATATCTGTATACTGTTTTGATCGTCTCGTTATGCTAATCCCAACGGTATATTCATTTCTGTATTTTGAGGTCCGGTATGCGACGGAAATGGAAAAAATGTGCATCGTACCGTACCGATATTTGTGATCTTTAACTTTTCTTTACTTTTCAAATTTGAAACTTATACCTGCAGCAATAATAATTTCCTTTAATAAATGTTGCGGAATCAATGGACATACGTTACCATTCCCTTCATTTCACTTTATTACATATGGTACGTCCTTTTTACCTGTTGCTTGCCCCCTTCATTTAAGCTAGTTCTTCTCCTCTCTCTATTACTTTCTCTGCCCTTTCATTTTCCCTTTGCATGTGCTCGAAAATGACAGTAGAGATATATTTCTCGTGACTTCCTCAAATCGCCATGCCTCCAACACCCATTCCTTTTCATCCGCCCCTCCGCATAACCCACACAAGTCCTCCCTACCCATCGGCCTGTACCATCTGACTTCACCAATTCGCCCAAGTCATCGAATAGCCTTCTTCTCCGCATACATTCCTCACCCTCCTCCCCTCGCATCTCCGTGCACAGCACTCTGTCGAGATCTGTGTTCATCCGACCCACCCACAGCCTCGGCTCCGCCTCTTGCCGAAGCTTCTACCTAGATCTAGCCAAGCTTGTCCCGTAGGCCTTTGTAGAGGTATACCTACCGCTTTATACATTGTTTTCAAATCTAAAACTGTTTAAGTGGGTTTTTGTTGTTGTATATATTATATATATAGAGCTTTAAATATAATATATACCTACTCTGATTTTATAGTTAGATTCATTTTATTTTCAAGCATTTATTTTGAAGATGTCATACATGTAAGTTGTATACAAGTATGTATATGGTGAGTACATATATAATATAATATACACATTTGTATCGTGGAGCTTTGTGGTAGGCAGCTTATATATATATATATGCTCATATATATATAATTGCTTGTATATAATATTGATTTTAGTTTTTGTTTCAACCAACAGATATATAAATTTTTGATGTCAAGTCTGCTTTGTTTATATATATACTAGTATATATATTTCAGAGTTTTTATTCTGTGTTAGTTATATGCATTTTTTGTGTAAAGAGCATATATTTTATTATATATGACATCTTGTATACATATGATACATAGTATATTTCGCTGTTATGACATGTTTAAAATTAGTTCATGTGTGTTTAAAGAATTTTGATCATATAATTGTGTAAATATACAATGCTGCATATACATTGGTACATTCACCTGTATGTTGAGAGTGGCATGAATCACTTTGTTGTTGAGAAAGTAAGTTATATGTTGCATGTAAGATTGGGTAGCTGTCTGCATAAGTTGGGTTAGTCTGTTATGTTGTAGCTTTGGTAATAGTTGTTATAAGTTTAGTGTATAAATCTTGACTTAACAGTTTCGTCATATTGTAGCTATAGAAATGTGTACGGTCCAGTTTATATATAGGTGAGTTTGAATTTACTTGTGAAGTCTACGTATATGTTAGTATATATTTTATAACAGTGTTGCGGTGACTGTATATACATTTATAATTATACAAATATAATATATTGTATAAAATCATGTAATAGCATAGGTAAGTATTGTTTACAGATATATATATTTATAATGTAAGTTTTCTTATAAAGGTTTGCGCATTAGCTTTTATATATATATTAAATCATATAGATTTTTATAGAAGTACACATGGTTTGACTTTCGACTGATATATATTGTTTAAAGTATAACATGCGTAAGCTGTGCATGATCGAGTTAAGCATATGTATGGATATGTTTTGATGTGTAATGTATATATAAATAGTTCGCATATCGATGTTTTTCTATATATATGTAAATTATTATAGTCAGTATATATATTTTTTGTCTTGTTTAAAGTGTACAGGTTATATGTGTGTGGCATTTTGTCAGTATATATATATTGTAGTCTTGTTTATAAGTATATATGTTTGAAGTATGTTGATTTTAAATAAGTATATATACAAATATTTATTTCAAAATATATAATGTATATACGTTGATTTATATATGTGTTTTAGTTTAAAACTATGATGTTTGAAAACGTATGTATATATAATTTCAATGAGTTTCAAAATTTATATTGGTTAGGAAAATAAAATGTTAGAATAATATATATTTTGTTTCTGCCTACATCGGACAGTTTTCTGATCTATTTGTCATCGACCTCTATTTATCAGCTCTATTCGTCCAATTCGTTCCAATCTTGTTCGTTTGAGATTCGTGCATGGATTCGTAGCCCATTTCCTTGTCAAAACTCTCTAGCCTCGAAAGGTGAGCAATCACTCACGATTAACGTTCTTTTATTTTTAAATTTGATTTCAATTGAAATAGCAATTGAAATATGCTGCTGTAGTTATTTACATTGTTATATATGCTATTATCTGTAACTGTTTACCTGTGACATCTGACACCAGTATCTAGTATTTTATGCCTGTTATTACTATTATTTGTATCTGTTCACCTGTGACATCTGACATCCGTATCTGTCATTTATACTGAGGATATATGCCTGTTGTTATATTTTTTTTAGTATCTGTTATCACTCTGCAAGTTCCCTTTTAGTATAGAAATCACTATGGGTTGAAATGATACATACCCGAACGGACTTTAGAATAGGAGAATTTCGTTATGGGTTGAAATGATAAACCCAAGCGATCTTCATTTGAACTGAAATTGGGATTACGGGTCGAAATGATATCTACCCGTATATATTTAAATTTCGGATTGAAATGATAAATATCCGTATCACTTAACCATATGATAGATATATATACAGACACCGTTGGTCCATATATAAGTATTTTGAAAATAAATTCTATGATTTGGAAAGAAATATATGGTTTTAATAAATGTTGATTCTTAATTTATTTTATATAAATGGTAATGATATATATGGATTTAATAATAATATTGAATTTAAATTAAGATTGATTTAATATATAAAATATAGTTAAGAATTTAAATGTATATTTCAAAATAGGTTTCGATAATAATTTGAATAAGTTAAGGTTGGGAAAATAATTTGAATTTAGTTGAAATTGTATTCAAAAAAGAATTTCATTTAATTAAACCGATTTGAAACTTATTGAAATTGAGATTTAAGGTATGATTTATAACTTGGGTTTGATTTAAGTAATTTAATGAATATTTCTTGTTTAAATAAATTTAAGGAAATATTTGGTAAAAATGTAACTTAAGGCTAGTTAAATGATATTAAATCTATTAAGTGGATATTCCCTGATTAAATAATAATAAAGTTAAATCAAGAGCTATATGAAACTGTTAAATTTAACTTTGAAAATGTTGAATATTAAAGCTTTGAAATATATTGAAAATTTAAATGATTTATTTAGAATTGAATTGAATTGATAAATTGAGCTTTGAATAAAATTGAATTTGGAATTTGAGTTGATTTGAAGCAATTTGTGAGACTTGGGAAATTATAAATATTGTACTTTTAAATTATTCAACCTATATATATACTATTTTGGAAAATAGATATATTTGAAATGAAATGATATTTTGGTTGAAGTATAAATTAATTTGGAACGACCACGGTGTTATAATGTATATTTCCACCTTGTAGATAGTTCTGAAGATCCTTAGAGGATGGTTATCCCAAACATCCTTTAAGTTACTTATATTTCAGTTGATATTTCACTTGAGTTGGATTTATTTATATAAGAATGTTAATCCTGACTCGAGTGTTTTGTGTTTTGCTTTACGCTCGGGTCAGACTGAGTGATACAGCATTTGAGACTCACCTTTGGGGTTTGGAGCTTTGTTTGGAGATCCAACTTTTGATTCAGCTTCCAGCTTTCTGGTTGACTCGTTCAGAGAAGTCATCTGTTGTATTGGAGACTTCACTACATTTGAGATATTCTGTTGTATTTTATTTAACTCTGATGTTTATATAGTAGCTTCATGAACTACTATTTTATCTATTCCGCTGCGTATTATTGTATTACTCTGTGTCTGTGATTCTGTGATTGATTTATTTACTGCATATGCTGAGTTTTGCCAAATTTTATTACAATCTGTTATTTTGAATTATTCAAGTCAGACATGTGTGGATTTATTGTCGATTTGAATGGTCCAAAATACCGGGTCGTTACAGTAAGACAGTCTGATTATGCGAGCATCATTAGCAGCCTTAGGTATGCCACTGATTGTACTAGACCCGACATTGCCTATGTCGTGAGATTATTATGCAGGTTTACTAGTAGACCTGGTATAGAGCATTGGCATGCTATTGAGAGGGTCATGAGATACCTAAAACGAACCATGAACCTAGGGTTACATTATGAAAAGTTTCCAGCTGTCCTTGAAGGTTACACCGATGCAGTCTGGAATACTTTATCTGATGATTCAAAAGCAACCAGTGGCTATATATTTAGCATTGCTGGAGGAGCTGTTTCTTGGAAATCCAAGAAACAGACTACCTTGGCTCAGTCTACTATGGAGTCTGAGATGATAGCACTAGCTACAGCTAGTGAAGAAGCAGAGTATTTAAGAAATCTGCTAGCTGAGATTCCCTTATGGGGAAAACCGATACCAGCTGTGTTGATCCATTGCGATAGTACCACGGCTATTGCAAAAGTACAGAATCGTTATTATAATGGTAAGAGACGACAGATACGTCGTAAGCACAGCACTGTTAGAGAGCTACTCTTTTCAGGAGCTGTTAGAGTGGATCACATACGCAGTGACGAGAATTTGGCAGATCCTTTGACGAAAGGACTGGTCAGAGAGAAAGTCTTTACAACTTCTAGAAAAATGGGACTATTGCCCTTAGATTGTTGAGTCACGCACAATGGTAACCCGACCTAATGACTGGAGATCCCAAGAACTAGGTTCAATGGGTAAGAACAAGTTGTGTAGTGATATGAGTTGAACATGCTATTTTTCATATATATAGAAGCATATATTCCTGAAGTGATTAGATGTTGAGTTAATAGAAACTCTTAATGAGATCTATACTCCATTTGGAGTGGAGTACCTACCTTCAGGAGTACTCTTAATAGACTCACCTGTGTGAATGTGGAAATTTGGCCGTTTCCTATGGAGTTTTGGGCAAAACTCCTAGAGCATTCACTAAACTGGGATGGACGTTCATGGCCATAAATGCACGGGCTTACTTGATTGCACTCTAGAAAGATTGTGTGTGGTCTGATGTCAGGAATAGAGTTCAAGACTACGTGTCACTCTAGTAAAAACCGAACCTTATCCACTATGCAAAGGTTCAAGTCGAAAGACACCTTTGTTTATGCACAATCTTATGTTTTTCAGAAATTGCTCGAATTTTTTTAAAAAATTCAAATGGAGAATTGTTAGAAAATGTTTTAAAAATAAGTGAATTATTAAAAAAAAAATTAACTAAGTGTGAATGAGTGGCTCCTATATTGGAATAGTCTCACATTGTAGGATTATATAAAAGAATCAAGTATTTATACTTGATTCTTTGAAGCTAAGTTGGGCCCTTTGGGTATCCAATGATGCTCTTTTGTGAGGAGGGAGACCATGCTTGACCACCACACGCGCGCCGACCGACTCGACCCGGGTCGGGCTCGGGCTTGTAGTGGTGTAACACTTATATTTTTGGTGCAAAATTCTTTAACCATTTTTGATCGGGCTGGAACGGTCAAATCAGACCGAACCTGTATTAGAGAACGTTACATAACGTTCATTATTTTGACCCGTTATTTTCTCAGATCCGTTTTTCGAGACCACGTTCCCCAACCAGTAACGTTCTTTTGCTATTCCGCCTTCTTAACTGATAAGAAGACGAAACAGAAAGAACTACATTCAGTTCGAATTTTTTTTTCTTCAAATCAAAAAACTAGAGCAAAGTTTTTGAGTGCAAACAGAATCGATTCGGACGTGCAAACAAATCGGTACCACTAAACTTTTGAGAGGCTGTTTTATCCTAGAGGCGGCGATGATTGATCCGAACTGCTTTGCACCGTACAGCAGATCGCCAAAACGTCTTCAAGAAAGTGACGTAGTACACGACTCAGCCGAAGATCGACTTTGTTTCCAACAGATATCTCAAACGAGATCTTAGTGAGATAAACGAGTTTGAAACAGTGATAGTAAACACAATTAGAACCTCTTAATCTTCTTTTAAAATTTGCTCCAAAACAAGTATGAAGTTGCATTCTTTTTTTCTTTCTTTTTATGGTTTAAAAGCATTGTGCTATTGACACTCTCACTTAAAAGCAATAAGGATGGTAGTGTTTCCAAGAAAAATGTAATTTTGTTTGATATGAAATGTGAGTTGACATACATCGATACACTTTGGGTCAGGAGTACAATGTTGATAAATGATACTCTGATGTCTATTTAACCTCAATGTAGTGTTGTTAATAGCTAAAGGATCTTTAATAACCAATAACAAGTTTAGGGCACATTCAAAACATATTATAGATACATGTCTGTTTCGGTGCATTTTCAAAATGCACCATGAAGATTATTTTTTAAAGGTTACCTCAACCGCATTTCCAAATGGAGCCAGAAGAGAGTTTTGTTTTTCCCATCAATTTCTCCTAGCTCCATTTCAAAGTGTGCCATGAGGAGAGTAAATGAAAAAAGTTCTTTATGACATTTTGAAAATGCACCATGCAAGAATGCTGATTCAGCTCCAACGTAGTAGAAATAGACCTATATCCGTAATAGGTTTCCAAACTAGTTCAAATTTGTTACTTTTTTCTGAAAAGTGGGCTAAATTGATAAAATTTCCATTTCTCTTATTTTAACTTTTTTTTTGCAAAGACGCTCATGCTCCACTCCTCTTGGTTGAATAAAATTGATCTATTCCTTTTAGTCATACACATAATGCTAATAAGTATTTTACTAACTTTTGAAAAAGCAGAAAAGATTGATTTAAAAGTCTATACTGAAGTTCTTCAAATAGCTGGTACTGAAATGTAATATATATGCAAAATTTTAAAATTCTTTTGTTTCTTTCTGGCTTTTGCAGAAGTAATTAATTATTGCTATTGTTACAATTACATGGTCTATCCAAAGAATAAAAACATGATTTTCTGCAGTAACACTTCTGATTAATGATACAAAAAAGCATTAAATATGATTTACAATGGCACTATTATAATTTGATTTTACTTCTGCATCAAAACCAAAGATGCTAAATTATTTTCATCCCTTTTTCTACGTTGTGTCAAAACCCTATGTAAGTACAGTAACTAATATTTAAGCTTTTGTATAAAACCCTAGTTGCAGTTTAATATACTAATAGTTTCTAAAAATATTCAGTTAAACAATGAGTGTGTATGATTTAGCTTCAATTTAGGATTCAAACAAACCTTTTGAAGAGTGACCGAGTTCATATATTTTATCTAAGTTTCATGAAGATCGTGTTGGATAATTTATTTAATCTTTTTATTGATAATTTCATATATGTTATGATTGCCATAGTCCATCAGTGAACTTTATGATGTTTTAATGTATTTGCATTTCAGAAGATTTTGCTAAAATAAAAGGTAAAAAATGACAAATTTTGCCAAAATAAACTGTTAATAATGTCAATTTTTGCCGATAATAGCGGCCTTTACCAAAATAATAAATCAGGGAAAATAAGAAGGTAAAATACTGTTTTTGTTTCTCTATTAATTTATCTTTTTCTTTTTCAATTTGATTGTTACCATTCTCTTCATTTTTCAAAGAATTAAGTTGATGAAACGTTTTGGATGATGATTAATTAGATAGATTTTGGATTATTAACAGTAGAAGATTAGGGAGTTAGCTGTAGGAGTTATTTGTTTGATTTGGATGCAAGAAATATTGTATTTCAACAGTTGAAGATCGAAGGCATGATTTAGAACATAATATAATGATCTGATTATATATTCTAAAGGCTGTTCGGTCATATTCTATTTGATAATTGTCACTTGATACATGAAATCTTGCCCATATCCAAAATTACATTCATATTGCCATGATCCAAACCATAACTACAGATAACAAACCCCATAAATAGGTGTTATTCTTACAAAAATTTGTACCTGATTTATGCAAAATGAATAAAATGTTATGTCATTGAGATGCTACGAATACAATTAGCTCGCTCCTGCGCATGCATATGTGTGATGTTATTACTGTAAACTATAAAATACTTTAATGTTATTCATGAACCAATTTAGTAAAGGACAAATTTTCGTTTTAGGCATCCGAAAAAACTTATTCAAGTTTAGGCATCGTACAAAATTTATTATGAAAATAGGTCTGTTTTTAAGCATTCAAGTTTTACACTTGTGCATTCTAAAAATGCACGAAATTAAAATTTTAATTTGTACTTGTGCAAATTCAAATTGTACAAGTATATTAAAAAAAATATTGTACACGTGCATTTTTAGAATGCGCGTGTAAAAGAAAACTAGAGTTGATAAACAACTGGAGTTGTGGAGGCAGACTTTAGAATCAAACGGTTTTAGGCTTAACAGAACTAAAACAGAGTATATGAAGTGCAATATCAGCGGTGTCAGGTCAAAGAATGAAGATGTGTCACTCTGGCCGGACAAGCAGTGTCCAAGAAGGAATTCTTTCGATATTTAGTATCAATGTTGCAGTATGATGGCGAGATTGATGAAGATGTTAGTTCTAGAATTCAAGCGGGATGGGTGAAATGACGACTAGTGTCTGGCGTTCTCTTTGACGGGAAAGTCCCACAAAAGCTTAAAGGAAAGTTCTACAGAATGAAAATCAGACCTGCGATGTTGTATGGTGCAGAATATTGGTCTACTAAAAGACAACATGTCCAGAAAATATCGATAACAGAGATGCGTATGCTGCAATGGAGCTGTGGTCATACAAGACGAGACTGAATTAGAAATGATGATATACGTGAAAAACTTAGAGTAGCACCAATTGAAGAGAAGCGAGTCTAACACTGCTTAAGATGGTTTGGACATCTCCGACGGAGGACTCCTGAGGCACTCGTGCACATTGGAATTATAGGCTGCATCGAATGCTCAAAGGGAGGTAGAGGTCGACCAAAGTTGACATGATATGAAGTAGTGAAAAAAGACTTGAGGGATTGAAATATATCCAAAGAGCCGGTGTCAGATAGAAGCGCGTGGAAGTTAGCGATTCACGTACCAGAACCATGAGCTAATAGTAAGATTGGTTTAGAGGTAGTGTTATAAGTTTTATATTATAGGATTAGTGAATAGAAGGTTAAGACGTAGTGTTCGGTCCCTATTACTATTAGTATCATCATCATTATCATGGATTTTTTTTAATTTCTTTACATGTTTTTATTTTATTTTTATCTTTAGTTTTATTTTATTTATTTATTTATTATTATTATTTGTTTAATTATTTTACTTTATCTTATTATTATTATCATGGTTTTTAAATTGACTTTGTCATTTAGTTTTGGGTTCTATCTCTAGCCGATTCCAACTTATTTGAGAATAATGGTTTTATTGTTGTTGTCGCATGTAAAAAAAACTGTATTATGAATAAAAGATTTATTTTCATAATAAGTTTCGAACGGGACCGAAACTTGAAATAAGTTTTTTCCGGAGGGCTAAAATGGAAAATTGTCCCTTAGTAAATTAAAAAGTACATAAATATAATATAATGTTATAACAATAAAACTGTATCTGTGCAGAATTCATATTCTAGCTTCCCAGGAGATCTGAACATTACAGAAGAAATGCTAAGCCCAATATCAATCACAAGGCAGCTGATCGATCAAGTTTCACTTGCAAAAGCCTACCTCATAATCTCAAAAGAAAGCAACAACCTTCAGTTCGCCTTCGAACTAAGTGTTCATATCCGCAGTTCTCAATCTCTTCTATCCACTGCTGCTGTTCGAGGATACCCATTATCTTTGGAAGAATGTGAGTCGGCAATTCGTTCCATGGCTCTTCTTCTCTACCAAGCTCAACAGCTCCACTACGACAGTGCAATAACAATCACTAAAATGAAAGGCCAGCTTCACTCTCTTGAAGAAAAATCCAAATCAGAAACCGAAAAAAGCACAAAATTCGGTCAAATAGCTGCAGAAGAACTTCCTAAAAGTTTATACTGTCTTGGTGTGAGATTAACCATGGAATGGTTCAACAACTCGCATCGTTACGGAAGAGCCATAGAAGCAACCCGGAACTCAGATAAGCTTACTAATATCAATCTTTACCACTACTGTATCTTCTCTGATAACACTTTAGCTGCTTCGGTTGTGATAAATTCTACAGTAACCAACTCAAAGCAGCCAGACGCCTTAGTATTTCATATCGTTACAGACGAGGTTAACTACACGCCAATGAGAGCTTGGTTCAGCATGTTTGATTTTCAAAGTGCTACCATAGATGTTCAAAAGGTGGAAGATTTCTCTTGGCTTAACGCCTCGTATGTACCAATACTTAAGCAGCTTAAAGAATCGAACACCCAGAACTTTTACTTTTCAGGTAAGAGGTATGATGATAGCAAATAAAAAAAGATGCATGATATTAAATGACATAAGTTATTAAAATTTGCCTAGTATTATGTAATTAAATAACTTAGTATATGATACTAAACCAATTTAAAGAATCAAACACTCATAATTTATGCTTTTCAGGTAAGGGGGATGATAGTAAATGAAATGATGCATGATAACAATTGATATAAATTAGCAAATGTTGCACTTTTACAATGCAAGCTACTTGAAAGTTTTAATTTATTTATTTTTACTATAATATCTTATATTATGCGATTAAATGATATATGATACTAAACCAATTTAAAGAATCAAACGCTCATAATTTATACTTTTCAGGTAAGGGGGATTATGATAGTAAATGAAATGATCCATGATAACAATTGATTGTCAAATGTTGCAGTTTTACAATGCAAGCTACTTGCAAGTTTTAATTAATTTTTTTTTTACTAAAATATCTTATATCATGTAATCAAATGATGTATAATACACACTATTTTTTTATTTCAACTTTTAAGGTAAGGGGGATGATGATGGTAAAACCACCCCAATAAAGTTTCGGAACCCGAAGTATCTGTCTATGTTGAATCATTTGAGGTTTTACATGCCAGAAGTGTTTCCTTCGTTGAACAAAGTGGTGTTTCTTGACGATGATGTTGTAGTGCAAAATGATTTGTTGGGCCTTTTTGAAATAAATCTTAATGGGAATGTTATTGGTGCTGTGGAAACTTGCATGGAGACGTTTCATCGATTTCACAGGTATTTGAATTTTTCGCATCCGTTGATTAGGAAACACTTTGATCCGGATGACTGTGGATGGGCATTTGGGATGAATGTTATCGATTTGAAGGAGTGGAGGAGAAAAGACGTGACTGGAAATTATCATTATTGGCAAGAGAAAAACGTTGATCGTACCTTATGGAAGCTTGGAACTTTACCTCCAGGTTTGCTGGTTTTTTTTTCCTTTTTCCTCGCCTTTTGGAAGTTACCGCAAAAACATACCCCTTGCAATATGAATTAAATTACAAATACCTGTTTGTTTTCCACCACGCTGGCGCTAATTTATAGATTTTATTTGTGTGATTTCTAATTGTGGCAATGTATTTTGGCAGCAACTCAAATTTTTTATACTAGCGTGACTTTATATGTCGTCCAATGTATTGTTGTTGCTGTTATTTTAAGAATTTGGAGTGGTGCGATTTCAGTTTGCTTCAGTGCTAAGAAAGGGGGACTGGCGAAATTGCATTTGGTATATCTCAAGTTGCCCCAACACAAAATTTTGAATCATTGCCCCTACGCTGGGGGGACAAGTCGGTATCTGTGATATGTTTTGAACGCCTGTTGATTTTGTTATAATTTTTTGAAAAGTGCGTTTTTTTCCTCGTTCTTTTCTAGTTCACTTTTTCAAAAGTATCACAAATACATACCCCTTTCGATATTCATACCACAAATACATGCTTGTTTCTGCCATTTTGGCACCAATTCGAATTTTCTATACCAGCGCAACTTCAAACGACATCCAATGTGTTATTACTACTATTATAATTATTATTTTAAGAATCTGGAGTGGTGTGACATTAATGCAGAAAAATTAATGAAATTGCATTGCCATAATATAAAACCCGCAGCTCTAGTGGGGTTGGTAAGGGTTCCCAGCTCCTCAGCAAGAGGGAGAGGGTTTGAGCCTTGACAGCCTCACTTTAGCCGCTTGTTATTTGCGGGGGCACGTAATAATTTCTTAAATGAGTATAAAACCTCAGGATCGAAAAATGTCTCTGTGAGAGCCCACGGGGGGTCGGTCGGGGCAGATCGATCGAATTCCCTAGCTCTACTCTCCGGAGTAGGATTTTTAATGGTGTATAATATATTTTGAAAGTTGACTGAATATCTTATGAGTTTTTGAAAGGTGGGTAAAATTGGTTTCCTTTTCTTTTGTTTATTCCTTTTTTGCTTTTTGTCTTTAAAAAAAAGTATGACAGCACGGACAATCATACAACTGCAGGTTTGCTAGCATTCTATGGAATGGTGGAGAAGTTAGACCCAAAATGGCATGTGTTAGGGTTGGGGTACAAACAGGTGGACCCTTCATTAATTGCAGAAGGGGCAGTTTTGCATTACAATGGAAATATGAAGCCATGGCTCAAAATTGGAATGGAGAAGTACAAGTCTCTTTGGGACAGATATGTTGATTACTCCCATCCAGTCATGCAGAGCTGTTTTGTGCATTAGTTAGCCCCATTGTTGATTCTATTATGATGATGGGGCTTCATCCCACTTATCATAATTTCTAATCTTAGTGTAGTGGCAAAGCTTAGAGTTTTTGTGTCCCCATGAATTTTATTATATGTTGTTGAATTGCTTAAATCTAACAATGTTTCTCTAAAATTGCGATAATATGTCGATTAGCAACCTTTTTTAAACGTTGTAAACTTCTTTTTACTAACAATGATTTCTTACTATTGTAAACTATTTTGTTTCATGGGAAACTCTATTTGAACACTACTTGTAGACACAAATGTTGTCGCAAAAATTTGTACACAATTTGAATACAATGGGAAACTCTAGTTGAAGTGGATAGATGAAATTCTCATTGAAGTTGATCGGTCCGC
Source organism: Allium fistulosum (assembly GCA_030737815.1). Taxonomy (NCBI): domain Eukaryota; kingdom Viridiplantae; phylum Streptophyta; class Magnoliopsida; order Asparagales; family Amaryllidaceae; genus Allium; species Allium fistulosum. The sequence goes on from CM060902.1 coordinate 72,735,296, forward strand.
CGTTCCTTTCGAAGATCCTTTGTATCGTGGAGTTTTTTTAAAAAAAGATGTCGCCATAAAGGATTTTAATCATTAGATCCTTTTCAGATTTTTACTTTCCATACAAGGATGAAAACGTTCAACGGTCAATGTTTTATTTTGTTCCAAATAGCCTACCCCTTATATAATTTGTAATAATCATGGTAATAATTCAATAGAAAATTAATATAATTCAAAATAAATCAAGAAAGTTAAAAGTGAAAGTAGGAAAATCAGAAAAATGGAAAATATGCAAAAGGCTTGGAAGTTTCTAAACAGCTCAAAAAATTAAATATTCATAAAAATTTATTTTCAACAAAATTGAAAGAATCGAACAATGAAGAATCTTAAATTTCAAATAATTTAAAAAATTCAATGTTTAATATTTAAAAAATCATACATTTTTATTAAATTTGGAAATTTACAAATATCAGCACAACGAATCAATGAATACTATAAATGTAAAAGTATTTTAAATGGAAAAATAAAATCGAAATCTGAAAATTATAAAAGCATGTTAGTTTCCAAGGTTTCAAACTTTATAATATATTTTTCTAGGAATTCTCAACAAGTTCAAAATGACTCTAAAATGTCGAAAGTTTTTGTAAAAACTAAAATAATAATATGAACTAGCGATTTAGATTGTTTTACAAGTAATAGAAATATATTTTCAGTAAATGTATAACATACATTCTTATAACTCCTAAATAACTCTAGCATTGGATACGTTGTATCTTAACCATATAAAATATAGGTAATATATTGTTAGCTTCAAATTTGGGCTAACATCCCCAATCGATAGAAATTTACAGAGAAAATGTAATAAGAATTAAAGAAAACGAAGAAAAGAAGACATAGTATTTTTTATTGTGGTTCGACAAATCATCGGGTTATGTCCATTTTATCAATTTTATTGCTTTTGCTTGCACTACATCTACCACTTCCACAGTGATTCTCAAAGTTCTACAAAAGTGACAAAGGTTCCCTAGTTTGATAAGCAAATGTTCAACTCTTTTCTGGTTGGAGATGGTGACTTATTTATAGCCGAGTTGAGTTGTTATAGGCATTTGGATTCATCAGATCTTATTTGGTGCATCAATCATATCCTCAATATAAGAAAAGAGATCATGTCAAATCTAGAACAGATCTCACAGGCAAACAGATCCATGACTGTAACGCCCTGGTTTGGTACCCATGTTATCAGAGGAAGTTAACTATCCGAAAACACGGGGTAAAGGACATGACAGGAGCGATTCATCGTATACACTTTCTTGGGCCAACACAGATACATTTTAGTGCATCGCTACCACTTAATAATACGTATCTCGTTTCGATATAGAACAATATACACAAAAAATTCCAGGATTGAATAATACAAAATAGTAACATATAGGAAAATCATCCCAAAGAAACAAACAACATCGAATGCAATAAAACATAATATATACATACATCGATGTTAATGTATTACAAGATACCACATCATTTGTTTGAGTATATGACTACGAAAGAATGATACATCATAACTATCATACACAATTGGACAATATCATATATGAAAACATCACATAAACCAACACCACATAACAAGACATACTAAGCACCACCATCGTCACCTGCTCCATCACCAAATTGTGTGTAAAATTCCATATTTTACATATTAGAGGATCGTAAAATATTATTTTTAAATTCATATTGGGTCGTATGATACTATAACTTTGAAAAATGTAGAATAGTGATATTTATGACCATTAGATATTTTATTAGATGATTTTGACCGTGAAAAATTGTAAGATTTATAACTTTTGATAGGAGTAGAATTAAGGGTTGAAACCACTTCCATTTGGAAGATATGATGGTTTCTCAGAGTGCATATGATAGCTTTTTGGACTTACATTTTGGGGATATGGTCGTTTGCAGTTTAGATCGTTTCTGTCCAGATTAGCGGGTAATTAATTAGGTCTGAATTAGACCCACCACCCATTTATGGATTTGTGCTAAACAGGGAAGATGAGACAGTTTCTTATCACTTTTCTCACTTTTCAAGAACCAAACCTCCATTGATCCGTTTTTAGCCAAAAAACACCTTTTTTCCTTACTTTAATTAGTCTAAACACATCAATAATGGATGATAGTGAAGGGATTAGAGAATACTGTTTTACACTTTGGGGTTCGTGAAGGCTGCTGTTCACATTTGCTTTGCATTAATCTCGTGCACTTTGGTAATGTAAGTTATTTGCATCCTTCACTATTTTATGCATGTAGATATGGTAAACATACATTTTTAAAGATGAATTTTGATGTTAAAACATTTTTAAATCTAGATCTAACTTTAATAACCTCTTTAAACCAAGTTTAAAAAGATAAAGATGTAATTTTATTTATTTTCCACTACTTTGCAATCAAGTCGAAATTTTGTGTATGGTTAGATCTAGGATAATATATGTGTTCGAATGGCATTGGGCTTGGTTGTATATGATGTCTAGATGCTATGTGATGTTTGTCTGCAATTGTTTGATGTGTTTTAAGTCATTTTAGTGTAGTCAGAGAGAGTCCATCATATTGTGCAAATTGTGGCAAAATGTGTTCAAAACATGATGCGACTGAAGTATTATTCTTATGGGTCTGGAAGAGCTACAAAACAAGTCACATGAGATTTGGAGGAATTTTGAGACAAGAAAATCATGTCGGCGGTGGGATGCAAATCATGTCGGTGGTGGAAGTCGAATCATCTTGGGGGTAATTTGCTTCGAGTTAGGGAATGCAATACTTCAAGAAAATGATAAAGAGGCTTTGGGCCGTAGGAACTTGGAAGAGATGTTCTCATCTTTGGACTTAAGCAAAATTCGGCCAAGGGGACATGTCGGCACCAACATGCTAGCTTCGGGCACAAGGCGAAGAAACTTCGGGATGATAAGAGAAAGGCCTCGAATCGAGGTTGGATAGGGAAAAACTTAGTCAAAATTTGACTAAACAATCATGTCGGCAGCAACATGATTGAAGGTTGGATAATCGAGGCCAATCTTTATGGAGGCCACAGTGGTGCCATGATGAGCGTGTTTTGCATGTTTGTTCGAGGTTCGATTTTGATGTTATAGCACGAAGAAGAATGATGGTTAATAGCGAAGCAATAACGGAGTGCTTCGACGTGATGGCTTCAGAACTTTAATATGAGGATTCCACGACTTATGAGGGAGGTTTAGAGGTGTTTCGATGACGACGACTTGACGATGGGAGACGTGACTGTTAGATCTAGGCCAGCACGCAACAGTGAATTTCAATTTTTTTTAACCATTTTGGATTTCATTGGTCCTATGAATAATTTGGATCTAATCTAAATAAATTTTTTGTAAAATTATTGTTTTATTTAATGGATTAATAAAAGGATTTTATTTGTTTATACAAATATTATATAATGTGTACATATGTATCAAAAACACATGTACGTGCATTAGCATGTGCAACATATAAAGTGTGCATGGTTTAACGTACCCATATCTAAGTGATGGGATTTACACCGCAACAGACACATTAACCCCTTCATATACGTATTTCTGTCTGCTATTATATAATATTATTATAATACATAACTACATATATATATGTGTGTGTGTGTGTGCGCGTGTGCGTGCATGTATGTGCGTGCGTGTGCGTGCATGTATGTGCGTGCATGTGCATATAAGTTTAAAAGCAACTATACATACATACATACATATATTTCTATGTAAATGATTATATATGAATTTAAGTATTTAACAATTCAAATTTCAAATTTAATTTGTAACAAACATTCAAATTTGAAATTAAATCTGGGTTTAAAAATACCCTATTAAAATTCAAATTCAAATATAATATTATTTCTTTTAACATTAGAATATATTCATAAATATACATACGAAAATGTTTGTTTATTTATTTATTTTCGAAAATATAAATAACATACACATGTATGCATATTATAAATTATATATATATAATTTTAATCATATGTAAATATAAAAAAATATTATATAATAATATATTAAATAAACATATAATAATGCAATTCAGCCATATAAACTTTTAACAAAAATCAATTTTTTGTACATAATCCATATGCATTAAGTGATTTTTTAGTTCAAAATTTTAGTACGAAACAAATTTGAATTTTTTTATTTCGTGCAAAAGTTTATATCATAAAGTATATGTATATTTGTAATACAAATACAATTTAATTTTAAATTATTTAGTATTAAATTTTCGGCTTTAAATAAAATTATAATTTTTTTATTTACGTACTTACGAAATTATGAAGAATTTAATTTTAGTAAAGTAGTTTATATAAATATCTACATTTATTTATATATGTATAATAATGATTCTAAAACTTAATTTTAATTTATAAATGTATTAAATAGTTTTAAAATTCAAAAAAATTGTTTTTTATGGTCGAAAATAAATATGATCATACAGAGTTTTTTTTTCTTTTTTATAACTCATTCAAATTAAAGGTGACAACAAACACAAAAATGAATTCGTAATAAAATTCTAATCTATATACTATAGCATAGATAAATCACGTGCAATATTGATATAAATTAAAATTACCACAGTCATCACCGAGTTGTGACACCTCGAATGCTGAATCAAAATAACTCCTTGAATCTAATTCAGTCTCTTCCATAAAATGCTAGCAATCGAAGAGATCTATACACCTTTTATTTTATTTTATTTTATTTAAGATTATATTGGTTTGAAAATGGAGAAGGAGATCTTATGGTGCTTGCGGGCTTAGAGGTAACGAGGAGGCTAGAAAAAGTAACCTCAAAATAGAAATGGGTAGTTGGTTTAAATAAGGAAAGAAAGAGAGAGGAAAAAGGAATCTACATCTAATCTTTTTTCCCTTCTTTCTCCACCAATTCAACCTAAAATATCAAACATATCACCCCATAAACCCATACTATGTTCGACCATTTTAATAGGCTAATGGACCTAGTTACAGTTTTAAACCATATTAGAAAATTCATATTTAAATCAAATTATAATGTACATCGATATCGTATATCGATAAGTATGTATATACTTTTATATATGCACAACTTTCAATACTTATCCAAATAAATCAAATACAATCTTATAAATAATATTTTGCAAATATTAATTAATTTATAATAATTACAATTTAATTAAATCAGGTGGCATTCAGAGTATTTAGCGTTGCGGTTATGTGACTCTTAGGTGTAAATTCAATCAACGATTAATATCGAACAATTCAAATATTCACATGTCACTTTAGCTAGTGTTGTGATGGTTTGGTCGAATTTATTGCCTACACAGTTTTAGTGAAGTCCAATATTAATATTTTAAGCGGTCCTCAGTGGTGACAATTGTTTACACTTATCCTCTTCGTCAAAACTATATTGTAATAGGACTTGCAGAATTTGGTATTGGTCAAAATTCCAATATCGTCCACATTTAACTTGTATAATCCAAACACAAAGTTTTTGTTCAATAATAAAAATTATTAGTAACCGAATTGCTCCAGCCAGAGACTTTGACTTTGGGTTGACTACCGTTGATTGTGATACTAACCTCATAAAACTAAGGAGACAAATTTTCTATGGAATAGTGTTTCACTTTCAATGCTTCAAATCGAAGTCAACAATAGTCGTTCGGTAGACGCCATGCCATGATTTAACTATAATCAAAGTGGAGTCTCCATATTGAAGTTCAACAGTATTCTCAAGTCGAGAGAGCTGTGTAATATTGTCACTTTGATATTTTCTGTTTGACCGTAGTTATATTAACCAACAGAAAACTATCGAGTGGGTCATTCCATAGTTATCGAATAACTATCAATACTTAACCCCTTTATGCCCTCAACAGCCATGAGTGAAACACTGCCCAACATATGCGGAGCGTTACGTACTCTAGCCTTAACGGATTTATCGATATCCAATCTTGATACATATTGACTAGGAATATTTAAACAATATGTTTATTTTTATTATGGTTAGTTACTCATGATTATAACTCATTGTAATTACTATCACAAAACATATCATTTATGGATTTTCTATTAAATATACTTAAATTAAATTAAATAACTAATATAAAACATTATATTAAGTATATAATAGAAAGAAAAACACATTTTATTTCAAAACGAGATATTCCTGCACCGTCCTCCAACCATAAAAGATATTCAATTTATTTTCACTTTCAAGCGGCGGACATGGGTCTCTCTTTACATTTTTTAATTGGCAAAGAGGTGCCAGATTTTGACTGACGCATGGAACAAGTTAAGTGCCTTTAAAAGCGAATGGTTCTTCATTCGCTGCCCGCCCAGTTTCGCTCGACAATGGCTGGAAAGATGTAAGTGTTACCCCTATTTTCATGTTAACACGGAAAAATAATATCCAGGTTGTATTCGTGACTATGTTACTCTTTATAGGTGTCGTCAACCAGCATAGCGGCAACATTTATGAAGAGGCAGTCACAATTCTGAAGAATGCTCTACCTGAGTATAGGAACATCGAATATTTTCTTATGGACGAATGTCTCATTACTTTTTGTTTGGTAGAAGAGAGCCTCAGCATAGGGCTAACCAAAGTTGCTCAGACGACAGGGATAAGACCATGCACAACAATCAGTCAACGGGATAATCGAGCCGATCCTATGGTGCCCCTCAGTTACGAGTGCTCAAGAATTCACTGATATTGATGTCGGAGGACAGAGGTAATATGCCCGATCACAATGGCGACAAATCCGGTCTCGGGGTTGATGCCGGTTCCTCGTAGGCTTCACAACCCTCGGCTCTTGATAGGAGAAAGAAGAAAATGTTCGTACATAAATTTCCAAGAAGTCGTCTCTCTGATCAATCCAAGTCGTCGATGGCTCCTAAAGTTGTTCAAAATGAATCTTCTTCCCAACCGTCAGAGCATTCAAGTTTACCGCTTGACTCTTTGTCTAGCCTATCGATTTTGCATGATCTTAACACTTTTCACTTTACTTATGTGAGCATCGAGGGGTCGGAATCTCCCATGAGAATTGGCACTGAGATTCCTACTTCTAGAGGAGAAGTTACACCAATGAGCAAGGCTCCTGCACCTGGTTTGTCGAGGGGTTACACAAGGTCACTTACACACACTTGCACCCCTCAACATTGCATTATACTTGACATTATGCTCTTTAACGCTTATAGTTGACCGATTTCTATTTTTCTTGGCAGAAACAATCGCGAGGAAGAGAAACATGTTTGATTCCCTTTGGGATATACACCACTAATCATCAGGTTCATGCTCTGGCTCTTACCATGGCACTCAAGATTATTACGATTCCAGCTATCGCCCCAGCCGGGACCGGAGTCATCAAGATAGAAGTAATAGCGATAAGTCACCCTAAGAAAAACATCGATCGAGATCAAGATCTCCTTCTTCAAAGGGTCTTGAAAAGCCAACCCAATCACATGGACCTACCTATCGATCCCTATCATGGTCCTCCTATTGCTTCAGTGCCTCCTCAGCCTTTAGTTCCATCTCATTCTCAACGGTCGAGCGATCGTCATCGCCATAGCAAACATGCTGTTGTCTATAGGCCTGACAAAGAAAGTACTGAAGTTGAAGCTACTACTGGAGATTCTATGATCAATCCAATTGCTCGTATGGCACAGCTCTGCGAAGAATTTCCGAACTTATGTTTTGAAGGGTTCTATTTTCCTCCCAACTTAAAAAGGGTTCCGGACCATGTTCAGAAGATGGCTATTGACTGTGTCACCGACATCCACATGCAGTATCGTGAATGGATGAAGGCAGCAGAAAAAATGTCAAAAGTCTCCTTCGAGCGTGCGGTGGAGATTCAAAAACTAAAACGCTAGGAAGCTCAAGGTAGAAGAATAATTGACACTTTGACAAAGGAGATAGAAGCCTCTAGAACCTCCTTAGCGGAAGCCGAAGGAAAAGCTAATGCTATTGTGAAATCCATGGAAGAGATGAAATCTAGCCATCTTGATATGGTTCGAGTGTCGCATCATCGAAACCAGGAGATAGTGCTTAAGAGAGATACGGCTCGGAATAATGAATCCACGGCCTTGAAGGAGAGAGCGCATCTCAAGGCCAAGCTTGAGTATGAAAATAAAGAGAAAGATGATGCCCAAAAGATCGCTCAAGATGCTTGCGATGAGCTGGTAAATGTCAGACTTGAGAGGGACACGATTGTTGAAAGGGCCAAAAATGCTGATGCACTTATTCAACGTGAAGCGAAAGCCACCAAGGAAAAAATCAGGGAGGATATAATGAATAAGCTTGACCCACTTCTTGTTCTTTACAACACTAATGTTCTCAAGCATAGGAATTTGACATGGCTCGGTGAAGATTATCCCTACCAGTTCCGGCGCGCTTGGGAATTTCTCGTTGCAGAAGAGAAGAAACTTCTTAACTCAGAGTATATCGACCTATCTAGACTTAAAAATGAAATGCTATTGGGTGACGAACCCAATACATTGCACGATATCTAGCTCTCTCTTTAGAAAGAGTCCGATGTTGCTTCTTCACATGAAGTGGGTGAAGGATCCGGGTCGATGCAACCCGATATTACAACTGAATTGCCCCCCACCTTAGGTCATCCCTAGCTCTGTAGCAGGTTCTTCAACCATCCCTGGGTATGATCCAGACAAGCCACAACTTTCTCTAATTTCCGAGTGCAGTTTTGAGGATGCTTCGGGTCAACATGGAAGCTACACCGAGGAAGGTATTCCATCGACTTTTCCCGTCTTTCACTAAGTTAGGGTGTTATCAGTTGATATTTCTAATCTTTTCGCCTATTTTTTCTTAGCTTTGAATCTATCAGGTGTTGCTCCTCTTACGTCATAAGAGCCTCAATTGGAGTCGCAAGCGGCCGTGACAAAATCCATTAAAATTACAACTTCGACTGCTACTCAAGTTACTCAACAAGAACCTTTGTTATGGATGATCAATTCATAGAGGCATTATTTAAGGAGGGAAGTGCCCCGCACTATGAAATTCCTTTTGATGAAAATGTTATGATCATAGGTTCTTCTGACCCCACTAGTGAGCTCAGCATGAAAGAGCGTATTGAAAGAGAAGAACTATTGAAAAAGGAGGTAAAAGGTGAGCCCGTCGATTCGGGCTCCAATGAACCGATTCCTGTCCCATCCAGATGATCCTCCCTGGTGGGACAATTCCCCGGGATGATATCTCCCCCACTTCTGATGCTGGGAGTGCCTCCATCCCTCCTGTTTCCAAAGAAGATACTGCCTAGGTTCATACAACTGAGGATACTTCTTCATAGAGAAGCCAAGGCGGAAAAGGTCAAAGAGAGGGTCAAGCGGTAGTTCAGAAGGAGCCACTCCAAAGAAGCAAAGGAAAGATAGAAAATCCAAGAAATAATCTTTGGATTGGGGCGATAAGTAAATTCCTTAGATGATTACATTTCCTTTTCGGTTGTCGTGCTTGTTCGGGCATGACCCTCCACTTTTCTCTTGCATTTAAACTTGTATAATGTACAACAAGTTTAGTGTAAATAAGACTTCTTTTATTCTTGTGTGTGATTCTTGTGTTCACTTGTTCAAATGTTCGAGCTATCACGTTTTTCATTTTATGTACTTGTGATATGTTGCTCGTTGGATCGGATGTCGATTTGATTCATCCATCCCAAGGCCTCCCTGAGGTCGTGGCCTCGAGTGATATCAAACACTAGGCTCAGGCCTTAGCGTTATGCCATCAAATTTAGCGGTTTTTTGAGTAACTATACTCCTGCCCCTGGTTTTGGTTTAGTGGGGTCAGATGTAGGACGGTCAAACTCCATCCTTAGCGAGTTTATACTCCTCTCGTCGGTTTCATGCCAGAGCTCGTGGAATAGTGAATGGGTGAACGACACTCATCTATTCATTCATGTTCATGTCCGCACTCTGGGAATAAGACTTAGTCGATGGGTGTCGGATCCACCTGATCTATGTTTATACTATAGTCCGCACTGTAGGCTTAGAATTATTTCGTGGACAGACGATTCACACCCGATTTATGTTTATACTCCAATCCACACTCCGGCTGAGTTACTTCACGGGTGGACGATTCACACCGCATTTTTGTTTATACTCCAATCCACACTATTGGGACTTAGAGTTATTTCGAAGAGCAGTCGGATCGTACTCTCCTTAATTGATTAATTTGCCTCCCCAGAATCTGGGGTTCGATTTAGCAAGTGATTGGTCGTATCACGATCGCTTCGATTTTATCTTAGTTCCACAGTTGGGAAGGAGTTATTTGATCATCAGATGGTCGGCCATATTTGTTCCCTATTGTGTATCTCGTCCTTTGGATTGTGAATGAGGGTTGTTAAATGAACAATCAGATTGAGCTCATCTTATTTAATCCCATTGGGAGTTACATGATTAATTAATTTCAAACTCTAGGAGCCTGTTCGTACATATCGACATCAATCAGTTTTGCTATGTAATTAGCATATAATGCAACATTAAACACAAATATAAAGGTGGCCGAAAACTTTATTCATTGAATGGAAAAGAATAACGTAAACTGTCTTGTTACACATTTGGAAAATCAAATGCTAAAGAAAATTCTATATACAACTGAAATGTAAAAGCAATAAACTAAGTGAAATAGCGTCGTAGATGTTCGCTATTCCACACCCTTGGAAGTGTAATGCCATCGACAGTTGCTAGCTTGGAAGTTCCTTCTCCAAGCCTCTATTCAATGACATATGGTCCTTCCCAGGTTGAATTCATGTGCGATGGGGGTGGGAAAAACCCATTTCAGGACGAGATTGCCTATTTCGAGGGTTCTAGGTTGAACTTTAGTGTTATAATACCGGGCGACTCGATGTCGATGTGCAGTTGCCCTCAGATTGGCTTCTTCGCGCTTCTCATCTGTAAAATCAAGAGCTTCCAAGAGGATATTTTTATTTGTTTTGGGATCGTACTAAGTTACTCGATGAGAAGGAACTTCGAGTTTAACAGGAATAACGGCTTCGGAACTGTAAGCGAGGGAGAATGGATTATGGCCAATCACAGACTTGTGGGTGGTTCTGTAAGCCCACAATGCTGTAGGGAGTTCATCCACCCACCGGACTCTAGCCTTCTCCAAATGCTTCTTCAGAATGGACTTTATGATCTTATTTACAGCTTCAACCTGCCAAAATTTGCTTGAGGGCGAGCTACCGCTGCAAACCTCTTTTTAATACGATAACTTTCACAAAAGTCTTTGAATTCATCACTGTCAAATGGAGTCCCATTATCTATTACAATAGTTCATGGAAGACCAAAGCGACATATGATGTTTCAGACAATAAAGTTGATTGCTTTCTTGATTTTGATCATGGCTAAAGGTTTTGCTTCGGCCTATTTGGTGAAGTAATCAACTGCAATGATAGCATACTTTGCGCCACCTTTAGAGATCGGTAAGGATCCGATAATGTCTATACCCTACATGGCGAACGGCCATGGGTTGACCATTTGCATGATTTCTATTGGCGGAGCTCTTAGGACTTTTGCATATATCTGACATTTATCACATCGTTTTGCATAATCAGCGGCTTCCCGATTTACGATCGGCCAATAATACCCATCACAAAGTATTATCTTTGCCAGAGTTTGGCCCCCAGTGTGATCGCTGCATTCCCCTTCATGAACTTCTCTTAAAACACGTTTTATCTCATCATGAGCGACACACCGGAGCAGGGGGACCGAGAAACCTTTCATGTACATAATTCCTTCTTGCATAATATACCACGAAGCTTTGTGAAGGACTTGTCGCTTTTCATTTCTTTTATCTGGTAGGACTCCATGCAGTAAATAGTCTTTGATTAGGGTCATCCACGATTCCCTTTCAGGTTCCGCTTCTAGTGTCTGGTCGATTTATATCATGTTTATACTTGGGGTATTTAATACTTTGACCGGAACCAAACCCATCTGTTGTGCATCGTTGGTACTAGCAAATTTTGCTAATGAATCAGCCTCTCTGTTTCGATCTCGTGGAATATGAGAAATTTCATAATACTCAAATTCTATCAACAACTCTTGGACTTGGGTTAGGTATGGGGCAAGTCGCTGTACCTTAGCCTGATAATCTCCCCTAACTTGACACACTACCAACTGCAAATCGCAAAAGATTTCAAGAGATTTTATTCCAAGTTCTCTAGCGAGTTTGAGACCAGTAATCAGAGCTTCATACTCAGCTTCGTTATTTATTCCTAGGAAATCAAGCTTTAATGCATAATAGATTGACCGATTTTCAAGAGTCACAAGTGCAATCCCCGCTCCGGAATAATGATCGTTAGATGCTCCATTAGTATACAATTTCCACCGTATCGTAGGGATTTCAATGCCTTTCGGAGAATCATCCTACACAATAAACTCTGTTATTAAGTCTGCCAATGCCTGACCCTGGATACCCCTCTAAGGGAGGTAAGTAATGTCGAATTGACTGAGCTCAATATTCCACTTGAGCAACCTTCCAAACGTCTCAGGTCGCTGTAGAACCTGTTGTAATGCCTGGTCGGTGTTAACATTGATCGGATGTGCTTGGGAGTACGGACGAAGCTTCCTTGATGCAATTAGCAAGCAGTATGCCAATCTCTCTATTTTTGGATAGTTCCATTCAGCTCCCGTTAATCATTTGCCGACGTTAATCATTTCCTTGAGTACGATTCTCCTCACGAAGCAATGTGGCACTGATAGCTTGTGCCGATACAGCCAAATAAATGTACAACTCCTCATGATCCACTGGTTTTGACAAGATATGGGGTCTCTCCAAATGATCCACCAAAGCTTGAAACACATCTTTACAATCCTGCGTCCATTCAAATTTTCTTTTTCCTTTCCTAATCAAATCGAAGAAAGTATCACATTTTTTGGTAGCTCTAGAGATAGATCGGCTTAAGGCAACAACTTTTCCATTCAGACTCTGCACATGTTTAATAGTTCTTGGCGCTTGGATACCACAAATAGCCTAAATCTTCTTAGGATTTGCTTCTATCCCACGAGCGTTGACAATAAAGCCCAAGAATTTCCCTGATGCAACACCGAAATAACACTTCAAAGGATTGATTTTCATTTTGTAATGTCGGAGGATGTTAAATATTTCCACTAAGTCATGAGCATATCATTTACATACACTTCCATTGTTTTTCCGATCTGGTCTTTAAACATCCTGTTTATTAGGCGCTAATAAGTTGCTCCCACATTCTTCAATCCAAACGGCATTACTACATAGCAGTACAATCCAACATCGGTAATAAAACTGGTGTACTTCTGATCGGGGATATGCATCGAGATTTGGTTATATCCCGAGTATGTATCCATGAAAAATAGCAATTCGTGTCATGCGGTTGAATCCACCAGCTGGTAAATCCTCGGAAAGGGAAAACTGACTTTTGGACACGCTTTGTTCAAATTTGAATAATCAATGCACGTTCTCCATTTCCCATTCGCTTTCTTCACAAATACAAGATTAGATACCCATTCAGAGCAGAGGGCGTCGCGGACAAACCCATTGACTTTTTGTTTATCCACCTCCTCTTTGAGAGCGGCATATCTCGCTTCACCGGGACATACCTCGGGTCAATATTCAATGCATGGCTCACAATGGCAGGCGAGATTCTACACATGTCAGAGTGAGTCCAAGCGAATACATCTAGATTTGCTCTAAGAAAACCAGCAAGTTCCTTCATCATCAGGGGGCTGAGCTGTGATCCAATCTTTAGGGCTCCTGATAGGTTGTCGTGGCTGACCGTAATATCAATTGTTAGCTCAGCCAGTGCAGCCTTAGTCTCTTTGGGCTCTTCTTCGTCATCTCCCAGATCTATATCTCTATAAAACCGACTGTGGCGCTCGAACCAAGGCTCAGGCACTAGTGGTAAATTTTCTGTAACTTGGATGCGGATAGTCTTATCCACACCCTTACCTGTTTCTTAGTACAACCGAGCTTCCCTCAACTCAGCTACATAATAGGCACGTCTAGTCGCCTGATCACCATGAACAACTCCTACCCCATTATTCGTTGGAAACTTCAAAGTCAAACACCATAGGGCAAGAGCTTCCCGAAATTCAGCTAGGGCTGGTCGACCCAGAAAAACATTGTTTGGAGAGTCAACATCTAGAACAATAAACGGAAAGATCCGCACTCTCATTCCTTCACCTTCTCCCAATTCAACAAGTAATTCCACATCTTTACTATTAATAATGAGAATTCCATGAATATGATTCAACCGTGTCTTTTTGAAATTCCTAAACTACCCTTTTCATATCTATATCAATTCATGTTATCTCATGTCTATATACACAGTAGGAGTAGCGGCATTAAGTGGTTAAAGCGGAGGCAGGCTGTTTCAAAATATTTTTTGAAAGCGCATTTGAGTAGTGATAGATAAATCCTTTTCATCAACTCAACATTTTGAGATGTTCACAAATGGACAACAAAGTTCCTCATCTCTTAGATTATATACACTAACAATTAATACATTTTCGACGATGCGGGACTAATTAAATGTTGCACCTTACATAGCTCTCTCTTTAACCAACAGCTTCGATTGCAACGCCATTAAAACTATGTATACGAGCTTTAGATGGTTTTAAATCTTTGGCTTCCATCCTCATCTGATCATAAGCTTTTTTGAAAATTATATTCACTGAACTTCCATAATCAATCAGGATTCTTCTCACCAAAGTAGGACCAATCATGGTTGAAATGACCATTAGGTCGATTGTTGGAGCCTCTACCTTATCTACATCTCTGTTCCTAAATACAATATCATCCACCATTGTACGTTGCTGTTTCGCCGAAGCTTCATCCTTCATATTCGAACAACATTCGAAATCCACATGCTTAACCGCACTGGCATAGTGCTCCATCTCTTGCCTACTCCTATCTGCCGGGTGCGGTGCTCCGACTATCGTATTTATCACCAGTCTTCCACCAGTCCGTGCAGGCTCCTCATCCCTATGTGGAGCTTGTACTCAATTGGGGTCGGATGTCCCCTGCTCGCCATCCTGTGGGGTTTTCACAAATTGTTGCAATTTCCTTTTTCGAATCAGCTTTTTTATAACATCCTAGAGATGCCTGCATTCATTTGTATTGCGCCCATAACACTCACGAAACCGACAATATTTCTCGGTCTATTTCCCTTCTCTATTGACTCTTTTGGAGGTGGCTTTCTGTATTGCATGGTATTACAAGTATATAGATATTCTCCAGGGACGTATTCAACGACGAGTAATTATTATACATTGGAATCCTAGGCTTCAGCCTTCCATAATCCCTTTTTCATTCTCGGTTCTTATCTCCGCCTCTCTTTTGCTGATTTGGTTTATTTTGAACATTCACTTGGACTTTTCCAGAACTGTCATCAGATTGTTTTATTGCAATGTTGCTCTGTACTCCTTCTTCACTTGGTCCCGCTACGTTCTTTTTTATGGTGGACTTGCCTTCCTCATTTCTTAAAAACTGAGCCACCTTTGCTTAAAAGCGCTCTAACGTTGCGGGCGGCTTACTAGCTAGCCGATCGCCAAAATCAAACTTTGGGTCAATCCCTCTCATCACAGCTATGAGTATCACATGATCATTCAAATTACCGACCTCCGTAAGAGCTCCAAATAATCTTTCAACGACTCTCCCGGAGCCTGAATCACGCTGGAAAGGGACATCATGTCTTTAGGACGAGTCGTGTGCATTCAGAATTGCTCCACAAACTTGGTTGCCAAATCTTCGAATCTAGAAATTGATATGGGGAAGGGTGGTCTCGTGAACCACATTGTCACTATTTCAGAGAGAGTTATGGGAAAGCATATGCACTTGGTCGCATCATCGGCTCTCGTAGAATCAATCAACCATTCGTACCTCATGATATGCTGCTTAGGGTCGGTTTTTCCCTTGTAGGCAGGCATCAATGGCATGTTGAACCTCCTCGGGTATTTTGCATGTATAACATTATCAATGAACGGGTATGGCTTCTCGAGATTCCTCGGTCATCATTAGTCAAGCCCCGGTTCTCCCTCAACAATTGTCTGACCATTGACGATAAGTCCGGCGTTTGGATGGTTGGTGCCAAGCGGTGGTCGTGTTCCACCTCACATGAATGGTTCGATCGATGTCTGTGGGCCATTTTCCTTCTTCTTAGATCTATATCTTCCCAATGCAAATCTTGTACATTTATTTCACCATCATTCTAGGGAAGAACTTGGTCAGCATTCAATCAAACTCCATCATCCAAACTAACTGTAGCAACTCTAGTTTGAATCCTAGCGTGCACAGGGAAGTTTCCTTCTCTAGTGAAGGGACCAGCACCGATCCTTCCTAGCAAACCACGATGGTCTAGCTGTTGATGCCTTAAAGTTTCTACATAATATCCATCAGTTCTACGACGCCTATGTCTATAGTATCCATCCGATGAACTAGTGCTTTCCGACGTCGAGTAAGGGGTGGGATCCCTCCTAGCTTTGCCTCCTTGCCGCTGATTGATTTGTGTAACACCCCATATTTTTAGTAACATTATTTAGGATATTTAATTAGCTAACTAATAAAATAATATGATGATTAGGGGATTGAGATATGTAATTAATAAGGGGTAGCCGTACCTTGATAACAAATGAACTAAAATAAAATCGTAAAGTATAATAGATAAAGGGCAATATAGGAATAGATACATTCTTATAACCTATACCCATCAAGCCCTCATTCTCACGTTCATTCATAATTCGCAAACAAAAATATAGACTAAGGCCAACCCCATTAAAAAAAAGCAAAGAGAAGGCTTTGAGGGGAAAAGCTTAAGCAACTTAGTCAAGATCAAATCTCAAATACTTAATCTCAAAAGCTAAGATGAATAATGTCTACATCTCATTTTCTAATTGTTTTCGATTTTAAGATAAATCCGAAGTATTTTGCATGATTATGCCATATTTTTGAATGATGAAATGTTTATATATGCTTGTTGATGATTTATGCTTGTTCATATAGATTTTTTGATATGTGAGAACCCTATTTAATGACATCCAAATGCCTTTCAATTTTGGATATAGATAAGAAATGTTATTTTAGAGATGATTTTCAATTTTCATAATTTTCTGAATTAATGTGGATTTTATATTAATTTTTTAGTGCAGAAAATGATTATTTGGGTTTTAAATTATTTACGGCTAAATATTAATATTTTGGGTCTAAAATTAATACATGTTAGAAAACATATTAAAAATGATTTTATGAAATTTTTGTAGAATTTTCCTAAGTGTTTTGATGAATATATAAAATTATTTAAGGTATGAGACTTAAATGTTTTATATATTTATAAAAGGAGAAGGGGTATTTTATAAATAAATTAATTTTTTTATTTCTGAAATGTTGGCAGCACTTTTAGAAAAGAAAATTATCAACCAATAATATTTTGACAAACAAGGCAGGTTAGTTGAAAATTTTAAAGTAAAATTCAGTTTTTAAATGCTTTTAGCATGTTTCACCACTTTCGGCACGTGGGTTCCGACCAAGTACTGCCGCGTCCATGCTATCGAACCAATGCACATAGTATTAATAACTTGGTATAGAGTGAATTGGACTAAGGCGGAAGGAACTAGGTCGAGACCAATGGTTCCGAAAGGGTCAAAGCGTGCCTTTGCCTTTAAATGAAAACGCTCCTGCTGTGCTTTCGAAGGGTATGCTTTCGACTTAATTGGCTTTCAGCCGAGTCAAATGTTTAAAAGGAAAGGTTTTGAATGGTTGCGCCTCTTGCTTTAAGTAAAGGCTTTCTGCGGGGTCGAAACCCCTTAGCTGCCGCTTTTCTACCTTTCACGCCAATGATTTTGGAAGGTATACTTTGCTTTTAAAACTAAGCTGCTTCTCCAATGCTTGCGGAAGGTTGGTTTCGACACCATCACTTCTTTGCTTAGGAAATGCTTTCGAAAGAGAGCTTTCGACTTAAATGTTTTATGACCTTTCGCTCTGTTGAAGGTAGAACCCAAATGGTTTTGAAGAAGTTAATTTTTTAATGGTACCGAAAGGTGCTTCCATATGTATTACTTGAACCCAAAGGCTTTCGAAAGGTTTGATGTTTTATTACTTTCTAAAGGTTTTAAAGGATGGTTTCGAAGGGGTGGTTCCCCAATGGTTTCAAAAGGTTTGAAAGGAAAGGTTGTCCAATGTATTCGAAAGGTAATATTTAAAGGTTTTAATGCTTTTAAAGGAATAGTTTTTCAACGTTTTCAAAAGGAAGATTATGAATGGTTTCGAAAGGAATGTTTTGGCCTTTTGACCTAAGTGAAAGAAGGCTTTTACTTGGTTTCGAAAGGGGTACTTTCAATGGATTCGAAATGGGTACTCTCAAAGGTTTAAATGTTTTAAACAACAAAGATTTGAGTAAAGTATATATAACATGGAAAGGTGATTTTGAGTAAAGCATAGAGTATATATTTCCTTGTTTAAGTTTGGTTTAAAGGTTTTAAATCAATTTGAGATGAAAAGGTTTTCAAGGAAAATTTAATGGAAGATTATCCTAAGTAAAATGACTTAAATATTAAAATACCAGATGTGACTGGTATAGGATCGCGCCCTATACATTAGCTATTAGCCCCAGCTTATTTAGTCAAAAATTCCAGTGTGTAGGGCTTTGTCACAAATAAGACTAAAATTATGATTACACACAGAAGGGAATATATATTTGTATACGGATAGATTATTGGTGAGCCCGCAAAACCATTAGGATCGGTGACCCTAGGAGATGTCAGTTAGGGATAGACCATCCAGAAGAGGAGTATCTCACAGATAGTTAAGGACAGACCGTCCAGAAGAGGAGTGTCTAATAGGTGTTAGATTATTTTGATTATATTGTCTTGTAGGCCCGAGCCAGCCAAAGGTTAGTTGTTAGCCAAAAAAACTATAGTATTCGGACAGATAGTTCATTTATTACCTAATATGTATGTTTACATAATAATGCTTTACAGTTTTAACCAGTTTTGGTTGCAGGATAAAGGTTTGCAAAATATATGTTTTAAAATGATATTAGTGAGGGAAACTCGTTCCTCTAAGCGGCGTGGTCTCACTTAATATCAAATAACCGAGATGTATAGTATTATTCACATCAGGCTTTATGTCCGAGTCGAAGTTTATGTTTTTTCCTTATACTCTCGGGTGCTCAAAATTGATTTGAGTAGGCCAAGGGTTGAGGTTTTTCAGGTTTTAGTAGGTTGACGAATAAAACTTCTGGGGACGAGCATGTGGTTGACTGATAACTATTTAGGAGTTGCTGTTTTATTTTGTTTTGTTTTATTCCGCTGTGTTGTACTTAAGACAGTTATGTCTATATAGTACTCTGGTCATCCAAGGAGGCATCTTCATATGTTGCTCTTGGAGTACTTTGTTATAATTATATTTGATCTTTACCTAGGAAACGATTATGGGATTATGTAATAGAATACGAAACATGTTTTATGAAATGTAATCAAAAAGTTGTTTTTGTGAAATCTGTGACATTATTTCATATTCATGTGCTTCTGATATTATGGATACAATTAACATAGCCGTATTTAGTCGTTGGAAGTTAATACTATGGATGACTGCAGCATCTGTAGCGCTTAGCTTTGGGCCTCTAGATAGGGGATGTTACAACTTAATATCAGAGCTTAAGTTTATGAAGAACTTTAACTAAAAAAGATTTTTGAAAATATAATCCTAATGAATTAAAGATAAGACTGGAGGTATGGGATAACGCTATAGTAACATATTTGTGTTTGTTATATATAAGTATATGCTATATCTTTAGTTTCCTATCTCTCTTAGGCCATTCTTCTGCATCTCACGAGGCTTGAATACAGATATGGATGCTAGAAATGGAAAAGTGAATCTTGGAGGAAGCACCACCACAAATGGAAATTCCAGACTGAATACCAGGAGAAACCAAGGTCAGGCACAAGCAGGGAATGTTGGTGCTGGAGTCCCACAAGTGGATATGGGAGCTATGTATCGGTTTTTCGTGAATATGATGCAGGCGGGTGTTGCCATTGGAATGGTTGGAGTAAATGCTCAAGTAGGAGTTCAGGAAGTTCTAGTGGCCAACCATTATGCTATACTGAGCAGAGATTATGCTAGGCTTGGAGCGAAGCCCTTTACTGGAACTGAGGTAGAAGTGGAGAACTAGTTGCTGTATTGTGAGAGGATCTTTACAGACATGGGGCTCAATGATGAGCACAAGAGGAGGATTGCTTCGAGACAGCTTCAGGGAGCAACTTTTTTTGGGTGGAATAGTGTGATGGCTAGAGTAAATGAAGAGGAGATGACATGGGCTGAGTTTAGGAGAAGGTTTCAGGAGATGTTCATGTCTGTGATGGCATAGTTTTCTTTGCTCGGGAAGTTTGCTGAGTTGGAGCAGGGGGAGGTGTTTGTTTTGGAGTATGCTAGAAGATTTAGCAGTTGGCTAGGTATGGGTATTCTACTATGGATACTGTATTAAAGAGGAATGAGAAGTTCATAAGGGGGTTGAAGCCAGAGTTGGCGAGGGCTACATTACCTCATATCAGAGACCCTTGTGATGTGGCTGTAGAGATGGCTTTGAGACACGAGGAAATGCTTGCTTGTCTAGAGAAGAGTAAGCGAAGGAGGTCCAAGTTGGGCAAGGCCAGAAAAGGAAGTTCTTTCATAAGAAGGGTTCTCAGAAAGGTGGAGCAGCAAAGAAGGGAAAGTCCGAGGTCGTGTGCTTCAAGTGCGGCAAGAAGGGGCATTTTGCGAATGAGTGTCGTACTGGAAAGGCGAAAGAAGTGATCGAAAAGAAGAACATCTGATGCTTTAACTGCGATTAGATTTTCCACTATAAGAATCAATGCATAGACCCCGCTAAGGATGGAAGAGGTAAGGTATTTGCATTGGAGCCTGCTACATCAGGACCAATAACGCTGGAGAAAGGAAAGGTGGTGTTGGGAGGTATGCTTCAGATTCATGATATGTCTGTTAGCATTTTGTTTGATACTGGCGCATCGCATTCTTTTATATCTTGTTGTTTGGTAGATAAGCTTAACTTAGAACCCACATACTTAGTTACTTCCTTAAGGGTTGCAAATCCGATAGGAGGGTATGCGATACTTAGGATGAAGTGTGACCACTTAGGGTTTCATTTTCTAGGTCATACCTTTGCTTGCAGTTTACATGTGTTTTACATTGTAGGGTTCAGAATTATATTGGGTATGGATTGGTTAAGTAAGTCCGATGCTAGGATATTTTTCCACGATAGGAAGATATCGATTAGACACCCTGACTGTAGTGATTGGATTGTATATACCGTAGAAAGCCCTAATTATGAGGTGAATGCTTTGTTGGGTGTAGTGGAGTTGGAAGATGAGTTGAATCACGTTTTCATGATTAAAGAATTCATAGATGTTTTTGAGCTTTTAGTAGGATTGCCACCGAAACGAGTCATTGAGTTTCAGATAGATTTGGTGCATGGAGCAGAACCGGTGAGTAGATCGCCAAGTAGGATGACACCTACAGAGATGAGGGAGTTGAAGGTGTAGTTGGTATATTTGGAAAGCAAGAATTTTATTAAACCTAGTAGTTCACCTTGGGGAGTTGCCGTAATATTTTCTAAGAATTCGAACGAATCGTTAAAGTTATGTATCGATTATCGTAAGTTGAATGAGAAGACGATAAAGAATCGATATCCATTTCCTAGAATTGACGATTTGTTCGATAAATTGAGTGGAGCCAAGGTATTTTCTCAGTTGGATTTGGCAACAGGTTTTCATCAGCTTAGAGTAGCAGATGATAGTATTCCTTTGATGGTGTTTAGAACTAGATATGGATCGTACGAATGGTTAGTGATGCCATGCAGACTAACTAATGCACCGGGATTCTTTGTGGATTTGATGAACCGAATTTTCCGAGAGTACTTGGATAGGTTTATATTAGCCTTTATAGATGATATTTTGATATACTCTAAGGATGAATGGGAGCATGAATTTCATCTTAGAGTTGTGCTTGAGACGCTGAGGCAGAATCAACTGAAGGCGAATTTTTCAATGTGTCATTTCTGAAAGAAGGAAGTTAAGTTTCTTGATCATGTGGTTTCAGAGAAGAGGTTGTCAGTTGATCCAAATAAGATCGAAGCTGTTAATAATTGGAAGAGACCAGAGATGATGACTGAGATTAGAAGTTTTCTTGGATTGGCTAGATATTATCAGAGATTCATTAAGGATTTTTCATGAGTAGCAGCACCGATGACAAACCTAACGTGAAAGGATGTGAAGTTCGTGTGGACCGATAACTATGAGGAAGCATTGCAGAGCTTGAAACACTTATTGACCCATGCACCTATATTAGTTGTTTCGGAGGAGAATCACGATTTGGTAATTTATACAGATGCGTGTGGAATTGGATTAGGAGCTGTGTTGATGCAGAGAGGTAAACTGATTGCCTATGCTTCTCGACAGCTTAGACCGCATGATGTTAGATATCCAACGCATGATTTGGAGTTGGCTGCAGTGAATTTTGCTTTGAAGGGACATTACCTTTTGGGAGAGAGGTTTGAGCTTTATGCAGATCATAAATCGTTGAAGTATTTGTTCTTTCAAAAGAAGCTGAATACAAGACAACAGAGGTGGTTAGAGTTTTTAGCCGCTTGTGACTTTGGAATTGAGTACACACCAGGGAAAGGTAATAAAGTTGCAGATGTGCTAGTAGAAAGCATCAGAATGCAGTGTTGGCAATGATAGAGGAACGGAAAGATTTGGAAGCGTTGTCGACTGGTAGAGTTGAGTGGAGATTTGAAGCCGGATCTAGTGAAGGATTTGCTGTATTATCTTATTTTGAAGTTCGACTAGTGATGATTGAAAGGATTGCTTCTAAACAAGAGGAGGATCCAGTGTTGGCTGAGTGGATCAAGAAGTTGAAGGATGGAACAGAGAGCGATGACTAGAAGGATTTTAGTCTTGACCATAATGGGTGGTTGAGAAAGAAAGGGAGGTTGTGTGTTCCTAATGTGGGATACATTAGGAAGGAAGTTTTGGAGGAATGCCATCGTTCAAAGTTCACTATTCATCCAGGAGAAACTAAGATGTATCAGGATATGAAGAGAAGTTTCTTCTAGGAATGTATGAAGAGGGATGTAGGTTTATGGGTAAAGCAGTGTTTGAACTGTCAACAGGTAAAAGCCGAACATTAGAAGCCAAGTGGATTGCTACAGCCATTTGATATTCCGGTATGGAAATGGGATTATATTTCTATATATTTTATAGATGAGTTGCCAAGATCTAGTAGAGGAAATGAAAGTATATGGGTCATAGTAGATAGACTGACCAAGAGTGCCCATTTCATTCCAATTAAGTCAACTAGGAAAGCACTTGTTTTAGCTGAGTTATTTATGAAGAATATAGTTAGACTTCATGGAATTCCTAGTAGTATAGTAAGCGATAGAGATTCCTTGTTCACTAGTGAGTTTTGGAAGATTCTACAGGATACTTTAGGTACCAAGCTCAAGATGAGTACCGCTTACCATCCAAAAACGATGGGCAAACGGAAAGAGTTAATAAAGTCTTGGAGGATTTGTTACGGGCTTGTGTATTAAATTTTGGAAAATCATGGGAAGACCATCTGCACTTAGTCGAGTTTTCGTATAACAATAGCTATCAGACTAGTATAGGGATGGCACCGTTTGAAGCTTTGTATGAAAGGCCATGAAAATCACCAGTTTGTTGGTTGGAGACAGGGGATAGGCTAGTTCTTGGTCTAGATTTGGTTAGAGAAGCTGCAGAGAAGATTGAGTTGATCTGAGCTAGGATGAAGGAAGCTAAGTCTAGGCAGAAGAGTTATGCAGACAGAAGATGGAAAGACTTAGAGTTCTCTGTTGGAGATCATGTTTTTATTAAGGTATCATCGATGAAGGGTGTCATTAGATTCAGGAAATCAGGGAAGTTGGCACCGAGATTCGTAGACCATTTCCTATTGTAGGGAGGAACGGGAAACTCGCATATAAAATAGAGTTACCGAGTAGTTTAGTAAGAGTCCTTGATGTTTTTCATGTTTCTCATCTAAGGAAGTGTGTTAGAGATCCAAAGTCTACTATAGCACCGACTGTGTTAGATGAATTAGTATTAGAACCAGACTTGACTATAATTAGGAAGCCGATTCGTATAGCCGGAAGAGATGAAAAGAGACTAAGGAACAAGACAGTCAGATTAATGAAAGTCCAGTGGAGCGATTATGAGAGAGACTGTACTTGGGAGACTGAGAGTAGGATTAGAGACGCTTATCCTGATTAGTTTAATGTATGTTTTACCTTTATGTTTGATTGTTGTGTACCTTATCGTAATTTCGAGGACGAAATTCTTTAAAGAGGGGAGATTGTAACAACCCATATTTTTAGTAACATTTTTAGGATATTTAATTAGCTAAATTTGATAAAATAATTTTATGATTAGAGGATTGAGATTTGTAATTAATAAGGGGTGGCTATACCACTACACCAAAATAGAGGATTCCCAACAAGTACAAGCGTTGCCAAGAATTTCAGTGACACTTATATGTGTCGCTATTGGGGCGTGGACAATTATTTCCACTGCTTATAAGCACTGGAAGATTTTTTTCGCCAACGCTTATAAGCGTTGGGAAAATAGATCTTCCAACGCTTATAAGCGTTCAGAAAAAATACCTTCCAACGCTTATAAGCGTTGGGGAAAAAAATCTTCCAACGCTTATAAACGTTACAAATAAATATAAAAAATAAACACCTATCAATAACGTGAATGTTGAAAGATATAATGGTTTGAATGTTAAAAGATATAATGTAGACTATATCTAATATGAATTATTATCTTAATTTAGCAAATTATAACCCAATCAATACCAATAAACAATATTCATAATCAATAATAAAATGGAGTATCAATTAACAAAAAGAAAAGTTCAATACATAATTAAGTTATCAACACATAGTTTACAATTTCCATACTAATACCAATTCATCTTTACTTGTTTCATAGAAGAAGTAGAACTAACTGCTCGACAATAATTTTTCTTACTACCGGAACCAAAAATTTCCACAATTGGATAATTTTCAAGATCTTCTACTTCACCATTACCACTAGAACTACCATCCAATTTCCTCTTTTCTTCCGCTTCTTCTATAAGTACCTACATGCATTCAGTATCATATTAAATTGAAATTTATAGTAAAAAGAATGACAAATAGTCATCAAGGTGATAGCACATGATTTAACAATAAAAGGACATTAAATAAAACAAGCAAATATGCAAGGATGATAATTTGAAATTAAGTACTTCATACATGCAATGACATGTTTGGATTTTTGAGGTGGTAAAATCCAGAACTGGTCAGATGGTTTTTTAATTTTTTTTGATTAACAGAATTGGTCATATATGCAATAATTTTGATTAAGCCAACATTGCCTCAGTGTTAAACTTAGACCACAGTGGCCTCAGTTTAAACTGAGGCCAACATGGCTATGTGATGTGACGACTCTATAATCGATATGCAAGTATATTGTTCAGAAATAGTATCAACAAACAAATGTCTATGCGCATTACATGAATATATCAACAAACAGAGAGAGTAATTTTAGTTTATTCAATACAATTTTGTACGATAATAAGTGAACTTTATAACATGTTCTCGATGTGCACATTACCTGCATAGTGTTCGAGTGTAACCACTGTATATTAAATACATGTAAATATTTAGCACCACAAATGCAAAGAAAAAGAAAACATATTTTTTAAAGGCGAAAGCAATTTGGTTTCTTAAGACGTGCATGCAAACTATAGGACAATAAAGTAAATTGTAAATATGCAAATTATAAACCATAAAATATAAACATGTAAAATTTCAAACTATATATCCATGCAGAGTTGGAATGTAGCAGATAGTCGAATATTTCACATTCTCAATATGAAACTTATTACTTAGCGCATAACATATATTAAACTAAATCAAATATGTTCTATTTATTTGTTCTATTCCTATGCTGTGTTCAAAAGCTTCAGTTTCTCTACACATAGTCCATACGAAAAAACAAGTTAAGGTAAAATAAAACAATGAAAAAGTATAATTAAAACAATGAAAAAGTATTGACATTTGATAGTAATTTATTATAATGTGTGCTATAGTTATCAGGGTCGGTCCAGACCAGCGGGTTGCTCTAGGCGGTTACAATTTTTGTTGCCCTTTATAAAAATATAAATTGCAATATTCAATGAAATAGTATAGACCTCAGAATTCCTTCAGGTTCAAAAGGCGCCTGGCACCATGTGGGTGCATCCTTTTTATGTGCGCCAGCATAAGGAGAGTCATAAGTGCATGCCTGCATCGTAATAAGAAATAGGTAATGCATGGAGAATTTTTCTATGCTATACTATCTACACAAAGAGTAAAATGTTTGTATACAAACATCACCTTAGATCTTTTCCAGGCAGTTCGTTTGTAGAGATGGTTGATTCCCAATATTTTTCAATCTACATAACCAACTGCATTGCATGGAGGGTCCAGCCTACCTCTGCTGCTACATATAACCTTCGTGAAAATTAGAGCTTTGATTTGATTAGTGTTTCACTTTTGACATGCTAATTCATTGTCTAAATCCAAAGTGCATACCATCAAATTTTACAGTTTTAATCTAAGATTTTGAACAACTAATACAATGCTGACAAAATACTGTTTGCATATTTCAATTTTGTCGGTCCTTTTGATTCAAATACAATTGTCAAATCGCTAACTGATTTATATGATTTGCATCAACATACTAAAAGAGAATTAGCATTACACTAAATAATGGATTTTAATGAAAATGTTTTACTTGCTGAGTTCAAAATTTATAGCATTGGCATAGGTAATAGGTCTTCAATTTCTTTCAAAAACCTAAACAAACCATATACTATCAATAGCTTATGACAAACTATGTCACAACACCTCCGTATTTTGAGTTATCAACAAAAAAGATTTATTCATGTGGTAAATTCCAATGCTTTATTCAGATGAAATATCTTTTAAGGAAAACTTCACATTTAATCTTTACCTTTTCTCCTGTACATCACAAGACTGATCTCATAAGCTACCATTCTATTTGTATTGGAGTCATAACATGTATAAGTAAATGAAAATTGATCTCATGAGGTAATAAAATGATTAGCTGAATGGTATAAGGTGAAAAAGAAATTACTCACAGTAAAAACCTTTTAATAATCCTGGCTATCAACATCTCGGATTGTAAACTCCAAATCAGGAACATATGTCGCATATATTACGACCAAGTAGATGGTAAGAATGCATTCCCCTAGAAGCCTATTTAGTTTGTAGTACTAATAAAAATTACAACAAGATTCTCAAATTTTAGAATTAAGATCACATCAGGCTTTACCATTGCCAACAGTATAGCTTAAATATTGAAAGACTAGAAGGCGAATCAGCCTCAACATTCTCATTCTTGGTCAAAATTTCAAAGAGGGGTACTACCAAGTATTAAATGTATCATAGATAATAGGTCTTGCATCATAATATAAATGTATCATGTAGTTTCAATTTTCACTACCAAGTGTGAAATGTGCACAGTTACAGTTTACAAAATGGTATAACATAATAGAAATGTATCATGTAGTTTCAAATTTCACTACTATTAACATTTTAGTTACAAGGGTATGATGTTGGATAATTGTGTCGATGATTCGAGAATGATGACGATGATAACTGCTATACTTCTGACTTCAAGGATCTACTGTGTAGATTCTTTTAGACAATAGTTCAACCCAACAGGTACAAATGGGTTATCGAACTATCGACTTCAGGATTCAATGAAGCCTTGAAACAACGTAATCGGATTCAAAACTTGTACGATTTTGATCCAACCAAGAACACTCAAATTTGATCTCTGATGATGCAATTTAGCAGAGAATAGAATGAAGAAGAAGAGAATTGATCTGCAACGTTTCTGTGTTTGCAACACCTTACAAGCGTCGCAAACTGTGGTGATAACGCAGTGTTCTGCAACACTTTCTGGGTGTCGTAGATCTGGAGGAGGAAGAAGAAGATACATAGAAAAGAGATTTCTATCTCTGTGATGGTTCCTGGGCGTCACTATTTATAGTAGTGAAGAGGTGTCCATTCGCATCCTTTCCAACAGTCCGAAACCGTTACAAACGGTCGTGCCTGTTCGTAATAGTTTAAAACTGTTAGTAAACGGTCGCGTCTCTTCATTCAAATGACCCATCAAAAATTTGTCCATTCAAATTCTGGATCTGGCCCGTTATCAAAAATTAATTCATCATTTTAGTCCTGAACCCGAACCCGAACCGGCCTGGCCCGGGCGGTCGGTCGGACGGACGGCGGCGGCGGCACACGTGTGTGGTGGTGATGCATAACTTCCCTCCTCACATCAAAGCAAAGCTTTGGGTGCCCAAAGGGCCCAACCTTCCTTAGAGAAATCCATATATAAATCCATATATTGCCTTAAATTCCAAGATGTGGGACTATTCATCCCCTCTTCTTCCTTCTTCTTCCACTTCTTCCCTCTTCAAAAAAAAACCCAAACCCAAAATTATTTTGAAAATTTCCAACAATTTCCCCCCATTTTCAAAATAAGTAAAATAAATAAAATAGACGGCTGCATCACTAGAGTGACTACCTACATACCCAAGTGAGATTAAGCCAATGTAGTTCCAAGATCAAGTTTTGCATCATCGTGGAAACTAATACATAAATGATAGGTATCTTTTGGATTTGAACCTTCACCTAGTGTAAACCATTCAAAGTTCTATCGAGGTTTATGGTGAACGTATCTTGAACCAAGTACCCCTAGTGATAGTACTGGAACGGTCACACATATTGATTTCCGTATATAGAGTGTTCTGTATGCTTAGCACATTAATGGCCATGTGCTTAAATCCTTGGTTCATGAGTCTACATCAAAAAGCGGTCTTTCTTTCTTAGGAAACGGCCTGATTTCCATACTCATATAGGTAAGTCTCTTAAGGTGTTTCTGCGATACACCCTTTTTAAGGTAACTAGACTTATTAAGGACATATTATCCATCCTCTGTTCTTGCAGAATTCAATACTAAATATTATGGGATTATTGATTTAGTGTTTCATAATCATTCTCTTAACTTGTTGGTACCCATTGAAGTTTGTCTATCACTTTCAAAACATAAGTTGGATTTCCGTTAAAGATGATCAACCTTCATTCACAGAGCTTAGTCCCATTTCCTTTGATTTTATAGAAACCATTGCTTTTGGAAGACTCTTTGTGAGTGGGTCAGCCAAGTTTTTCTTTGTTTCTATGTAATCAACAGTTATTACTCCACATTTGAGTAACCGTCTTATCATTTGTTGTCTTAAACTCACATGTCTAGACTTCCCATTATATGTCTTATTAGAGACATTGTATATTGTAGCCTGATTATCACAGTTAATCAAGACTGCTGGAGATGGCTTCTTCCATAATGGGATTTCTATTAATAAATTCCTAAGCCATTCCGCTTCCTTACAAGCATCTGCTAATGCAATCAACTCTGACAGCATTGTTGAGTCAGATATACAGGTCTGTTTCTTGGAAACCCAGGACACAACAGCACCTCCTAACGTAAAGATCCATCTAGTCGTAGACTTGGATTTGGATTCTACATTGTTCCAGGTTGCATCACTATATCTTTCTATTACAACAGGATATCCTTTATAAGATAAACCATAGGTAACGGTTCCTTTCAAATAAGCTAAAACTCTGGAAATAGCTTTCCAATGTTCGAAACCTGGATTACTCATAAATCGACATAACATGCTTATAACATGTGCTGTAACAACCCGGGTTTTTCTAACACGAAAAACCGGACCATTTTAGTTAAGAAGAAGAGGTAGAAGAAGAAGAAAAATAGAAAACAACAACAGAATCTCACATACGCAGTGGAATAAAATATAATAGGTAATAACAGATCTTTACACAAAAAGAAATCTATATCTGTTTATATATACATCATCCAAATACATCATCAGAGTACATCACATTAATATCATACAACTGGACAGTAATCATAACTTGTCCTCACAATCTGAATACACAGCGGAATATATAACTCAAATACGAAAGTACGTATCGCCATCCAGCTCCACAGCATCATTTCCTGTAATTTATAATACTCGGTCTGACCCGAGCATCATATAAAACAATACCCGAGTCAGTCTGGAAAACCAGCGTGAGAAAATCACACTCAATTGATTATTAAAGTTTCAAAAATCCTTAAAAAAATAAATTGCATCTCGTAAGACCACGCCACAAATAAACATGTCGGGTTTTTACCTTACGATAGCTAAAACACTTTTTATAAAATC
Source organism: Allium fistulosum (assembly GCA_030737815.1). NCBI lineage: Eukaryota > Viridiplantae > Streptophyta > Magnoliopsida > Asparagales > Amaryllidaceae > Allium > Allium fistulosum. The sequence goes on from CM060902.1 coordinate 72,765,628, forward strand.
CTCTGATATTATAATAGTGTCTATTCACAAATACTTATTAAAATAGCTGAAATTGTTACATTATTAAATTCCAGCATACTAGCCACAAAAGTGGGTAATACAAACAAATACCGTACAAAGCACGTAGGAAAAATGGATTTCCAACGAATGACTAGGCACTGGGGTACCACCTATCACAGTACGTGGCCTAGATCACCGTACCGAGGAGTACGCCCGCTCCCCTGCAACACAAGACCGGAACCATCCCTTACTGGATAATTCCGAATAAAATCACCCCACGGTTGGGATCAGCAACCGCACCACTAAGCCGAAATAAAAAGGGACATCTAGACAGGGATGACCTTACCCTCCAGTGGAAGCTACCCACGAAGCCTTGCTGCATAACCCCTGATTTTCAGTCATTCCCGGTTGATGAGGTTCGAGGCTAAACGATACCTTTTATAGAACATATCCCTTAGAATGCCCATCGTCCGCTGACGATGTTTCGCAAGCATTCGTCCATACCAGTCCGTCCCGGGTCCGAACGGAACCGAAGGCACTATTCCTACTACATCCATTTTGGAAATATCCTCAGGATTAGTAGCGACTAGCCCTTGCACTTCACTGCTCCATCTTCGACTCTGAACACGTTATACGAAACGTACAAACCGGATCGAAGTGGTATTCGAGTCTCCAGACCTAGAATCCCGGTATACGGAAACTCGATCCCGGTCTCTTCGAAACGATCAGCGCATTCGGCCAATATTGATAGTCGGTTATTAACTATCAATTAACATCCACAAGCAACCATCACACAATTAAATAATTTCCCACATTATTTATTTGCCCAAATATCTTTCCAAGATATATTTCCAAATTTTCAAACTCCTTTTGAAAACAATTTCAAACAATTTCCGCTTACGGAATTACATTTCCAAATATTTATTTCTCTGAAACACCAAGTACAAAACACTTTTATATAATTACTACAATAATAGATCTTTGAAAATACTTACTTTAAAGTTTAAATATTTAAAAAGAATAGGTTTCCTAAAACATACTTACTTAGGACATTAACATTTAGAAATAATAAATTTTCTAAAATATGCTTTTAAAAATACAATTAGAACTTTTAACTTATATTAAAATTGCTTTGAAAACGTACTTGGCTATACAGAGAAATATCCTTCTCACTCCCATCTTTTTAAAATAAATCAACATTTATTTTTAAACCAAACCATATCTTTTTATAAATTCCCACCTTGAAATTTATATTCAAATATCCACTATATTTTATTTTACTTTATAAACCCAGTTTATATCTCCAAAATCTCACTTCTCTTTTAAAATTCCAATTTTAAATAACTAAATCAATTTCCAATTGATTTTCCAATTTACTTTACTTTACTTTGAAATAAATTTCCTTTACTACTTCATTTATTTCAAAATACATTAACTCTTAGATTTATTCCTTTATTTGAGTTAAAACCCTTTTTAACTGAAAATACCAATTTTAAACTTCCAAAATTCCTTCTTTAGCCTTTAATTAAATTTAATTCTTACATTCAAAATAAATCCTTTATTCTTTAAATTTAATATCACTTTAGTTTAAAGTTAATATTTCCCTTGTTATTTCGAAATTCCCTTATTCCAATTCACTTAAATTATTTACTTAAATTTTACTCTTTTATTTCTTTCAAAATCCAATTCAATATATTTTGATAACTCCTTTTATTGAAATATTCAATCCAACCATATCATCCAATATTTCAATCATCAATAAAATCATCACAGGATATCAATATTCACAGAACAGAATATCAAATAATCTAAATAATTTTGAGGAATCCAGTTGGATCCCTCCAACCTGTTTCCCTGCATCCACAAACGTTAGCACAATACCAATTCCACTTCGAGGTGGAATATCGCGGTATATGGGTTTTATAAAATATCATCCGCTATTATGCGGCGCATAGGGTCTCATCCGCTATACAAATGCGGGAATATCAACAACTCAAATATATACATATGCCAATATGTATATATTGCTATATACTATTATATATATATAGCACATCAATCAATGCAATCATCCAATCAATTATTTAAATTTAACCATTTAAATTTAAATCTAACTGAGTGAGATTAACTCACCTTTATTTCTTTATTAGCATCCATTTGCAATCCAGCTTGCTTCTTTTCAGATGTGGACCTTGAAAAATAATTTATGTGATTTATTAATATTCGAACTAATCGTGAAATCAATTACCGTTTAATAAAGTTAACTTTGCACAAGAATTAAATTTTGACTAATGATTAAATTTTAAACTAATCTTCCTGTAATAACCCATATCTTAATTACTAAGTACTTTAATAAGCTAACAAATTAGTCTTTTAAATATATTATTTAAAAGTGTGACTGTATTTCTTTTTCTTTCCTCTTTTTTTTTTTTTGAACTATCTATATATTATAAAATCCTAATCTATCTAAAATGCATTAAAAATTCTTATTATCATATAAATTTTCAAAACTCTTGATTTGTTTTACTGTTTACATCTGTTAAAAATTTAAAATATGGCAAACATGAATTTCATTTCCTTCTTAAATTAAACAAGGGATGAAATGTTAAAATCTATGAACTAAACAGATCTGCCCAAAATTACAAATCCTATACCTTACTGGACGATGCGAACCAGGCCTCGAGCCTTCCTCGCCAAACTACCCAGTCTCCAATTGCGCCCGCGAGACCCTTACTTCCACTGCCGAGGGCTACCACATCACCATCCATATTGATTGACTTCGCTGCCTTATCGAAAACCCCAACCCTCGACTGTCGTACGAAGCTATGCCCTAGCTCTCGCGAAACCCCACACAGCCCGATCCTTCCACTAGATCGTCGAACTGCCCTCCACGCGAGCCAGTCGCTCCACGAAATCGAGTCACCGAAGACACACGCGCCTCCTATGTTGAATCGTGAGCCTCCAATTCACCAACAACCCATCACAACCACGGTCGCTTCTCCCTAACGAGATGAACTCGATATTGAACGCTAATCATTTTTCGAAACCCTAGCTGAACCCAGACAGTTTGGACGATTCGAAGCTTCAACTCGTACTAGAGACGACGAGCTCGGCCTCGAGAATGAATTGAGAGGAAATGGGAAGGATTCGATTAAAGAAATTTTAGGGAAATCATTTTTTTATTAGATGTTTCGGCTGAGGTTTATATTTCATTCTTTTGGCTTTCGAAGTAAGCCTCTGAGGAAAGAAAAGAAGGGTACACGATGAAGTAGAAAGTAGGTCGGTTGTGATGTTATTAAAAGAGGGAACATGATTTGGAAGGAAGGCTGCGTGCCATCATTAGGCTGCAACAGTGATTCTGGAAAGAACGAAAAAGCTCTCCGATGTGAACGAAAAGGAAAACAGCTTGACTAATCAATATATATATTTTATTGATTTCGATATAAATCCAACGCGTTTATATATCGTACACTTACATAACAACTCCAATCACTACGAAAATTGAAATCCGGTAATAATACAATATTACGGACCCAATAGAACTGGTTTCGTCGAATTCCGAGACTGTGCCTCGGACGGCTATTTTTAAATTCAATTTCAACGATATATTTTTAAAACTGAACAAAACTCTTTAAAATTCCATTTTAAAAGTTTCATCACCTTCAATATTAACAATATAAATTTTCTGAACCTTTAAACTATTTTCAACAGGCTCGAAACTCAGGATTCTCTATTTTACCCTATCCCGATAATTAAATTTAATAATTAATTATCCAAATAAATACTGTATTTTTGAAATTAAAGTTAAAATTTAACCTTCGAATATTTAAAATAAATTAAATATTCACATTTCAAATATACAAAAATTCCGGGTCGTCACATGTGCTATGTCTGGTCTAGTGCAATGCATAGCATACATAAGACTCCCAATAATACTGGAATACTCAAGTTAAGAAATGGTACGTCCAGTATTCTTTTCTAATTTTATACTAAGATCTAAAGGAGTAGGTGTTGGTTTGTCATTATAATGACCATACTTTCGGAGGAACTTCTCAATGTAATGAGATTGTATTAATAACAACTCCCCCTCTTTCCTAATAATTTTAATTCCCAGAATTACGTCAGCTTCTCCTGGATCTTTCATATCAAATTTAGAAGATAGAAACTTCTTAGTTTCATTCACACATGATATATTGGAACCAAATATTAGCATGCCATCAACGTATAAACATATTATAACATAATCGTTGTTGTTCGATTTGCTATAAATACATTTATCAGCATCATTAACAATAAATTCATATGACAATGCTATTTTATCAAACTTCTCATGCCATTGCATGGGAGCTTGCTTAAGGCCATAAAGAGATTTTACTAATTTGCAGACTTTCTTTTCTTGGCCTGGGGTTTTGAAACCTTCAGGTTGTTCCATATATATCTCTTCTTCTAAATCTCCATTTAAAAACGCAGTCTTTACATCCATTTGATGTATGACCAATTTATAAATTGATGCAAGTGCTATTAAATAGCGTATAGAAGATATGCGAGCAAATGGAGCATATGTATCAAAATAATCTACTCCATGTCTTTGCTTATATCCCTTAGCAACTAATCTGGCTTTAAACTTATCAATGGATCCATTTGTATTCAACTTTTTCTTAAATATCCATTTACATCCTATAGGTTTAGCACCAGGAGGTAAATCAGTTAAAACCCATGTTGGTTTAACAATATGGAATTCATTTCATCATTAATAGCTTCTTTCCAGAATATTGAATCTCTAGAACTCATAGCCTCAGAATAAGTTTTGGGGTCATCATCGACGTTCATGACATATCTAGTCACATTAAGGACTTCGTCCTTACTGCCTTCTATAAGATATGTAATGAAGTCAGGACTATAGTCCTTCTCTATTCTTGCTCTTTGACTTCTCCTTTGTCAGTACTATTATCTGGTACTGTTACTTCCTTGCTGTTTTGAGCAGGAGCATAGTCATCGTCATTGATATCATCAATCGTATTAGGTTATGGACTAGATGATCTTAATGGAATCTCAACAATTTGATTTTCAAAGAATTCTACATCTACGGATTCTATAACTTCTAAGGTGTCAAGAATTAGGAACCTATAAGTTATACTATTAAGTGAATATCCTATGAAAGCACATTTAAATGCCCTATTTCCTAACTTTGGTCGTTTAGGGTCTGGTTTTCTAACATATGCTAAGCAACCCCAAACTTTAAGTTTTGTAAGATTAGGTTTCCTATTAAACCATAATTCATAAGGGGAAACATTATTCTTTTTAAGTGGTACTCTATTTAAGATATAACATGCAGATAACATAGCATCACCCATAGGTTATAAGGTAAGTTTGAACTTATGAGCATGGCATTAACCATTTCTACTAAAGTTCTATTTTTCCTTTCAGCAACACCATTTTGTTGCGGTGTATATGGGATAGTGCATTGGTGAACTAAGCCGTGTTGTTTACAAAATAAGGTGAATTCATTTGAGAAATATTCACCACCTCGATCTGAATGTAATACTTTTATTTTAACTCCTAATTGTGTTTTGACCTCTGCTTTGTAAACTTTAAATTTATCAAAGGCCTCATCTTTAGTTTTCATTAGATACACATATGCATATCTAGTATAATCATCAATAAATGTTATATAGTATTGGTTACCACCATAGGTGATATGATTTTTTAAGTCACCCACATCACTATATACTAAATCAAGCAAGCCGGTTTTCCTTTCTATAGATTTAAAGGATTTTTGGTGTATTTTTGCTTGAACACATATTTCACATTTAGAGATAATATCGAAATCACAATCAAAAATTAATCCTAGTTTATGCATATTTTTAAGGGAATTATAATTAACATGTCCTAGTCTACCATGCCATAAACTAACATAATCAACAATATAAACAGAAGATTTATTTATTACATTCAACTTAATCATGCCGTTACAAGAATATCCCTGTCCAATGAACTTCCCGTTTATGGACAACACTAGTTTGTCAGAATCATACACTATCTTGAATCCTCCTTTGTTAAGAAGGTATCCAGAGACCAAATTCTTACAAATATCAGGTACATGATATACATTAACCAAAGTAAGAGTCTTTCCAGAAGATAACGGTAGTTCTATAGTGCCTTTGCCAATCACCTTACTGCGAACATTGTTTGGTCCAGTAACTTGATTCTCATCTCCGCTAACATCTTCGTAGTTTTTGTAGAGACTACAGTCCTTGCATATATGAATGGTTGCTCCAGTATCAAGCCACAAATCATTTCCTATGTTCTCAACGGAGTTTACCTCTTGCATTACTGCAACCAATTTGTCTTCGACCATATTCGCATTTAATTGTTTCTTTCGTAGACGACAGTCACGAGCATAATGGCCGGACTTGTTACAGAAATAACAAGCACCTTTCTTTTTATCTTTCTTATAATGATTTTTCTTCTTAAACTGTGTCTCATTCTTAGGTTTTAGAGAATTTGATATTTCAACATTATTTGCCTTAGAATGAGACTCAGTTTGTGGATTATCATTTAGTTCTCTTTTACGAGAGTCATCTTCTATACGAAGATGACGTTGTAAATTCTCTAAATCATAATCCGTCTCTGCACGTTTGAATTTCTTTTTATAATCATTCCAAGAGTGAGGGAGTCTAGAAATAATAACTCCAACCACAAAGGATTCAGGGAGTTCAATCTTGGCATCTTTCAGTTGATTGACTATATATATTATATCACTAACTTGTCCAATAATGGACTTATTATCATGCATTTTGAAATCCATAAAATTGCATACCAGGAATTTCTTGTTGCTTGCCTGAGATATTCGATATTTGCTCTCCAGGGCAGTCCAAAGTGCTTTGGTTGTTTCCAGACTTCTATGTGCGTTGCAAACTGATGTAGATAACGCATTGAGAATGTGCCCTCTGCACAGGAAATCATCTTCTTTGCGCTTTTCTCGTTTTGCTTTCAATTCATCAGTATCTTTATCAGTTTCCTCTGGAATTTCCTCCAAGTTATCTTACAGAATATAGAACAATTGGACCATGATCAAAAAGAATTTCATTGTCTCTTGCCAACGAGTGAAGTTTTCATCATCAAACTGCTCCAATTGCGTCAAATGCTGATTCATAACTTGAAGAGCATTGATATTGCTTGAACTCGAACCATCCATGGTTGAAGATATTGTCTTAAAATTATTGGATAATTGTGTCGATGATTCGAGAATGATGACAATGATAACTGCTGTACTTCTGACTTCAAGGATCTACTACGTAGATTCTTTTAGACAATAGTTCAACCTAGCAGGTACAAATGGGTTATCGAACTATCGACTTCAAGATTCAATGAAGCCTTGAAACAACGTAATCGGATTCAAAACTTGTACGATTTTGATCCGACCAAGAACACTCAAATTTGATCTCTGAGATGCAATTTAGCAGAGAATAGAATGAAGAAGAAGAAGATAATTGCGTCACTATTTATAGTAGTGAGGAGGTGTCCATTCGTCAAGTGTCGCATCCTTTCCAACAGTCCAAAACCGTTACAAACGGTCGCGTCCCTTCATTTAAATGACCCGCCAAAAGTCTGTCCGTTCAAATTCTGGATCTCGCCTGTTAACAAAAATAAATTCGTCATTTTAGATCCGAATCCGAACCCGACCCGGCCCGGTCGGTCGGATGGACGGCGGCAGCGGCGCGCGTGTATGGTGGTGTGCATAACTTCCCTCCTCACATCAAAGCAAAGCTTTGGGTGCCCAAAGGGCCCAACCTTCCTTAGAGAAATCCATATATAAATCAATATATTCCCTTAAATTCCAAGATGTGGGACTATTCATCCCCTCTTCTTCCTTCTTCTTCCACTTCTTCCCTCTTTAAAAACAAATCCAAACCCAAAATTATTTTGAATAAATCATATCTTGATAACTGTTGCATCCTAGAAAGGAAAATAGAAGCAGCAAAGACCAAAGTAGCAACCGTTTCAATTAAGAAGAATATTGAATCAAAATTAGTCAACTACTCAAGTAAGATTTAAGATATTAAAGCTACTGAAAAACTAACAAATTATTTACCTTTACTGGATTCATAGGATTGAAGTCTAAGGCTTGTATTTATGATGAATAAATAGGTTTGGAGCTCTGGTTAAAAGAAACAACTGCAAAACATGTATAAACAGAAAACAAATCAAACGGATGAACTCCAACCAAATCCAAATAAGAGGAACTCGGCTGCAAATTAACCTTAATTGGCTTCAAGGTTTCACTTTTAACACTCGATCCTCCTTTATTTTTTTATCTTTTGGGAGCAAACTTCATATAACACCAATATAACCTACAACCATTTGTAAGAAAGCCTCATATAATTCAGCTTAATTTATTTCACCTATGTAACTTAATTTTTTTGCAAAACTTTACTATGATAATTTATTTAGTTCGTTAGATTCTAGAGTTCAAATCCTAACTTACAGAACAACAATTGACACTTCAAAATACATATATTATGAATTCATAAGCGATACTTACGTCGAAGCAGTTGCGGCCAAGAAGGAGATTGGGTTCGAACGCCATGTATCAGAGGATTTTGGATTTGATTAGCTCGATTGGGATATTGATCGCCATGTACCGACGTCATGACCAAATGCTTGAAGTCGAGAGCGAGAGCGAGTGCTGCTGAAATCTACTCCCCTGAAGTTGCAGCCGATGGAATCGTAAGTCGTTTTCTTATTTTTGGAGCAACAAAGCGAATGAATAATCGTTTAGAAATGGATTAGAGTTATGGATGAGAAAGAATGCCCATTTACTATTTTACCCCACAACATTTGTGTTAATTTTAATTGAACCAGATTTTCCAACGCAAATATGTGTTGGCAATAAAAAAGTCTAAATGTGTATTTTCAGTCACACAATTTTATGTTAGCAACGGGTATTATCGTGACTAATCTACAACACAAATAAGTTTTGGCAACTGAAAAAATAAATGTTACGAAATGGCTGTTATGGTATAGTGTGTCTTGACAACAAATGAACTAAAATAAAATGGTAAAGTATAATAGATAAGGAGCAATATAGGAATAGATACATTCTTATACCCTAAACCCCTTAAGCCCTCATTCTCACGTTCATTCATAATTCACAAACGAAAATATAAACTAAAGCCGAGCACCATTAGGAAAAGCAAAGAGAAGACTTCAAGAGGAAAAGCTTAAGCAACTAAGTCAAGATCAAATCTCAAACCCTTAATCTCAAAAGCTAAGGTGAATAATGACTACATCTTGTTTTCTAATTGTTTTCAGTTTTAAGATGAATCCGAAGTATTTTGCATGATTATGCCATGCTTTTGAATGATGAAATGTTTATATATGTTTGTTGATGATTTATGCTTGTTCATATAGATTTTATGATATGTTTTAACGTGAAAACCCTATTGAATGACATCCAAATGCCTTGAGATTTTGGATATAGTTCAGAAATGATATTTTAGAGATGGATTTCAATTTTCATAATTTTCTGAATTAATGTTGATTTTATATTAATTTCTAGTGTAGAAAATGATTATTTGGGTTTTAAATTGTTTACAGCTATATAATTAATATTTTGAGTCTGAAATTAATATATGTTAAAAAACATATTAAAAATGATTTTATGTAATTTTTGTAGAATTTTCCTAACCGTTTTGATAAATATATAAAATTATTTAAGGTATGAGACTTAAATGTTTTATATATTTGTAAAAGGAGAAGGGTATTTTATAAATAAATTAAATTATTTATTTCTGAAATATTGGCAGCACTTTTAGAAAAGAAAATTAGCAATCAATAATATTTTGTCAAACAAGGCAGGTTAGTTGAAAAGAAATTCTTTTTAAAGTAAAAATTAGTTTTTACATGCTTTTAGTATGTTCCGCCACTTTTGGCACAGGGGTTCCGACCAAGTACTGCCGCCTCCATGCCATTGAAACCAATACACATGGTATCAATAACTTGGTACAAAGTTAATTGGACTAAGGCGGAAGGAACTAGGTCAAGACCAATGGTTCCGAAGGGGTCGAAGCGTGTCTTTGCCTTTAAATGAAAATGCGCATGCTTTGCTTTCGAAGGGTATGCTTTCGACTTAGTTGGCTTTCGGCTGAGTCAAATGTTTTAAAGGAAAGGTTTCGAATAGTTGTGCCTCTTGTTTTAAGTAAAATCTTTTGTCGGGGTCGAAACCCCTTACCTGCCGCTTTTCTACCTTTCGACGCCAATGGTTTCGGAAGGCATACTTTGCTTTAAAACTAAGCCACTTTTCCAATGCTTTCGGAAGGTTGGTTTCGATACCATCACTTCTTTGCTTAGGAAATGCTTTTGAAAGAGAGCTTTCGACTTAAATTTTTTATGATCCTTTTGCTCCGTTAAAGGTAGAACCCAAATGGTTTTGAAGGAGTTAATTTTTAATGGTTTTGAAAGGTGCTTCAACATGTTTTACTTGAACCCAAAGGCTTTCAAAAGGTTTGATGTTTTATTGCTTTCATAAGGTTTTAAAGGATGGTTTCGAAGGGGTGGTTCCCCAATTGTTTCGAAAGGTTTGAAAGGAAAGGTTTTCCAATGTATTCGAAAGGTAATATTTAAAGGTTTTGAAGAAGGATGTCTAAGGTTTTAATATTTTCGAAGGAATGGTATTTCAACGTTTTCGAAAGGAAGGTTATGATTGGTTTCGAAAGGAATGTTTTGGCCTTTCGACCTAGGTGAAAATTAGGATTTACTTTGTTTCGAAAGGGATACTTTCAATGGATTTGAAAGGAGTACTCTCAAAGGTTTAAATGTTTTCATCAAAAAAGATTTGAGTAAAGTATATATAACATGGTAAGGTGATTTTGAGTAAAGCATAAAGTATATATTTTCCTTGCTTAAGTTTGGTTTAAAGGTTTTAAATCAATTTGAGATGAAAATGTTTTCAAGGGAAATTTAAGGGAAGATTACCCTAAGTAAAATGACTCAGATATTAGAATATCGGATGAGACTGGTATAGGGTCGTGCTCCATACATTTGCTCTTAGCCCTAGCTAATTTAGTCCAAAATTCCAATGTGTAGGGCTTTGTCACAGGAAAGACTAAAATTATGATTACACACAGAAGGGAATATATATTTGTATACAGATAGGTTATTGGTGAGCCCGCAAAACCATTAGGATCAGGTGACCCTGGGAGATGTTAAGTTAGGGACAGACCGTCTAGAAGAGGAGTATTTAACAGATAGTTAAGGACAGACCATCCATAAGAGGAGTGTCTAACACATGTTAGATTATTTTGATTATATTGTCTGGTGGTCCGAGTCAGCCAAAGGTTAGTAGTCAGCCAAACAAACATATAGTATTCGGATAGATAGTTCATTTGTTACTTGATATGTATGTTTATATAATAATGCTTTATAGTTTTAACCAGTTTTGGTTCCATGATAAAGATTTGAAAAGATATGTTTTAAAAGGATATTAGTGAGGAGAAACTCATTTCGCTAAGCGGTGTGGTCTCACTTAGTATCAAATAACTGAGATGTATAGTATTATTCACACCTGACTTTATGTCTGACTCGAAGTTTATGTTTTCCCCTTAAACTCTCGGGTGCTCAAAATTGATTTGAGTAGGCTGAGGGTTGAGGTTTTTTAGGTTTTAGTTGGTTGACGAATAAAGCTTCCGGAGACGAGCAGCTGGCCGATGGATAGCTATTTAGGAGTTGCTGTTTTGTTTTGTTTTATTCCACTATGTTGTATTTAAGACTGTTATGTCTATATAGTACTCTGGTTATCCAAGGGGGCATCTTCATATGTCGCTCTTGGCGTATTTTGTAATAATTTGATCTTTACCTGGGAAACGATTATGGGATTATGTAATAGAATATGAAACATGTTTTGTAAAATGTAATCAGAAAAGTTGTTTTTGTTAAATCTGTGACTTTGGTTCATATTCACGTGCTTCTAATATTATGGATACTATTAAAATAGTCGTATTTAATCGCTGGAAGTCAATACTATGGATGGATGCAACATCTGTAGCGCTTAACTTTGGGCCTCTAGATAGGGGATGTTACAACTTGGTTCATCAAGTCGATATCAGTCTGAATTTGCTGATTTAGCCGTCGACTGCTCTCCATCAGCTCTCTCATTAAATTATGGAATTCAGCTCTGGTAATAGAATCAGTGGGATTCTTAATTTCAATCGGATCAGCATTCACATTTATTGGTTGATTGCTTGAGTCTCCTTGTTGAATGCTTGTAGTCTCATTTCCATCCACGTTCTGAGAAGTAGATCTAGTATGTATCATCATTATCAATCTTATTGCTTAGATTTTAGCAAATCTGAGTAGTATAAGTAACTTTATGAAGATAATTACGGATCTCCTTCGGGGGATTTATCCAATCTAGTAGCAACAAAAGGATTCTAGCAAGCGAAGAATCAAGCCTTCTCAGTGAAAGCACCAAAATGTTTATGCCAAAACTGGTTACAAACACCCAAGGATGGATTTATGTAGAGAAGTAAGTGAAGAAAGTAAAACTAAAACCGAGGAATAGATTAAAATAACAGCAAATAGAAAGCAATAATAAAAAACATGGAGATTTATAGCGGTTCGGCGTTGTATGCCTACGTCCACTTTGAAGATTACCTTTATTGATCACTTACGAATCTGATTAAAACGGTTGAGAATAGAGGACACTTTATTACAATGAAGTTTAAAGTAACTAGCACCGTAAAGATTCTTAAAATGAACCATGATGCCTGTATTTATAGGGAGAGATGATGAGATACTTCGCTAAGATTTCGGAAGAAGGCTTTCTATGTCTATAGTGGCCCATCATAACGATCGGTGTACTTAACTTGACAATCAGGAACGATCGGCTAAATGTTCACTGATTTTTTCTTGCTTTCACTTCTAGTGCGATCATTTTTTGAGGGTCTCAAATGCCTTTTGACATTGCCCCTAAAATATGGAATCATTCTGACTTGTAACTCAAGAGATATGAATTGATCTTTGTTGTACTTGGATCATGCACTAAAGTATGCCGATCGTTTTTATGGCTTGGCGAAAATGATCGGCCAACAACGATCGACCAACCTCTAATTTTAACTTTATGACCTGCGATCATTTTTGTAGGCTTTAATCTTTATTTTGTTGATGCTTTGGAAGTTTCAAATGAATTGGCCTTGTGGATCTTGAGATATTGATCGTTCTCCGATGATTTGAGCTGTGTTATGGATCGTTCTCGATTAACCCATGGAAATCTTTGCTTCGTCCGTAACTCGAGCATAAGAACTTCGATCGACTCCAAATTTGAAATATAACTTCACGGAGTTATGCCAGTCACTTCATGTTGATTGCACCTCGATAGGGTCCCGCTTCGAATCTGCCCGATCATTGTCTAAATTATTTTATGTAATCGATTTCTAAGGCTGATGACCATCCGTTCCTAGCCAAGTAGATGATATCACCGCCTTGCCAAAAGGAGGGATAACATGTAGTGATTTTTTCCATGAATTTAGGAATTTTCCATGAAGAAATTTTGGTTGGATTTAGGGCTTAGGTTTAAGGTGAGATTAGGAAAGTGATTAGGAGATGGAAAAGGAAATGAACGTGTAATGAGAAATGAATAAAGAGCTTAGCTAAATATAAGCTAAGTTAGAGACAAGCTATTGGGCTTAGCCCAATTCTCTTCATCGAGCACTATTCATCCCCGAATCCATCAACTCCAAACATAGTCGAGTTTATATTCATTTTACTTGTGTCAAAAAAGCAAACTCAACCATGTGTGTATAGAGTTCTAATTCGCTCATTTGAAAAAATTGAGTATAAGAGGCGTTATATTACTTAACGACCAAATATTTAAATTAATCATTTAATTATTCGGTCGTTAAAGTTGTAGAGTGTTATATTCTCAACGTCTTAAAAGAATTTCATCCTTGAAATTACCATGAGTATTAGAAAGTAACAGGACTGACCAAACTTTCTGAATCTCAGCTTCGGAAAATTCCAACAGTACCTTCCCTTATGCTTTCGGCATCACGGAAACTCCCAAACTAGAAGGCATCACACACTAGGAAATATGCAATAATCTACATCATCCCACATCTCTTAAAAATTTGTACCTCTCTCAAGAAAGTTTTTTCTATCTAAATGCCAATCAAAGCAAATAAGCATTTAAATACCTATGCATCAGCTCCCAAGTTGCTAATTGTACTATACACAGAGGATTGTGCACTAACATATAATTGAAACATGTATAACCTTAGCGTAGTAACCGATACTAGTGTAGTAATACATGACAATCAATTGAAGAGTAAGCTTAAGTGAGTCGGTATCAAAATATACCGTGGACTCCAAGTCATATCAAAAGGCAATGGATTTGTATAGATCCCAACTCGACCCCATAGTGGGCATGGATAATATGTGATCTATTCCTGATACCAACTGCTATCTTTCTCCGAATCTTATTTTTAAATTATGAAATTATAACTGCCATACAAGAAATCAAATACATAAGACAAGTAACAATCAAACAATAGCAAACAACAAAAAGAACAATCAAATAACAAGCAATAACAACAACCAGCAAATCATAACAAGCAAGGTTAAGCAACAATGATTAACATACAAATTATTGAACACACAAGCTAGCAGTCAACAAAATCAACAACAACTAAAATCAACCAATAGAAAAAATCAAACAACAACATACAACGTCAAAAAGTAGCAAGCAACAAGCAATAACAAACAACAAACAACGATCAATCCATAGCAAAACAGTAATAAAAAATTGACAAGCAACATCAATCATACAAAACTTTGAAATATTTAAAAGAGTCTATACCAACATGCCCGGTAACCATTAAGAGTGAAACGCGCATGTCGGACCACAAACTGCACTGAGTCTATTTGACATTCAAAAGGAATAAACGCCTGATTGATGTAACCTCTTTCATGAATATAATACACGAAAGACTATTACACCTCACACTATGAGAAGGGAAAATCCATATGATATACATGATCATCAAGCCATTAAACTCTCGAATAAATCTAGCAACCAATGACTCAGCTTTCCTTTTCTATCGAATAAAACTCACTCTCTAGAAGAGAAAGTTATACTAATTATATCATCATTAAATGAAGATTTACAATTGTCCGAGTTTACATGGGTTCAAACTCACTTCGAACACACAATGTTAATAAGGATAATATACCAAGTGCACTATGACACTCGCCTAGGCAAGTATCATCTCGTCACTTAGAAGATTATCTGAATCACCATAAAACTAGTCGAGAAATCCTTTCCCGGACTATCCTACATAATAATAATTATACTACATTAAATTTTTATAACTACTAAAGATCGTTTCAAATGACACAATGCCCATTCCAACCCTCTGTTTGCTTGCAATATTTCTTTATTAAGTTAGGGTTAGCCACTGACTCCATCCATGCGAACTCCGATCCAGTTCCTTGATCTGACTACTGAAATCTTCTCGAACGACTAAGACCATGCTATGAAAATTTAACAGTCATCCTAAGAATCCGAGTCACATGCTCGTCTATCAGAATCAAGTTAAAAACCCTTTCCTAACTGGTGCAAATAACATAGAAACCCTGCGCTCAAACTATAAGTTAAAAACTGGCAATCTTTTAGAAAATATCCCTTTCGGCACATGGGATTACTCCCATCACCTAAGGTTTACTGACACAAAGACAACAATTATAACACGAACAACTTTAGGTAAACACCTATAAGTCATCCGCATGGTCTCTGCTCATTATTGGACAGCTACCGAACCCTACTTGAATATAAATCCAAGTCACACTTCATTGACCAAACCCACTCAACTTGAAAGGTCGTGCATCAAGTTTGAATGGTAATACTCTCGGTCGCTTCACCTAAGCTTTGTAAGAAAGGTGACTCATAAAAGATTTACCTCTACCGAAGAATTTATCTACTATGAAAGGTGTCAAGTTTAGCCTATCTACCGAGCAACTAGCAACAGATAAAATATACCACTCAAATGTCGGAAGAAATAAAAGTAAGTTCCCAAAAATAGGGCATACCTCACTACATAACCTCCTTTTAATTTTCCTGAGCCGTAAACTTGCTAGGGCCTGAAAATCCGTTAAAGGCACAAGTCATCATCACTTTCACACCCTCTGAAAAAGTAGGATGGTCCTTCTTCTAGTGATCAAGCCGATCGCAATTGAAGCACTTACGCTTCTTTTTAGTTGGATGACATTTCATAGCGAAATGCTTCGTATACGCCACAAAAGTGACATATTAGGCCAACTTTACTTTTGAATAAGCTCAAATTTTCTTATATCATGGTCTTTGCCTCAATTAGAGTTTCAGGTATTTATTACCACAATGGTATCTCATGGGCATTTCACTAAGGAGAACTATCCCAACAAGATATTCAAAAGTGGGCCCTAATAAGACTAAGGCTAAGTAATGAACCCTTGTTAATGCTTTAAGACCCAAGGCAAATATCTTTTCCTTACAACAACAGAGTACCAACTATATCAAACCCTAAAGAAAAAAGGTTAAGTTGGTCAACACTCCTTTACTAGCAAGCTGTCCTGCTCAAGATGGATGGAATGCTCAAGCTACACGCTCTTCTCAATCTCAGAAATGAAATGAGAACCAAAGCGACACCTGAATAAATTCCAAATAGTAGGTCTTCTTATTAGCTACACAAACATTGCATCCTACCCAGCCAAAGTCCCCTTTCCTAAAATGCAGAGAAACAATCTTACTTAAGAGAACATTCCCTAGGCATATACCAATGGAAGCCTTCTCATGCATGTATCCAAGACCGTGCCTCTGCACCAGTCTTCGAACGTAAATATGGCTTCCCTCAAGGCTAAGGAAACACTGACATTACCTCAAAGAGTCTAGAGCTGGTGGAGATATAAATACTGATGCCCAAATAGCCACACCACCTCTGGCGCTAACTGCAATCTGTGGGAAATGTTCACGGATGATGGAAGATCTTTTGCGGTAGATAAAATAGTCTTTATATTAACCAAGCATCACAAACTACCTATCCAAAGTCGCTCATGCACTCCTGCTCATATGGATAGCCTGATGAAGATACCTTAGCAATTAGCGGTAGAAATAAATAAATTCTAAAAGATAAGTGATGTATATAGTAGAAAAATACAATATGCACTCTCTACGCATCTCCTACTACCAGATTGATTAACTCAAACTGGTCTACTTGGTCCAAGTGTTGATCCAAAACTCTCATATCAACTGTAACAACCAACCCTATGAGAATACCCAGAAAGAAAGATCGTTGGGGTAAAATTAAAGCAAAACACTAAACCAAGACATCGATAAGATCTCATAATGAAATAAAAAATATATAATATACTGAATATACATGAACAGAATAGTATAACAATATATAAGAGACTGTACTCATGGAAACAACTGATAAATAAGTACCGGTATAGAAAATCATAATACATCAACTCAAAAAAGAGCAGAGTTATGAATAAACAATATGAACAACGGTCTCATATACAAATAATAGGTCTGCCATGTGCTACTAAAATATCACATATATATCTTAAAATATCAATGCCACGCCTCCAAAGAGCTCCGATTGCACTTCTTAATAGTGTATCCCCAAAATCACCTAACTCTCAAACTCCTCAATCGAGTACCTGAGAGTTGTTATGACATAAACAGACAAAGACAAAAACGCGGGTCAAACATAAAGCCTGGTGTAAGGGGAAATATCTCAAAATATTGTATAATAAAACTATATACATATAAACAAGAACTAGTAAATTACAGCTCGCCCTCTTCACAAACGTAGCTCCAAAGAGATCCAGACCGCCTATAGGCAAGTATAGTAAACCTATCCAAAAGATAGGAAATCATACCATAACCTACTCTTCTTTTGTAATTAACGAGTCCGCACAACTAATATAATGTGACTAATACGTAACCGTATATCATGATATGGTTATTCAATATACAAGCAAAAATACTATAAATGCCACAACATAAACATATCTTAAAATACACAGCAGTATTATCAAACAACTAATTTAACATGCAATACAACTATAGGCGATAAATAGAGAATATAAATTGATACACATCATCACTAATGAATGGAGTTCGCAATAGACTTGCCTAAGATAAATAGAGTCAGTACCTCCGTGTACCATAAACCTCGAGTCGCACCCAATGTGGTCGAACTCGTGTAGGTCTCACCATACCCCTCAGTGAGCATAGGTGATATCTGACATACTCAATATATCTAAACTTGAGCTTACATTAGACACCAATCATAATCCAATGATTCCCGTCGAGGGCTAAAATAAATAGAGTCAGTACCTCGGTGTACCATAAATCCTGAGCCACATCCATAATATTGGGCCTCATGTTGATCTCACCTATCCTTCAGTGGGCATAAGTGACATATGATCTACGCTATCTACTTGAAACCTATGTGGATCTCACCATACCATTCAGTGATCATGAGTGATATCTGATCAACTCATAGATGATCATCGTCATCTTCCCCTTGACTATCCAAGATTCCTTAATAAACTTGCATAATGTCTCTACAGAAGAGATGGGCATGTCCCATATATAAGCTATCGAGACTGGTAAGGAATACCGATGCACAGATATATATACATATCAGATATAACGTCATGTATTCAAATACGCTTATCATAGATGAATACGCATATCTCATCATCTTCTTTTAATATGGACAACCTATGCTATACACCAATAAAATACATGGCCACTAATGAAAGTCCAATACAGTGTACGATCACCAATATAAGATCGAAACAAATTATATAATTATATGTACCCCGAGTCAAAGTCGAAGGTATAGATTCGCTTCATTCGATTATCGACTCTATATGCGATCCTTAGCGATTCAAAAAGTATCAATTAACATTCACATTCAAATCTCAAGCTTTGCCTTGCATTCTGACCCTCCGAGTAACCTAGAACCTCCCCCAAGTCATGCTAAGATACCATGAAGAACCACACTTGAATGGGGAGGTAATTCCCCGAAGTGCTCACTGCCCCTAGAGTTTAGTCGATTGAGGATCTCATTCAATCAACGGAACCCAATCGACCGAACCCAATTTCTCCAGTCCACTATCTTAAACTCGTCCTTTCTATTCCAAATTCACTCCACTTTAGTCAACTGAATATTCATACAGTCGACTAAATTTTGCCATCGACCTAGTGTCGTTTGCTTGACACTTTGACCATCGAGTTTCCTTACTTCTAGAGCCTAACTCAGTCCCATAGGACATCTACCGGTTCATTTGTTGATGTATTGGAAGTGAATTCTGTAAGTAATTGAAAACCAGTTTCGATACCAAAATTCCACTCTTTGCACAAGTAGAATTCTACGAACGATTATAGCGACCTGGCTTCCTTTAACATGCCAAAATGACCTACCCGACTTCCTTGGTTGATCAAAGCAATATAGTCATATCTGACTTAATACACAGCGGAAATAAACAAAATAATCTGCACTCCTAATTAGCTATCCGCCAACCACCTACTCGTCTCTGGAAGCTTTATTCGTCAAAACAATGAAAACCTGAAAACCTCAACCCTCAGCCTACTCAAATCAATTTTGAGCACCCGAGAGTTTAAGGGGAAACAAAAACTTCGAGTCAGATATAAAGCCTAGTGTGAATAATTCGTTACATCTCGATTTAGTGATATTGAGTGAAACCACGCCGATTAGCGGAATGGGTTTCCCCTCACTAATATCCTTTTCAAAACATATATTTTGCATATCCTTTCCTACAACCAAACTGATTATAATAATAAAATAATAGCAATATCGTTATGCTATAATCAGGTAATAAATGGACTATCTGTCCAAAATCTGGGCTGACTGCCCTCAAACTGGACTAACTGTCCGCAATCTGGACAAATTGTCCAAAAACTGGGGTAACTTCCCATTTGGCTGACTCGAGCCAACCAGATAAATATCAACTGATCTAAACAACTGTTAGACAAAACTTCTGGATAGTCTGTCCCTAACTTACTTCTCTAACGGTCAACTGATCATACTGGTTTTGTGGCTTACCAATAACCCGCCTCTCTACATAAATATTCTGTTCTATGTGTAACCAACATTTTAGTCTTACCTGTGACTAAGCCCTAAACACTGGAATTATGGACTAAATTATCTACGGGCTAATAGCTTATGAGCATAGGGTGTGATCCTACACAAGTGCTATCTGGTCTTCCAATCTGAGTCATTCTCTTAGGTTTAACTACCCTCTAAATTTTCCTTGAAAAACCTTTCAAAATGATCTGATCCTTTAAATCATACATATACAAGGAAAATATATCTTTAGCTTTTCTCTATCCTATTTTTCCATGATATATATATATATACTTTACTCAAAATAATGTTGGTGAAATTTAATAAGGATTAGCTATCTTTTTGAAACAAGTATAAGTCCTTTTTAACTTGAAAACACACAGGCTATACTGTCTAGTTAATACATTCGAAACCTTTGTTTAAAACCTTTAAACAACCCATTCGAAACCCTCGAAGGTAACCCTTTTGAAACCATTGAAAGTAACCCTTTCAAAACCATTGAAAGTTACCCTTTCGAAGCCATTAAAAGCCTTTTCTTCATAAGCTTTAAAACATTAGACACCCTTCTTTAAAACCTATAAATATTGCCTTTCGAAACATATGAAAAACCTTTACTTTCAACCCTTTCCAAACCCTGGGGAACCACCCTTTTCGAAACCATTTGTTAAAACTCTTTCGAAAGCATTAAAATAACAAACCTTTTGAAAGCCTTTGGGTTCAATTTAAAACATGTGGAAACCTTTCGAAACCATTCAAAAATTTACCCCCTTCAAACCTTTGAAAACCGTTTCAGTCGAAAACATTTGGATTATGCCTTCAAGTAGAGCAAAAGGATCAGAAACTCAATAAAGTCGAAAGCATTCTTTTCGAAACCCTTTCCTAAGTAAAGAAGTGATGGTGTCGAAACCATCCCTTCAAAAGCACTAGAGAGGTGACCAAATTTTTAGAAAACAAAATAACTTCTTCAAAACCATCTGGATCGAAAGGAAGAAAGCGGCAGCTAAAAGTTTTGACTCAGTCGAAAGCAATCATTTAAAAACAAAGGCACAACCCAGTCAAAACCATGTCCTTTTAAACCATTTGACCTAGTCAAAAGCTAACTAAGTCGAAAGCAAGCAGGCACATTTTCCTTTAAAACCAAAGTAAAGCCTCAACCCCTTCAGAACCCCTAGTTTCGACCCTATACCTTCCACCTATGTCTAATTCACTACGTACCAGTTGCCAGATACCATGTGCATTGGTTTCGGCTGTGTCGGAGTCGAAGGTAGAAAGGCGGAACCTGGTGCCGAAAGCATCAAAATAGTGAATAACCTATTTATTTGTCCTTTTAAACTATTTCTTTTGTACCTAACCTGCCTTGTTTGTCTAAATCAGATTGGTTGCCATTTTACTTTTTCAGAAGTACTGCCAATTTCTTGAAATAACAAATTTGAATTATTTTCAAAGAGCCCCTTCTCCTTTTAAAATATATAAAACATTTAAGTCCCATACCATAAATAATTTAATATACCCATCAAAACACTTAGGAAAAATCCAGAAAATCTCTTTTAATATGTTTTTCAACATATAAAAATTTCAAACCCAAACCCTTTATTATTTAACCGTAAATAATTTATAATCCAAAATAACATTTTCTTAACTAGAAGATTCATATAAATTACACAAAAATTCAAAAAATTGAAACCCATCTCCAAAATATTATTTCTGGTCTATATAAAAATTTGCAAGGCATTTGGATGAATTTTTAATAGGGTTTTCACCTTAAAATCTATCATAATATGAATATGAATATGCATAAATCATCAACAAGTATATATAATCATTCCATCATTCAAAAACATGACAAATCAGTGCAAAATATTCAGAATCATCTTAAAACCGAAACCATAAAAGATATGAGATGTAATCATTATTCACCTTAGCTTAAGAGATTATAGAGATTGAGATGTGAATGAATTTGATTTACTTAAGCTTTTCCTTTAGCTTTTCTTAATCTTCTTCCCTTTTTTCTTGTTAATGGTGGCCGGCCTCAAAATAAAATTTTCAAAATGAAATGAATGTGTAGTATAATACACGACCAAGGTTTAAACGATATATGAATGGCCTCTTTCCTATTTTACCCTTCCTCTAATTCATTTTAAATCTTCTTTTAATTCTTTTAGTTAAATGGCACGACTACCTTTTAATTAAATCAAATCTCAATCCCCTAATCAACACATCATTTTATTTAATTTAGCTAATTAAATATTGTAATAATGTTACTAAAAATCTGGGGTGTTACAGACTCCCCTCCTTAAAGAATTTCGTCCTCCAAATTACGATAAGGCACATAATAAATCAAACAAGAAGGTAAAACATACCATCAAACAAGTTAGGATAAGTATCTCTAATCCCGCTCTCAACCTCCTAAGTACAGTCCCTGTCATCGTCACTCCATTGGACTTTGACTAATCTGACTGTCTTGGTTCTAAGCCTCTTCTCGTCTCTCACAACAATGTGAACTTGCTTTCTCACTATAGTCAAATCCGGTTCTACCACTAAATCATCTAGCACATCCGTTGCAATAGCAGTCAACGGGTCTTTGACACACTTTCTAAGATGAGAAATATGAAAAACATCGTGGATACCTTCCAAACTGCTCGGTAACTCAACTCTATATGCGAGTTTCCCGATCTTCTCAACAATATGAAAAGGTCCAACGAATCTTGGTGCCAACTTTCCTGATCTCCCAACTCTAACGACACCCTTCATCGGTGACACCTTGACGAAAACCTGATCTCTAATTGAGAATTGTAAGTCTTTTCGTCTCTTATCCGCACAACTCTTCTACCTAGACTGATCCTCCTTCATTCTATCCCGAATGACCTCAATCTTTTATGCAGCTTATCTAACAAAATCTGGACCAAGAACCAACCTATCTCCGGTCTCCAACCAACAAACGGGAGATTTGCATGGCCTTCCATACAAAGCTTCAAACGGTGCCATCCCAATACTAGTCTGATAACTCTTGTTATACAAAAATTCAACTAGATGCAGATGGTCTACCTATGATCCCCCAAAATCTAGAACACAAGCTCTAAACAAAACCTCCAAGATTTTGTTAACTCTTTTTGTTTGCCAATCTGTCTGCGGATGGTAAGCGGTACCCATCTTAAGCTTGGTTTCCAAAACTTCCTTCAGAATCTTCCAGAACTCGTTAGTGAATAAGGAATCTCTACCACTTACTATACTACTAGGAATTCCATGCAGTTTAACCACCTTCTGCATGAACAACTTCGCTATAGCAGGTGTCGTCCTGGCTGACTTAACTGGAATGAAATGGGTACTCTTGGTCAACCTATCCACTATGACCCATATACTTTCATTTCCTCTGTTCGACCTTGGCAACCCGTCAATAAAGTCCATATAAATAGAATCCCACTTTCATATT
The DNA here is from genome assembly GCA_030737815.1 of Allium fistulosum. Taxonomy (NCBI): domain Eukaryota; kingdom Viridiplantae; phylum Streptophyta; class Magnoliopsida; order Asparagales; family Amaryllidaceae; genus Allium; species Allium fistulosum. Next base: position 72,789,193 of record CM060902.1, read on the forward strand.
AGAATATCTAATGACTAAAGCAACCCACTTAGCTTCAGGTGTTCGGCCTTTGCCTGCTGTCAATTCAAGCACTACTTTACACATAAACCAATATTCCACATCATACCTTCCCAGAAGAAACTCCTCTTTATATCCTGGTACATCTTAGTACCTCTGGGATAAATAGAGAACTTCGAACGATGGCATTCTTCCAAGACCTCTTTCCTTAGTTTCCTACACTCGGAACGATGCATTAGCATAGCTCCTAATCCTGTTCCACACGCATCGGCATAAACCACCAAATCTCGATTCCCTTCTGGAACAACCAACACAGGTGCATGGGTCAATAAGTGTTTCAAACTTTGGAATGCTTCCTCACACTTATCGGTCCATACAAACATCACATCCTTTCTTGTTAGCTTGGTCATCGGTGTTGCTATCCATGAGAAATCCTTAATAAACCTCCGATAATATCCAGCCAACCCAAGGAAACTCTTTATCTCCGTCACTGTCTCGGGTCTCTTCCAACCGTTCACTGCTTCAATCTTAGTCGGATCCACCGAAAACCCTCTCTCTGAGACTACATGACCAAGAAACTTCACTTCCTTCTTCCAAAAGTGACACTTCGAAAACTTCACCTTCAGTTGATGCTACCTCAGCGTCTTAAGGAGCACTCTAAGATGAACTTCGTGCTCTCTCTCATCCTTAGAGTACATCAAGGTATCATCTATGAAAACCAATACGAACCTATCCAAGTGCTCTCGAAAAACATGGTTAATCAAATCCACGAAGAAAACTGGCGCACTAGGCAGTCCGAATGACATAACTAACCATTCGTACGACCCATATCTAGTCCCAAACGCCGTCAAAGGTATACTATTCTATGCTACTCTGAGCAGATGGAAACCTGTTGTCAAATCCAACTAGAAAAGTACCTTGGCTCCACTCAACTGGTCGAACAAATCATCAATTCTGGGAAATGGATACCGATTCTTTATCGTCCTCTCATTCAACTTACGATAATCGACACATAGCCTCAACGATCCGTCCGGCTTCTGAGCAAATACTACTGCACCCCAAGGCGAACTACTCGGCCTGATAAAACTCTTGCCTTCCAAATCCACCAACTGCACTTTCAACTCTCTCATCTCTGTAGGGGTCATCCTGCTTGGCGGCCTACTCACTGGTTCTGCTCCCGGAACCAAATCTATACGAAACTCAATGGCTTGTTTCGGTGGTGATCCAACTACAGGCTCAAAAACATCTGCGAATTCTCTAACCATGAAAACTCGACTCGACTCATCATCTGATTCCATAACACCCAACAAAGCATATATCTCACCGCTAGATACTTCTATGGTATAAACATTCCCGCTGCTACAATCAGGGTGTCTAAGAGATATTTTCCTATCCTAGCAAAATATCCTAGCATCATACTCACTTAACCAATCCATCCTAAGAATAATCCTGAACCCCACAAAATCAAACACATGCAAAATACAAAAAAAGGTATGACCTAAGAAGTCAAACTCTAACTGGTCACATCTCAACCCTAGGGTTGCATACCCTCCTATTGGATTCGCAACCCGTAAGGAAGTAACTAAACATGTGGGTTCTAGGTTAAGCTTATCTATTAAACATCTAGATATAAAAGAATGCAATGCACAAGTATCAAATAGAATGCTAACAGACATACCATAAATCTGAAACGTACCTCCCAAAACCGCCTTTCCCTTCTTTTGAGCTATTGGCTTCGAAGTGGCGGGCTCCAATGCATACACCTTACCCTTTCCATCCTTAGCGGGCTCCTTGCACTGGTTCTTATAGTGGCCTATCTGGTCGTAGTTGAACCATCTGACATTCGTCCTCCTAGCCACATCCATTACCTTTCCAGCATGACACTCATTAGCAAAGTGCCGCTTCTTGTCGCACTTGAAGCAAACAATCTCAGACTTTCCTTTCTTAGCTGCTCCACCCTTCTGAGCACCTTTCTTGAGAAAGAACTTCCTTTTTTGACTCTGCCCAACCCGGACCTCCCTAGCCTTGCTCTTCTCTAGAGAATCAAGAATCTCCTCATGTCTCAAGGACATTTCCATAACAACATAAGAAGGATCCCTAATATGAGGCAATATGGCCCAGGCCAACTCAAGCTTCAACCCCTGGATGAACTTCTCATCCTCTTCATCGCTTTATATACTGAGGCATACCCATATCTGGCTAACTCCTCGAACCTTCTGGCATACCCCAAAATAGATATCTCTCCCTGCTCTAACTCAGCAAACATTTTGATCAAATCTGACTGTGCCATAACAGCCATGAACCTCTCCTGGAACCTCCTCTTGAAATCTTCCTAGGTCATAGTCTCCTTATCCCCTTCCACAGTCACACTATTCCACCAAAACAAAGCAGCTCCCTAAAGCTGCCTAGATGCCAACCTCCTCTTCTGCTTATCATTGAGCCCTAAATATGCAAAGATCCTCTCACAGTGCAGCAACCAATTCTCAACCTCAACGACATCCTCCATTCCAATAAACGGCTTCCTCCAAGCTTAGTGTAATCTCCACTCATCTTAGCAAAATGGTTAACTACCGGAACTTTCGGAACCCTTGCTCCTGCAGCATTTCCTCCTAACACTTCGGCTGCAACTCCTGCCTGCATCATATTCCTGAAAAACTAATACATAGCTTCCATTCCAACTTGCGGACTCCAGCACCCACATTCTCTGCTTGTGCCTGACCTTGAGTTCTCCTAGCATTAGGTCTAGCAGTCCCTTCGGTGCCTTCCCCTCCTGGGTTAACTCTTCCTCTTTTACCATCCATATTTGTATTCAAACCTCATGAGATACAGAAAGATAACCTAACAAACATAGGAGACTAGAGGTAAAACGCATACTTATATATAGCAAATACAAGTACGTTACTATAACGTTATCCCATACCCCAATCTCACTCTAATTCCTTAGGATTATGTTTTCAAAATCATTTTTAGTTTACATTTTTTCATAAACCCATTCTCTGATACCAAATTGTAAATTCCCGTATCTAGATGCCAAAAGCTAAACGCTATAGATGCTGCAGTCATCTATAGTATCAACTTCTGGTGACAAAATACGGTAATGCTAATGGTATCAATAATATCAAAAGCACTTAGATATGAACAAAATCACAGATTTTCAAAAACAACATTTTTCTGATTACATTTCAAAACAATATCATATCCAAGTTACAAAATCCCAAAACATTTCCCAGGCATTGATCAAATATAATTTACAATAATAAGCCAAGAATGACATATGACGATGCCCCCTTCGTTGATCAAAGCAATATAGTCATATCTTGCTTAATACACAGTGGAAATAAACAAAATAATCCATACTCCTAATTAGCTATCCATCAGCCACCTACTCGTCTCCAGAAGCTTTATTCGCCAAAACAACGAAAACTTGAAAATCTCAACCCTCAGCCTACTCAAATCAATTTTGAGCACCTGAGAGTTTAAGTGGAAACAAAAACTTTGAGTCAGATAGAAAGCCTGGTGTGAATAATTTTTTTATATCTCGGTTTACTGATAAAATGTGAAACCACGCCGCTTAGCGGAACAGGTTTCCCCTTAATAATATCCTTTTCAAAACATGTATTTTGCAAATCCTTTCCTATAACCAAACTGGTTAATCAAACTGATTATAATAATAAAATAATAGCAAGATCCGTTATGCTATAATCAGGTAATAAACAGACCATTTGTCCGAAATCTGGGCTGACTGCCCTCAAATTGGACTAATTGTCCGCAATTTGGACTAACTGTCCAAAAACTCGGCTAACTGCCCATTTGGCGGACTCGGGCCTACCAGATAAATATCAAATGGTCTAAACAACTATTAGACAAAACTTCTAGACGACATGTCCCTAGCTTACTTCTCTAAGGGTCAAGTGATCCTAATGGTTTTGTGGCTCACCAATAATTTACCTCTGCACATAAATATTCAGTTCTGTGTGTAACCAACATTTTAGTCTTACCCACGACTAAGCCCTACACACTGGAATTCTGGACTAAATAAGCTAGAGGCTAATAGCTAATGAGCATAGGGCGTGACCCTACACAAGTCCTATCTGGTCTACTAATCTAAGTCATTCTCTTAGGGTTAACTACCCTTTAAATTTTCCTTGAAAAGCCTTTTCAAAATGATTTGATCCTTTAAATCATACATATACAAGGAAAATATATCTTTAGCTTTACTCTAGGCTATTTTTCCACAATATATATATATACTTTACTCAAAATAATGTTGATGAAATTTAATAAGGATTAGCTATCCTTTTAAAACAAGTCAAAGTTCTTTTTAACTTGAAAACACATAGGCTATACTGCCTAGTTAATACATTCGAAACCTTTGTTTAAAACCTTTAAACAACCCCTTCGAAACCCTTGAAGGTAACCCTTTCGAAACCATTGAAACTAACCCTTTCGAAACCATTGAAAGTAACCCTTTCGAAACCATTAAAAGCCTTTTCTTCGTAAGCTTTAAAACATTAGACATCCTTCTTTAAAACTTATAAATATTGCCTTTCGAAACATAGGAAAAACCTTTCCTTTCAACCCTTTTAAACCCTGGGGAACCATCCCTTTCAAAACCATTCGTTAAAACCCTTTCAAAAGCATTAAAATACTAAACCTTTCGAAATCCTTTGGGTTCAATTTAAAACATGTGGAAACCTTTCGTCACCATTCAAAAATTTACCCCTTCGAAACCTTTGAAAACTGTTTCGGTCGAAACCATTTGGATTATACCTTCAAGTAGAGCAAAAGGATTAGATACTCAATAAAGTCGAAAGTATTCTTTTTGAAACCCTTTCCTAAGTAAAGAAGTGATGGTGTCAAAACCATCCCTTCGAAAGCACTAGAGAGGTGACCAAATTTTTAGAAAACAAAATAACTCCTTTGAAACTATTTGGATCGAAAGAAAGAAAGCGACAGCTAAAGATTTCGACTCAGTTGAAAGAAATCATTTAAAAACAAAGGCACAACCCAATTGAAACCATTTCCTTTTAAACCATTTGACCTAGTCAAAAGCTAATTTAGTCGAAAGCATCTTAGACGAAAGCAAGCAGATGCATTTTCCTTTAAAACTAAAGTAAAGTCTCAACCCCTTTGGAACCCCTAGTTTCGACCCTATACCTTTCACCTATGTCCAATTCACTACATACCTGTTGCCTGATACCATGTGCAGTGGTTAAGATTGTGTCGGAGGTGAAGGTAGAAAGGCAGAATCTGGTGCCGAAAGCATCGAAACAGTGAAAAACCTATTTATTTGTCCTTTTAAACTATTTCTTTTGTACCCAACCTGCCTTGTTTGTCTAAATCCAATTGGTTGCCATTTTACTTTTTCAAAAGTGTTGCCAATTTCCAGAAATAACAAATTTTAATAATTTGCAAAGAGCTCCTTCTCCTTTTAAAATATATAAAACATTTAAGTCTCATACCTTAAATAATTTTATATACCCATCAAAACACTTAGGAAAAATCTATAAAAATTACAGAAAATCTCTTTAATATGTTTTCCAACATATAAAATTTTTAGATCCAAACCCTTTATTATTTAATGGTAAATAATTCATAATCCAAAATAACATTTTCTTCACTAGAAAATTCATATAAATTCCAAAAAATTCTGAAAATTCTATAAATTGAAATCCATCTCCAAAATATTATTTCTGGTCTATATAAAAATTCGCAAGGCATTCAGATGTCATTTAATATGGTTTCACCTTAAAACATATCATAAAATCAATTTGAATATGCATAAATCATCAACAAGTATATATAATCATTCCATCATTCAAAAACATGGCAAATCAATGCAAAATATTAGTAATTCATCTTAAAACCGAAACCATAAAAAATATGAGATGTAAACATTATTCACCTTAGCTTTAGAGATTATAGAGATTGAGATTTGAATGGATTTGATTTACTTAAGCTTTTCTTAATCTTCTTTCCCTTTTTCTTGTTAATGGTGGCCGGCCTCAAAATAAAATTTTCAAAATGAAATGAACGTGTAGTATAATACACGGCCAAGGTTTGGAGGACATATGAATGGCTTCTTTCCTATCTTAACCTTCATCTAATTCATTTTAAGTCTTCTTTTAATTCTTTTAGTTAAATGGCATGGCTATCCTTTAATTAAATCAAATCTTAATCCCCTAATCAACACATTATTTTATATAATTTATCTAATTAAATATCCTAAATAATGTTATCAAAAATCTGGGGTGTTATAGTTACCTAACTTGAAATTAAGCATACTTCATATTACTATTTTATAAAATCTCATTTCCATTTTATAAAATTTATACTTCATTTATAAAATCATATAACCATTTTAAGAATACTAGGTGAACTTTATTTGCTATTTTATAAAACATCATATTATTTTATAAAATACTTCTTTGCTTATATAAATCATTCTTCCACTTAACCATTGTTTATAATACTAATTTAGCTTCATTAACCCTCTAATCACTTTAATAATAGGTGTAGAGTTAAAAACTAACTAAATTAGCTTACTAATTATTTCCAAAACCATTTAAATTAGTTTAGTTACAACTAATTAATGACATGCACTCAACTATCATAAGTAACTAGTCTCCAATCACTAACAATATCACATATAACCATTCGATTAACCCTAGTTCTAAGTCTAAGCATACTAAATTTCTTAAATTGCTAACATAAGCTTTCAAGTTAACTCTTTTAGTGTTTAATCAAGTGGAATATACTCATACAAGCTTAATGAAGTTACATACAACTTCCTAATCAATCCCAAATTCATATCGTAAATCATATAATTAGAATAAATAGACATAAATTCTTAATATATGGAGAAACATTCCTAGTCACCTTACTAATAAGAGGAAGTAAGAAGAATCATCAAAATCCTACTTTTGCTTCTTTAGAAAATTTGGATGAACCTCTCTACTTCGAATCGTGCTCCAATACTTTGAGAGATGGTGAGTCTTCCCCTAATTAGAATTGTAGTGATTTTTTCATGAATTTAGGAATTTTCCATGAAGAGATTTTAGTTGGATTTAGAGGCTTAGGTTTAAGGTGAGATTATGAAAGTGATTAGGAGATGGAAAAGGAAATGAACATGTAATGAGAAATGAATGAAGAGCTTAGTTAAATATAAGCTGTTTGAACCAAAAATGGCACAAAAACCTAAGAGTTTATGTAGAGAATGAAGGTGAAGAAATAAAATTGAAAAATGAGTAAGAAATAGCACATAATAGTTTATAGTGGTTCGACAAATCAAGGCCCGCGTCTAGTTAATGATTTTATTGCTTATAATCTGACTTGGAGGAAGAAGTTCTTACGGGTCGGTACAACTCCAATTGTGATTATAAGAATTACGAGAAAGGTGAGCAAGAGCCAAAAGATCCTAAAAATGAGCCCTACCTTCTCATTTATAGAGGTAAGAAGCCCAAAATATCGCACAAAATAACTCCAAACCGTTCTCTATGCTTTAGACTAATTCTCCATGAAAATTGGTCACCACCTCATCAGCTTGAAAGGGTCCGTACAACTCCAAGGGTACGGTTTGGTACCGACCTATAATATTGCCAAATTGGCTGCCTTCAACTCTTCATATTGGATCGTCTTATGGTTAGCTTCATGATTCCATAATTGTTTACATCAATTATAGCTTGTTTTTGAGTCCAAATGATGGATACGCAAAAGAACAGAGCTATTGATTTAAGTGTTCGTGGTGATTGATAGAGAATTGCACTGAATCAATAAAATAACATTTGGGATTGGCTTCTAACATCGAGTAGAGGGCATGGGTGTAAGATGAGAATCATTGGGGAAGAAAATATGGATCAATACTGACCCATAGTGTAGGGTCGGCACCAACCCACCAGTTGGGTGGTTTTGTGATTGTCTAGCTTGAGTTTTTTCTACATTGGCCTTGTGACTTTGTTTTTGTTGGTTTCTAGACTCTTGATGTATCTCTCTAGGCTTCCTACCTTGATAACACCAATTTTGACTCATCCAATTTGTCCGAATATTGCCTGTCAAAATATTGGATAACACTTGCCCCCTAAAGTACATCTCATTTCAAATATGATGTGCTTTGAATCGAGACAAGCCGAGATTAGTGCCAAGAACTCCACTCTATGTTTCGAATGGACGTTATCCTTCTTGTGAATCATTTCTTATGAAAATTTATGTCCATAGTCATCGATTGTGATGATGTACTAACATCCATGATTATAAATCTGGAGTATGATCTAGTGATTTATCATTCCAAACTCTATGATCCTGTACTAGTTCCTTTCATGGATTTTCCAGGTTTGAATTCGATTCCCTTTGACATTAGTCGTTAGGTTGGATACGTACATGTATACACTTTCACATGCACGTTCCATAAAAAGTCTTGGGCATACAGGTACTTATACATATATTTACATATATATATCTTTTTTAAGTTTTAAGACTCGGTAGCGATCCCTTTCTTGGGTCGGTATCGACTCAGCGGTTTGGAGAAAATTCTCCAAACATATTACTACAACTTTGGGTTCCATATGATATATAACCTAATCTGTTTCACTTGCTCCTCACTTTATTACCGTCGATTTAAAGCTTTCAAGCTCCTACCATTGAACCCTCGAACTTCAAATCCAACACACACCTCCAATTGAACCTAGGACCGCTGCTATCTCCACTTTCCTTCGACACTATCTCTACTCCCAAAGCCTCGAAGTCGTGACTTAAGCCTTGCCCAAGTCCACCGATCCATGCTTTCAAGCTTAAACCCGATCCAGCCCTAGTTCTAATCGCCTTTGACTAGGTAGGTGTTGGACTTGGATGAGGACATGGATGAGTTTTTCGTGGGGGGCAATGGTCGAAGCGTGTGTTGGTGGCTATGATTTAGGATTGGAGAAGATGGAGAGGGAAGGTGGAAATTCTTCGAGTTGTTGGATCGGTGCAACTCCAACACTTAAGCGAATTTTAACCAACTCCAAGTTTACAAGCAAACTTTGTCTTGTGGATTTGTATCGAACCCCTTCTTCATCTCGAAGTATCTCCAATGCATAGCCAATAACATAAAGCTGATAGGGATAGTCAGCAATGACGGTCACTTCGAGCAATATCCAGACTTTCAAAATGAACATTTAAATAATATCGGAAGTCTAAACTACACAACACCGTATGACACCGCACTAGGGTTCACTTTAGCACGGGGGGTATTGCTTGTAATTAATCTAATGTTGATTATCTATCGAGTTTTAATAGAAATGGATCATAGATGTTCTAAATGTCTTGCCGTTCAAGCTATAGGTAGATCCACTTCTAGATATGTTGAATCCAATGCCGAGTCAAGTTCAACTATGGCTCCACATGCATAACAAACTCCGATAGAGCATGCATAGCAGGCCGAAAATCCACAAGTAGAACAACAAGTTTTGGAGAATCCAGTAAACCTAGTAGATGGGCTAGAAGTAGATCCCACACCCGACACTCTCGAGGATGCCATAATTTTATATGTTCCTGTTGATTCTGTTGCCTCCAAAATCGATGAAGGATCCCTTCAGAGAATATGCAACAAGCGTGGAATTCCATTCTATAACATCTTAGTCCATCTCGTAATCAAAGATCTCACAATCCCTTAGAGGATTATATTGCCTACAACAGATATATGTGCTTGGCAGACTGCATCCCACCTTCAATCAGTTCATCCATTGAGTTCTGAATTTCATGAGGCTGGCTCCAACATAGTTGCATCTGAATGATTATGCCTTCCTTCCTGGCACATACCTTGTCTTTACTGAACACTTAACGAGCACCCAACCACGAGGAAATTCGATACATATACAGCTTCAAGGGCCCAAAAGAAAGTCCGTCTTTAATCTACCGGGAACCTATCAAGGGTTGTAGAGTTATCTCCGGCACATGGAACAAGTTGAGCTATTTCAAAAATGAGTGGTTCTTCGTCCATTGTCCGCCTGGATTCGCACATAGATGGCTATCTGGACATAAGTGTCATTCCATGTGCATTATATGAATTTGCCTTGTAGTATTCAAACTTAACTCATATCATATTTTTCTATCCAGATGTTCCAACGAGACCCAATAGCACTGCACGTTCATATGCCGTTAATGCTCTTATGGTCGAAGATCGAGATAACATAACCCTTTTATCAAAGGAGAGTCTTCTTGCCCATGGTTTGTTGGAAGCGGGCCATAGTATTGGTATAGTCTAAGTGGTTGCCAGTGATGACGATGATGATCACCTCTCACCTAGAGGAGGCAATATCGATCGAGATGTGTCCCTAGTCCTATGTCCTAGGGCTAGAGTTGAAGAAAATGTTGAGCAAACACAAGAAAAAGCCAAGGAAGGCGAGATAGTAAGGGAATGTGGTGAGAATGGCCAAGATAACACCGATGTGGACCTTGAGTCCCAGACTGAACAATCCAAAGACGGTCAATAGTCTGCTCCGAGGAAGAGACTAGTAGTGAAGATTTCCAAGGCACAAACTTCTACGCAGCCTCCGCCAGTCACAACTGCAAAGAAGATGCCTTCTATTCCATCAACAGACACATTTGCTGGATTAGGGCCAATTCCTACCGATTTTGGCTCCTTCGATGTCTGTAACATTAGTCTTGTAGCCATCGAGTACCTTATTTGCTTCCATAAGGATACCATCCCTACCAGTATGGGAGAGATCACTTCCATGAGTAAATCTCTAGCTCACGGTTCGTCAAGGGGACACTAGGACACTTACACATATGTGCACTTCATGCCACGACACAACACTTACTTGCCTCTTTGTTCATTGGATCTAACTTTTTCTAGTTTAATTTGTAGGATCCATGGAAAAAAGAAAATATATACTCCAATCTATGGATGATAATACAACCCGACAACGGAAATGCTATCCAAATGCTTACCATCAAGGTAGCAGTCGGGACTCAGACTCCAGCCATCGATCTAACCGCGATAGAGGTAGTCGTGATAAAGATGACCAGGATAGAGATAGCCATAGCAGAGATTATCCATCACGTGACTCAAGTTCAAGGCATCGCCCCAGGTCCAAGTCTCTTCATCCAAAGGACTTGGATAAGCATTCGGATCGTTGCAATGACATCCATCAAGCGGCACATCTCGTGCTCCACCTCTAGCTTCTGTTCCCGCTCAACAGTTGACCTCAGTCAATCACAGTCGACCTTCTGACCGCGGGCACCAAAATAGTGGTCTTGAGACTTCTCATCATAGATTTAGCAAAGAAACTGTTGAAGCTCCAGTCGTCTGTGCAGACCAACAACTTGCCGCTAGCGCTTGAATCGCTGAACTGAAGGAGCAATTTCCAAATATCTGCATTGATAGTCTTATGTTTATACCCAACTTGAAAAGAATTCCATATAATATCCAAGAGATGACCATTGCTTCCGTGATTGATGTTCATAATTAATAAAATGAATGGTCATGAGTAGCTGAAAAAATTTCCAAGGTCTCGAGGTAAGGTGGCTAATCAAAAATCTGAAACTCCTCAAGGCCGACAACAAAAGAATCATAGCATATCTTGATGCTGAGGTTGAAAAACTAAGGAAATCTCAATCCGACGCTGAGGGGAAGGCTGAGGATGCCATCAAGGAACTCGAAGATGAGAGGACCAAGTATCGGGATGAGATGGAGAAAGCATTCCATCAGAACCATGATCTGGTGTTAGAGACTGATGCCACGAACAGAAGATCGGCTGAACTGAAGGCCAGGCTTGATCGCAAAACAATGGAAAAAGATGACGCGCTCTAACAAGCTCAGGATTAGTACAATGAGCTACTCAACGCTAAAGAAGAGAGGGACAAGGTAGTCGAACATGCTAGGGACATAGATGCACTTGTCAAGAAGGATGTTGAGGCCATAAAGCAGCGGATGATGGATAGGTTTGAATCAGGATTCACCAAATACATCGCCAATGTTCTCAAGTTCTCCAACATGGAATGGCTTGTTGATGATTATCCTAGGGTTTTAGGCCTGGCTTAGGAACAAATTATCTTGTAGGAGAAAGCATTCTTGAAAGGTGGCGAGGTGGACCTTGCTCAGTTAGAGAAGGAGGTATTGATAGACAAAGAGCCAAAAGTGTTGAGAAAGGGTGGGCTCATTCTTCATCCGAAACGAGCTGCCATTGTACAGAAAAACTTGAGCGAAGGCTCGGGATCGATGCCACACGATGCCACTGCCATCTAAACACTAGGTCCTAAGCTACTACAGATTCATCCTCTGATCTTTGGTATGATCCAGAGAATCCCCAAATGCATAAGCCTACTATTCTTTCTCCTATCCTAGAGGGAAATTCTAGTGGCACTCCGACCCACACAAAACCCTAAACAGAAGAAGGTATCTCACTAACTTTCCTTATGTTTCAGAGGGTTGACTTGTAGTTGATCCATGTCACCAATCTATTCTTTTATATGTCTCAAGTTTCAGGTTGGCCCCAATCGCTCCTCTTCCTGATAAGGACTCTAAGTTGGGACAATAAGTGTCTGCAACAAAATCAGTAACCGTTACAACTTCAAAAATGATTCTTACCATCCTGGTTGAAGAAACTCCTTGTCTAATGAGCAAATGGTTGATGAAGGGATTGATGGAACTCAAGATGCTCAGATCGATGATGATGTTGTGACAACTAGAGTATTTAAACCATTGTCGGGTCCCACCATGAGCGAAAACTTGGCCTTGCCAAAGAGGTCAAGTTAAAGAAGATTGAGAAGCAAATCCTCCTTGCTACAGAGCTTAAGCAAGAGATGGTAGAGGTCATCCCTCCTCCTTTATCCATTGTCTTGCCCGAGCAGACTGTCTTTGCTGCAGTCTATATTCCTTCGCTTGGTAGCGCTCAAAGCACACCTGTGGGATCTTCGCAAAGTACTCCAGCTTCCATTCCTATGCCTGAGATTGTTTAAAGCATGCCTGTTAGATCATCATAAAGCACTCCATCCAAAGTCAAAGGAAGCGGGGGAAAGACAAAGAAGCAACCAAAAGGATCCAGTGCACCATCTTCTACAGAGAAGAAGGAGAGGAAAGAGAGAAAGAAGAGGATCAAGAAATGATCATCCATCTTCTTTGTGTTTTTCGGTTGTATAGTAGCACTTAGGCTCTTTTTGATCATCCACCTTTTGTTTTCTTGGCCAGTATTTGTGCGGACTCAGCCACTGCTTTTTCTTTTTATTTAGGCGTAAATAAAACTTGCACTTAGTTTTCCAAGTTCCATTTTGAATGTTAGTAACAAACTTTTTGTTTCATCAAATCTTTATATGAATACGCCCAAATTGCCTTGGAAATGCACTTTCCATTCAATGTACTTGTGATCCATTCCTTTTAGTGATTATTATTAGACTAAATCCTTTGCCCGTTATGTAATTTACCGGCCTTTAATCATTCTCTTGAACGTAACATAATTATTGAAGTGCCAGACTTTGGGCATTAGTTGGGGTTTACCACTTAGACCAGTAGTTGCGATATCCTTTCTCAGAGTAATGGTATCGATTGCGTCGAACGGTGGGCATTAGTTTAAATTAACTACTTAACATTGTTATATGTACATCATCATCCAGGATGTTTATTTCCAATATTCAAAGTTCATAGGTAAGCTCCCTCCTTACGCTGGGTATGGACCTTTCGTTTTGCCTACTCCGGGAAAAATATTGAGGATTGGACGGTCTTATCACATCCATTCTGGTTTATACTCATGCCCCAAATCCGAGGACAAGACCTATGAGAGTAAACGGTCGTACCACTTCCATTTTGATTTATACTCCTGCCTTCTGCCCTCGTATCAAGGGCAAGAGTTGGCGAATAAACGGTCGTGTCACGTTCATTTAAGGTTTATACTCCTGCCCCTACATCGAGGGTGAGAGTTAGTGTATGGATGGTCATGTCAAATCCAGTTTGAGTTTATATACCTGCCCCCAATTTGAGGACAAGAGTTGGTTGATGGATGGTTGGGTCACGTCCATTTAGTTTATACTCCTGCCCCAGTCCGAGGACAAGAGTTGGATGGTATCTAAGAATTCTGAGAAGAACTTCAAGGGTCTGATCATGAACCATAGAAGTTTTGGTGGGCACCTATCTCCAAGTACCTACATACCTGCATTTTTCACATGCATACTCATTCGAGTCGGTAAAGTCACAACTCTTAAGTAATGTAAAGACAGAAGTCTCGGATTCAAAATGCCAATTTATTTCATGAAAAATGGAAAATGACATATTTTTTTATATTACATGGCTTTTACCAATTTATTTCTAAGTTAAATAGCATCGTAGGTGCTTGCTATTCCACGCCATCAGGAGTGAAATCTATCTGCTAATGTAAAGACAAAAGCCGTGACATGTCTATTACATGGCTATTCCAAGTGCTTGCTATTCCACGCCATTGTAGGTGCTTGCTAGTGAAATCCGTCCAGGTGCTTGCTATTCCACGCTATCGTAGGTGCTTACTATTACATGGCTTTTACCAATTTATTTCTAATGTAAAGACAGAAGCTATGACGCCCCACCTCGAGACCCACATTAACAAAAAGTATTAGTGGGTAATACCGTTTGCTAATGCGGAGAATAAGGCTATTTAGGAGTGACCATCTATAGGCTTGTCTTAAATATCTATTGAATACATCAATAAATGCTATATATATATTTTTCTCTACCTCAAGTGGATCGACATATCCAATAAATACTTAATACAAAGCCATAGGTGATTATAGGATCTATCAGAACAAAATACAAAAACTCAAATGCAAAACACACCATAGAACAGCAGATAATCCAATATATACACACATATATAGATACATCACAGAGTATACAAAATGATACATCACATATGTGGTATGTCGACCACAATACAAACACGAGTCAAAAGAATATACATATCAGAGTATCAACAAAAAGGACTACACAAAAGCTACAACAAAAAGAGCTAGCAAAAAAGTCCATGCGGAAGAAGAATAGGCTAAGTCCAAAGGGTACCTTACCTGAAACACCTCGGTCTAACCCGAGTATAAAATACACGCGTCAGTCTAGCTAAACAAATCAGTTTAAAAGGATAATCGATAACATAAGCATAAGGCAAGATGATAATCTTCTCAAGTGAGAAGGGACAATTTAAAGTGTATGGTTACATCAAGTGATAATATGGTATCACTACAAAAACATACAATCTCAAAAGGGATAAAACAATTCATAAAATGCTAAATGTAGCAAGACTCATATCATTGGCATATCACAAATCATCAATAATGGTTTAGAGAAAATTATAGCTCCTACAAAGGAGAAATCCCAAACCCGCCATAACGGCAATCTTAAAAGCAACTCAAAGAAATCACCATCTCCAAATATGCCACATGGCAAATATATCTCCAAATAGGAGATTAAAATTGCAAATATACGCCATATCGGCAATTTTAATAAAACACCAGTGTAGGCAACTCAAATCTCAAAGATAGAACTCACAAGAGTTCAAATTCCCATAAGGTAATCGCCGTATATATATAATATCCCAAACGGCTCGAATGGCCAACAATCAAAAGGTGATACACTTAGGAAATCACAAACATCAATGAAAACATGTAACGACCCAGTTCTGATATTTGAAAATCGAATATTTAATTGATTTTAAATATTAACAAGTGAAATTAATAAGTCGAATAATTTAAAATTCGAATATCTGGATTTAATTGGATAATTAAATCGATAAATTAACAGTTGAAATTCCAGAAATAATTGAAAATTGGGTTTAATGTGAATGAAAATGATTTATAAAGTTATATTAAATCATATTGGAGTTATAGTGATGTTATAGAACTTTTAAAATTGAATTTAAAGTAAATTTGTGGAAATTGAATATTTTAATATTTAATCGACTAGTGAAATTAGCCATTTTTGGGACAGTCTCAGAATTGGACGAAACTAGTTCCATTGTATCCGTAATAGTTTGTTATTATCGGATTTCAATTTTCGTAGCAATCGGAGTTGTCGTTTGACTGTGGCAGCACGAAACGCATCGAAATTGTTTTAATATTAATTTGGCGAGTTAAAATAGTCATTTTTCAAAAAGTCTCAGATTTCGACGAAACCAGTTTCATCGAATCCGTAATGTGATATTATTGTATGGTTTCGAATTTCAAGTCAATCGGATTTATCGTTTGTCCGGGGCAAGCCAAAACGCATCGAAATCGGTTTAATTTAAAATCAATCGTTTAATTCCATAACTTGCACAGATGACCGAATTAGCTCCCGAAACATGTTCCATTGTGTTCGGAACGCGGGGTAAACCTTACGAACGCCAGGCGGCACGTGTAATTTGGAGATCGTTTGAAAAAGTCGTTTATAGATAAATTTAATATCATTTATATACGTATATATATACGTTCATAAGAGGAAACCCTAGCTTATTTCTGGTGGCCGCCACTTTACATTTCAATGGCCAGAAATTTCGAAACTTCTTCCTCAATTATCTCCAAATCCGTGAAGAATTAGCAAAAGTCGTCAACTACAAAGTTGTAGAGGGCATCAAGATCTAGCTATCCAACGGTGGAGATCGGAAACGGAGCCACGGATCGATGAGAAATCGCGTTCAAAGTCGCTGCATTTTTCACGTTTTTCGAGGCAAAAGATGCAGCCGAGTTTCATGCTATTCACGGTGAAGATGGAGCTCGCGAAGGCCTTCGAGATGATGGGTCCTGATCGTTCTAGAAGTCGACGAGGTGGTCATGAAAATTGCGGGAAGATGGACGGCGAATGGGTTCGGCTGCACTATGAATTCGCATGGGAAAGAAGAGAAAAACGAGGGCCCAGATCTGCTTAGCTCGAAATCAAGGGTCCAGATGCAATCTAGGTTTAAGAATAAAAATAATTGTTGAAAATTATTATATTTAAATCGTGTAAACTTTAAAATATCATAACTTCTTCATACAAGGTCCGTTTTGGACGAAACCAGTTTCGTTGGAATCGTATGGACGAGCACTACGCAATGGAGCTGATTTGGAGTTGATTGGAGTCAGTGAAATTTTTGGGTAAAATTAAACGTCCGTTTAATTTTATTCGAAATAAAACGCTGGAACGGAATTGAAATCAAGGTGAGAACTCCTCACTCAATCGAATGTTTTGTTTCGATTTAAATTTTAAATAGTTAGATTTAAAATTGTTGATAGTGCTTAATTGTGTGAATTGGATGATGATTGCTATTTATTGTGATAAATAGACATTATACGCCGTTATTAAGCGGAGCTTATTTATTAAAAACATATACCGCGATAATTTCACATTGAAGTGGAATTGGTATTATATATGTATATAGCAATATACATACATATATATATATATATATTGGAATATGTATATATTGGAGTTGATTTCCCGCATTGTATAGCGGATGAGACCCTATTGTGCCGCATAATAGCGGATAATATTTATAAATCCCATATACCGCGATAATTTCACTGTGAAGTGAAATTGGTATTGTGCTAACATCTGTGGATGCAGGGAAACAAGTTGGAGGGATCCGACTGGATTCCTCACCGTAGTGATTTATTTACAGATATTGTATATTCTGTTATCATATGATGATATATGATGTTTGGATGCTGTGATTGACTATTTGGTGCTGTTACATCATCGGATCCATTTTTGGAAGTTTAAAAATAAGGATTTGTAAATTATTAAAAGGATTGGTTTATTTAAATTGAGATTTTTGATTTATTTTAAAATGGTTTATATATATATAAGATTATAAAATTGATATTTTATAGATCAAAATAATTGAGTTATAAAGGAGTTTTTAAAGTGTTAAAATGAAGTATAAGTAAATCTGATAAGTAATAAGATTTATAACTTGTGAAGTTTTAAAAGAATGATTTTTGCAAATAAATGAATTATAAGTATTTAACTTATAATATGAATTTTTGGTATATAATTGAGTTATAAATTGATTTGGTTAATAAAGTGCTTTTATAAGTTAAAGTTGTTATAAAATACCAATGGAATTTATAAACATAGATTTGTAAATCTGAGAAACGACTTATTTTGATAAGTTAAGTTTATATAGCTTATTAAAGGAAGTATATTCACGATTTTGGACAGTGAATATATTATTATATAAAATGGATATGTTTTGGAGAAGTGATATTACGAAATGAAGTAATTGTTTTAAAAAGATGTTTTAAAACGTGTTAAGTATCGAAAACATAGATTTCAACATTTATTGTTGAAATAGACGTTTCGAGAAATAAGGAAATGGTGGACTATAACACTGTTGTTATAGTAAATGGTTTCCGAAAGGAAATGTTTTATATAGTATTGGGATTTATATATCTATCTAAATTTCGAATCCCTATACTAGTGATTTTGAGTTGTCGTAACAATGTTTTACGTAACATTCGTTTTGACTCAAATAAATGTTTAAGAGAATGTTTCCTTAAAGAATGAAATATATACTTAATTATGATTTAAGTATATCGAATATTTTCAAATGTCGAAAATAAATAAGATTTGAGGATTACTTATTAAATAAGTATGGAAATGCTTTTCCAATATGAAGTGAAATGTTTTGAGATTTTATCTTCAAAGATAAATTGAAATGTGGAAATTGATTTGAAATTGTTTTCAAATAGTTGAAGCGTGGAAATTATATATCTTGTAAAGATATTTTTTTGAAAGATAAATAATTTGGAAAATTATTTGGAATCTGATGATGCTATGCAGACCTATTGATAGTTAAATAACCGACTATCAATAATTACCTTGAATGGGTATTTGTTGTGATTTGCTTGAATTTGAATGCCACACTTATTTTTGAATAAGCGCTCACTATTCGGGTTAGCCAGGAAAGGACCTTTGGGTCGTATAACCCATTCCGAATTAGTGATACGACGATATGGATCGTATTGAAGATCGGTGGTGAAGACCGGGTATTTGTGAAAACGATAGGATGACCTATCGATTGTCTCTGCATCGTTAGCTATGGTATAGAGATTTCCTTTGTGATGGGAAGTTTTATCGGGATTGTGAATATTCGAATTGCAAGGGCTTCTTTGGAAGTGCCTTCGGTTCTGTTCGAACCTGGAACAGACTTGTATGGTTACATGTCTGACATTACGTTTTGAGATATAAAGCTGATTTCTTTCAAATACATTTCTGTTGGTGGCGGAGAATTTATTCTCTTAGCTTAACACCCTTCTCTGAGACATACGAGCTCAGAGGTTATGTAGTTGAAATTTATCAGCGATATATTCCCAATTTGGTAATGTGGCATGCTGAGTGTTGCTGTGAAATGATCATTGTTTGATCATTTGTGATATGATCATTTGTTTGATCATTTATCTTTGTGATCATTACTTTGATCATTTGTTTGACCCAAAGCATAGCTTTTGTATAAAGCGTAGCTTTGTGGACGAGACTTCGTCAGGGCCTCAACAACCCGGAAATTGTCGAAACAGGAATGTTGCAGCAAGGTTATGAGGGTCGCGCCCTTTAGGGTATGTCATTTCCTTCTGGAAAGGGGTGGTATCATGGTATGGAGCCCAGATGCTTACTCATGTGGAAACACTTTATTTATTATGTGTGATGATGTTACCGAGCGCTCGGATAAAGGTCCCAAAGGACCGGGGGATGACATATTCGTGAGTTACCTAGTTACAGGGGTAACCCGGCTTTGTTGGCAGAGAGCAGTTTGTCTCTCGGGACGTCCAGCCAGAGGCGATCCCATTCAGCAGTAGGAAAGGAAGTTCCTTAGCCTCACCATTTGTTGGAAAATCCAAAGAAACAATACGAACCTGTACGATTGCAATTGTATTACCTGCTATGGAATGTGGCGGTAACCTGCTATTGAACATAATAGCTATAGTAGGCATAAGTGCGAAATGCCTATGCTGGCTAAGATTAATATTATACTTTCGAAATGTTTTCTTCACTATGCACTAATAATAAAATCAAATGATTTTGCGTAGTAAGCATGTTTGATTATCATAAGAAGAAATCTCCTCCAATTCTGCGTTTGCATTGTGTGTGTGGCGGGAGGTCTTATGGTAGTTTCATTTTCCAAAAGCATTGCGGATATTTCTACTTGCTTTGTTGTTGTTTAAAGATAAACTGTTTTAGTTCTCACACCAGTCACCATGACTGACCTGGAGTTTATTGTTTCCTTCCTAAACTCTGGGTGCCCATCATTTTCCACACGGGCAGTCTAGAGTTAGGTTATCAGATCATTCTGGATTCGGGATGCTGTGGAGCTTAGTAGCGAGCTGGATGGCGAGACGTACCATTTGTATATGATATTATTTATTCCGATGTGTATTTTGTATGAGGACAAGTTTATATAACTGTCCAGTTGTGTTGTATATTGTTGTTGTAAACTCTGATGATGATGTGATGTATAAAATGATATAGTTCTTTGTTTTAAAAGATTATTCATTTATCTATTATATGTTGTTCCGCTGCGATATGTGAGATTCTGATATTTCTGTGTTCTCCTGTTATTTCTTCTTTCTCTTTTCTTCTGTTTTCTTCTACCTCTTCTTTTTCTCCATAACAATTCGGTTTTTCGGCATTCGATTGCTCGGCAGTTGATACAGTGGACGTATTAATGTCGATTTTCGAGCGACGAAAAATCGCAATCGTTACAAAACATCTCAAAAATTTTGCACGTGCATATGGCCGAAGCCTGCCAAGTCCGCTCTCTCTCAAATACAGTACCATCCTTGAAGGCAAATACGTCTCAATGGACAAATACGCCGCAATGGCAAATATGCCGTAATGGCAAACGTCTCTAGGACAGTGACCCAAAGGTCTGGTACTGGCAATATGTCTCGAAGACAAATGTGTCACAAACTCTCGGATAGGAACCTGAACAACGTTAACGTGCGTCCCATACCACACATTCGCACTCAACGGTTTACTAACCGCTAGTAAATTTCACACTCAAAGCAGTAAATTTTTTACCTTATCATATCGGTAAACTCAACTCAAAGGTCAAAACTTTGCTGCAAAATCAACAAAAACCCATATTTTTGCGTGGGTATATTTTGTTTCTGAGTTGCTGCAAACATGGCCTGAGTCCATGTTTGAGACAACATAATTCTTTCATCTCTTACTGGAATTCATCGATTCTTTTTTTGTTTGAAAGATAAAATATTCTACTATATACATACCAATTTTCAGCTCAATCTAAGGTCGTTTGGTCCTCTGTTTCATGCCTGAAAGTTTAACCCAAGATGATTTTCAAGCCTGTACATTTTTTTTTGAATTGTTGCAAACATGGCCTGAGTCCATGTTTGAGACAATGTAACTTTTTCATTTCTAGTCGGAATTCATTAGTTCTTTTTTTTGTTTGAAAGATGACGTTTTCTAGTATGTGCAACCAATTTTCAGCTCAATATGAGGTCGTTTGGTCATCTGTTTCAGACCTGTAATTTGAACCCAAGATGAATTTCAAGCCTGGGCACATTTTTGTTTTTGAACTATTGTAAACATGGCCCGAGTCCATGTTTGAGACAGCGTAACTTTTTCATTTCCAGTCGGAATTCATCGATTCTTTTTTTGTTTGAAAGCTGAAGTTTTCTACTATAGGCACACTAATTTTTAGTTCAATTAGAGGTTATAATATGGGCCTACTGACTGCTTGTGTGTGGTATTAGATAGTTAAATAACTGACTATCAAATCTGGCTAAATTTGTTGATCGTTTCGAAGAGACCAGGATTAGATTTGATTATCCGAAAACCACTTTGATCCGATTTAAGTGTTGCGAATTGTTATATCGTGAAGATAATGAAGTCCGTGATGTTTAGAGATTCGGTTTGTTCATACCCAGAATAACTTGTATGGATGAATGCTATCCACACATTGTCATCGGAGGGCAATGAACATTCCAAGTGCAAATTTCTTGAAAGGTAAACGTAGCCTCAAGCCTCATCAACCGGGAAATGACTAAAATGGGGTATGCAGCAGGGCTAAGTAGGCCGCTCCCATTAGGGTATGTCATCATCTTTCTAGGTACCATACATCTACATATTTATGGATTGGTTGTGCATGAGATCTCAAAAAGGATGGAAGACCAGGATGATGACATATTTGGTACTAGTAGTCAAGTGCTAGGCCGGTTCCGTGTGGTAGGGTACAAGATGTTCTCGTCAGACCCAGATGCATTGATCTAGAGATGCACTCATCGGAGGTAGTTCCTTACCTGGTCATAGTATGGAATCCATTCTCCAATACGTACCTTTACTATTTTGATTGTAGAGCCTAGTATGCTGGAATTTGATTAATGTAACAATTTCGGCTATTTTAATAAGTATTTGTACACAGACATTATTATAATATCACTGGATTTTCTATAAAAGTGATTTGGTTATCGTAAGGTAAAAACACGTCTATGTGGCGTGGTATTATGAGATACCTTTGATTTCAAAAGATCTTATAACTTCAAATCCAGTTGAGTGTGTTTTGTCACGTTGGATTTCCAGACTGACTTGGGTGTTATTTTATTATAATGCTCGGGTTAGACCGAGTATTACAGATTCAGGTTAGAATGCTATGGAGCTAAAGAGATGAGCTGGACGATAGAGACGTATTCCCATGCTTGTTTATTTTCCGCTATGTATGTATGCTGTATATTCAACACTTGTAAGGACAAGATATTATAACTGTCCATATTGATTTGATTGTTGTACTCTGGTGATGGTATGTATATTAACAGTTACGGTTTTTTTGTATAAAGATCTGTTATTATGTATTATATATTTTTCCGCCGCGATTGTGAGATTCTGTGTTATTGTTTCTATTTCTTTCATCTCTTCGTTTTCTTTTCCCCTAACAATCGAGTTTTTCGGCATTCAATTTCTCGGCATGTAATACAGTGGATGTATTAGTGTTGATTTCCGAGGGTCGAAAATCCCGGTCGTTACATTTGCTATCAGAGTTGAAGGTTAAGCGAGAACCTTGGATTTGATGGGGCAACTCATTAGAGATAGGGTCAGTAACACCCTAGAATGAGTTTAAGTGTGTATATATAGATATATATGAGCGTGTACTTGTTAGTGATATAAAAATTGTTTTATATTGTGTTGATTGGTCAGTTGAGTGGCTTATGGTTCCGGTCAATACGAGTAATTAACGTTATTGATAGGGATCTTTAAACACTTGAACAGAGCAATTCGACATGGTATTATTTTAAAATTGGGTAAATGAAATAATTTTATTTGGATTATCTTTTATATATTAAGGAATAATTTTTTCAGAAATTATTGTTATATGGCGTGCTTCGATGCTAGAGAATGATAATATTGATTATCATTTGTTGTTTTGATCTAATAAAGTGGTTGATATTCTAATGTAAAAAAGGTAAGCAACAAAGAGATGATTTATATAACAATTGAGATTATATAAATACATGATTTATAAGTGTGGTTTATAGATTGAAAAGGAAATGAAATTTTAGGAGTATGTTATAAATATGGTTTATAAAAAAGGGTTTAAAGGCTGGAAATTCGGGAATTTAAATCCCGTTGGTTTTGAAAATGTTTTCAAAGCTTTTGGGAAAATAATAATAGTATTATTTGGAGGTATTTTTGAATTGAAATATTTTTAAAAGGATTTTAAAGAAAATAAAAGCACTGAACTCACTTCGATCGTTGGAAAATAATTTCGGTGATGACTGCAGCATCATCGATGTTCATTTTTGAGTTTCCAAAGGAGGAATTTCTACCAATTGGATTTTTGTTTTGGTCAAACTGGTTTCGGTTTTGAAAATTCAAGGGAATAATTTGATATACCATGGGATGGTGAGTGTGTGTGTGTGTGTATATATATATGTGTGTGTATATATGATTTCAAAAACGATATGAAATACTTTAGAACAAGGTGTTTAAACTCTAGAATTTTCATTTAAATGTTTTATTAAGAATATGAGAAAAATAAGTTGATAACTTATAAAATTTGAAAAATTAGCGAATTAAAGCAATGTTTAAACTTGTTGAATGTGAATGCAAGAGAAGTAAAAATTTGAAATTGAATCATAGAATAAAATTTAGCTTAAATTAATTTAAGTAAAGTGAAATTTGAAAATTTAGCCTAAGTTAGGCTATATGAAATAATTTTGGAAATGAAATTGATTGATATTTGAAATAAATTAATAAAATGAGCTAATTAAAATAATTAGTGGATTGGATATGGTTAAAATATGGAAATTGAAACAAATGGATTGAGTCGACTGGGATTGAAATTGGATTGATTTAAAATGGATATAGACTTAAGTGATGAAGTGATAATAAACATAAGAAGTTGTATAAAATGTTAATAAACTTAAGTAAGGTTTATGAAATGATCCACAAATGAATTAATATGGAGTGAAATGACTTAAACATAGAATTTGATGGAATAAATTCTTAAGTGAGATTAGTATGGAAGGGAGTATACTAAGTAAATATTTGAATGTAAATGAAATGAATGTGAATAAAGCAATGTGAATAGTGATTGTGAATAAGGGAAGGTAAAAGAAATTGGATATAGATAAATTGGATAGAAATCAGTTGGAAATAAATACGTAAGTTATACATATATTATTTTATTCGCATGACGGTTTGATCCAGATTCAAGCACAGAATTTTGAGATAATTTATATCGATCCGAGTTAGGATTTTTCACTCGATTCTCGATGGCGAACACTGGATATGGATTTTTGGTTGATTCTGGGATTCTCTATTATATGGCTATGCAAGAAGAATGACGGTTTTTGATCAAGGAACTAGATCTGGGTCCAAACTAGAGTGGTCATGTGAACGATACTAGTTCGGAAGTGAAATTGCGTGATTGAGCGAGCGATCAGATTTGATATTGCGTATAAATGATATATGTACATCGTACGGGCTTAAGTAAAGCAAATATTGGAAATTGAAAATGCAGAATAATATGATAATGAACTGTATGATTGGATATCACTGGTATATAAGATACAGGTATTTAAAAGCAAGAGTAAATTTGATGCCTTTGGTTTCATAAGTAAAATTGGGTTGCCCGACAAAAAGGTACATGTTTAAATTGTTGTTTGATTTGGTGGTTTTATGATTGAGCCACTTGGATTTTGTTTTCTTTTGATTGGTTTGGGCCCGTAGTGGCGACTTATAGTTGTTTTGATCTAGCCGCGCAAAGGAGACGCTGGCGAAATTTTTTAAAAATCTAAAGAGTTAGAATTTTTTTAATAACTAAAATTAGATTGGAGTTAGAATCTGAAATGATTAAATGGATAATATTAGTAGGAATCTATGGATGAATTTGGAAATTTATTAGAATTAATGATAAGGTCTCAAAAAATTATTTTGGGAAGTTAAAGACTTAAATGGATTTAGGAAGTTATTTCAACTAATTTGTTTTAGAAAAAGAATGGGTTTGGACATTTTTCTACCTTGGCAATTTCGAGGACAAAATTTTTTTAAGGGGGGAGGAATGTAGCGACCTAGAATTTTGGTTATTTGAAATTGGAATGTTTAATTGGTTTTAAATATTTGGAAGTTAATTTTATAGATTTAATAACTCGAATTTCAAAATAGTGATTTATTGGATAATTTAATTTTTAAATTTTATAATAGAAAATTGTTTAGATAATTGAATCTTGGATTTTTAGTTGGATAAAAATGGTTTAAAGGCTTATTTAATTTCTATAAATTAGAATGCAGGTAAATAAAATTTTTAAATTGGAGTTATAAGTGGTTTACTCGATTTTAAAAATAACTCGTTTTAATTAACAGATAAAAATGACCTTTCCGGGCATAGTCTCGGAATTCGACGAAACTAGTTCCATTGAATCCATAATAGTGTATTATTATCAGATTTCAAATTTCGTGGCATTTGGAGTTACCATTTGGTCGTACGGGATAGAAACGCGTTGAATTTAATATTGGAAATTTAATATTTTAATTGGGTTCAAAAAGTTATCTTCTCCGTACGGTCGAATTAGGTCTCGAAACTTCTACCATTGCATCCGGAATTAGGGTATAACATTAGGAACGCCGGGCGACACGCCTCGATAGGGGTTTGAAATAAATATCTAGATTTTTTGAAATTAAATAAAAATATATTTATATCGATTTAACCCATCAGCCCACAAACTTACCATCAGCCGCACCTATCAACCCCCTACCCTACCCTATTCTACGTTCTCTTCGTATAAAACGCATCCATCTTCTTCTTTTTAATAACACAGCAGAGTAAAAGAAAGAAAAAAATGAAGATGAAACTTTAAAAATCAAAATCGTGTAATATATATTTCATGAAAAATTCCCAAACCAATTTTATAAATCATGTTTCGATGTAATCTATGCACTGATAGTCTTCTTGAGAGATGTGACTTCATTTTGATGATCGACAGTGGGATGTTGATAGTAGAGAGCTACCAGGGTTTGCAATTTAGGCTCAATTTTGAAGTCGATTTGTAAATTGGAGAGCGCCATCGAGTTTGTAGCATCGAAGAGCATTGGGAGGGAGAAAATGGTGAGTCTCGGTGCCTGGGTGGTCATCGCGACCTGGACGTAGATGTGGGTTTGCGTGATGATGTCGCGACTTACGTGATGGCTCTGGTGATTGTCGACTTGGTGCAAACAGATGGAGATCGCGAAGGGATGGAGTTTGGTGGCTTCGACTGGTGGTTTCGGCAAGCTTTTGGCGTGCGTGTACATGGAAACGTGCACGGCCATGGAGTTTTGTTCGTGTACAGGCAAATAGAATTGAGGAAGAAAGGAAATTGGGCGGGGTCTTCATTTGGGCTGGGTTGTTAAGGATAATTGAATTTTAACTAAATTAAGATAATTTTATATTTAAAATTTGTAAAACTTATATATGCGATATCTTCTTCATATAAAATTAGATTTGAACGAAACGAGTTGCATTGCGTTCATATCTACGAATGCTACGCATAGGGATTAGTTTGGAGTCGATTAGAGCTTGTAGAATTTTTAGCTAAATTCGAACGCGTTCGGATTTAGTTGGAACCAGAACGTGAAAGCGACGATAAAAATTAATGTGAGTAAATCTCACTCGTCTTGGATAATTAGTTTCATTTTAAATAGTTAAAAACTATTTATTGGCTGATTGGATGAATTGATAAATTTTTATCGGTTGGATGTTATATTATATATATAGTAGTATATATATATATATATTAGTAGTTGGAATATTCCCGCCTATTGGAGCGGATGAGACACTATGCGCCCTGCATATTAGCGGATGACCCTATATTACCGCGATATCCCACCTCGAAGCGGGATTGGTATTTTGTGTTATATAACATCTGTGGTTACAGGGAAACATGTTGGGGGGATCAACGGGATTCCTCAAAAATGTTGATTTTAATTTCATATATAGTGATATATGATGTGTTTGAATAATCTGTGATAGATTATGATTAGATTTGAATCTATCAGATGCTATAGTAGCACTGACCTAGATTTTGGTATTTTGAAATACCATAAATATTTTTTTGAATTTGAAAGGAATTCAGAAAGGGGATTTCGGAGGTGAAATATTTATATTGAGTTTTGGAATTATTTAAAGAGGTATTGTTTTGGATAAAATAAATGATTTGATTTTAAATTTGTACTTAACTATTTCGTGAAATAATTTAAATAGAGATTTCAAAATAATGTATATAAAGGATTTTTAAACAATAACTTTAAGTGATATTTGTTTAAATGTAAAAGGGTTTTAAAAATTGAGATTTAAATAGATTAGGAGAATAAAGAGAATTTGGAAATAAATATAAAATTGGTTATACTGGATTTTAAATAAGATTTTTAATTTACGAAATGGAAGTAGAAATCGAGATTTGATTGGTTTTGGAATATAGTTTGGGTTATTTAAGGAATTGATTTATAAATGAGATTAAATTTATAAATCGATTTATAAATAGATTTTTGGTAATGTAAACCTATATAAGCTGGGAAATGAGACTATGAAATTTATAGATAATGTCTATAAATAAAGTGAAATGATTATTATTTGATAAATTGGAAATAAAAATTCACGGTGAGAATTTAAAATGAGATAGGGTAATCGGTTTAAAAAGAAACGGTAGATCCTATGTTTGGAATATGAAAAGGGTTATGGAATTGGGAATATGGTTGATGTGTTATGAATCAAGAGAGATTTATAAATTGAAATTGGTTATATTGAAATTTTTAAAAAAATTATTGAGAGGCCAAGTTTGTTTTAAAAAGAGGATTTTTAATTATTAAACTATGTAGTTTTAAAACTATTAATTGGATTGAAGTATTTCAGAAATTTAGTTAATTAAATATTTAAATTTGTTGAAATGAATTCTAAGTTATAAACAAGTTTTGTAAATCGATTAGAATTTTATTAATAAATTGGAATTAGTTATTGATTTTCATTTTAAAAATGCTTTGATATTTTAAATAATTATTTAACCATATTTTTGAAATTATTATTTTATAAATATATATATATATATATATATATATATATAATTTAAAAGTAAGTAATTGGAATTTATTTATAAATACTCTCGAGACTGTAAACCGGATTTTTATTGAACGTATGTGGTTCCATAAGTGAAATATTATAATGGGATTTCTGGAAATTTAGAGGAATTTCCAAAATAGTTAGACTCGGGAACTTCGAAAATGAATCTGAATTCATTAAAGGAGTTATAAATTGTTAGTTGATTTTAAATAAGTATAATAGATAATTTTTATAAATTGTAAAAGGAATTAAATAAAATTCTGGAGATTTATGAGTTAAGTACATAATATTTTCTAAGTGTGGATATTAAAAATGATTTTGGGAAATAGACTTATAATATTTTTCCTCAGTATTGAAATTAAAGGTTTTGGAGATATTTAGTGGTAAATGATTTACATCGAAATATTTTTTTATGTAATGAATTATAAGTTGGAATTGGAAATATTTCTAAGTGTTGATATGGGTTAAAATATTCTGTTATGAATATAAGAATTTGAAATCGTTTTCAAATATTGAAATACTAAAAGGGATTATATATATATATATATTTGTAAAGATATTTTGAAATAAATATTTTGGAAAAAATTTATAATATGGGCCTAGTGACTACTTATGTGTGTTATTTGATAGTTAAATAACCGACTATCAAATCTGGCCAAATTCGTTGATCGTTTCGAAGAGACTGGGATCAGATTTGATTATCCTAAAACCACTTTGAACTGATTTGAGCGTTGCGAATTGTGATATCGTGAAGATAATGAAGACAGTGATGTTTAGAGATTCAGTTTGTTCATACCCAGAACAACTTGTATGGATGAATGCTGTCAGCACATTGTCATCGGAGGGCAATGAGCATTCTAAGTGCAAATTTCTTAAAAGGTAAACGTAGCCTCAAGCCTCATCAACCGGAAATGACTAAAACAGGGCATGCAGCAGGGCTAAGTGGGTCGCTCCCATTAGGGTATGTCATCATCTTTCTAGATACCCTACATCTACATATTTATGGATTGATTATGCATGAGATCTCAAAAAGGTCGAAAGACCGGGATGATGACATATCCGGTACTAGTAGTCAAGTGCTAGGCCGGTTCTGTGTGGCAAGGTACAAGATGTTCTTGTCAGACCCGGGTGCATTGATCTAGAGATGCACTCATTGGAGATAGTTCCTTACCTGGTCATAGTATGGAATCCACTCTCCAATACATGCCTTTACGGTTTTGATTGTAGAGCCTGGTATGCTGGAATTTAATTAATGTAACAATTTCGTCTATTTTAATAAGTATTTGTACTTAGACACTATTATAATATCACTAGATTTTCTATAAAAGTGATTTGGTTATCATAAGGTAAAAACCCGTTATTTTTATGTGTGGGTGATCTTACGAGATACCTTTGATTTCAAAAGATCTTCTTATAACTTTAAATCCAATTGAGTGTGTTTTGTCACGCTAGTTTTCCAGACTGACTCAGGTGTTATTTTATTATAATGCTCGCGCCAGACCAAGTATTACAGATTCATGTTAGGATCCTATGGAGCTCTGGAGACGAGCTAGATGATAGAGACATATTCCCGTACTTGTTTATTTTCTGCCGTGTGTGTATGCTGTATATTCAGCACTTGTGAGGACAAGTTATAATAACTGTCCATATTGATTTGTTGATTGTTGTACTCTGATGATGGTATGTATATTAACAGTTACAGTTCCTTTTGTATAAAGATCTGTTATTATGTATTATATATTTTTCCGCTACGATTGTGAGATTCTATGTTATTGTTTCTGTTTCTTCTATCTCTTCTTTTTCTTTCCCCTTAACAATCGAGATTTTTGGTAATCGATTTCTCGACATGTAATACAGTGGACGTATTAGTATCTATTATTGAGGGTCGAAAATCTCGGTCATTACAGTTAGACTTACAACCGCATACCTTTTACATGTATTAATTAGAATAGTTCACCAACTCTTATCTTGATCCTACTAAATGGGTGCTTTTCCCTTTATTGTTTGAGATATAATTCAACGTACCATATGATTCATAATTTATCAAAGAATAATTTATGTAACTTGATACGACCGTAATTCCTATATGGCATACTCCAATTATTTCTACCACTAACTACGAAGCTCCAGTTAACTGCTTGATATAGGCTATTTATTCCATCTATTGTAACTAGTTTACGGTCGAGAGTTTTTAGATCAAACATCTTAAAATCAAGAAAAAAATCTCATAGAAAACAATTTTCTACATGAAAATACATTTTGGAATATAAAACATAGTTCTCATTCTATGTTAAGTATGTACTGCTATTTTATACGATTCTCGTTTCCGATGTCTCTTCATGAAGCAGAAGTGACCATTCACTTTCTTCATCCTAATCGTGCCTTAAGTCAATCCACTCTCGTACATTCGCTTTTCATTTTCAAATGGCAAACCAGTCAAAAGGAAACCTTTATAAAAGACCATAGCAAACTCTTTACAAAAGTGCATTTGGTAATCCTTAACATTTATGGACATCAAAATAGTTGCACTTCACGTAAATCGATCAAATCGACATTTTAGTGAACTAATTCTTAGATCCTTCTTATAATACTAGTGTTAATCTAACATATCAAGATCCTTATTTTAGTCAATTATATTGAATACATGATCTTGCACTATGCTTTATTTGTTCATTTCGATTGAATTAATTTTTTTATCGAAGTTTCGTACATTATGAATCATGACTGCCTACCATATAAAATTTATATGTAATTGAATATGGATCAAATATCCACATTCTTGTATTGTTTTAGAGTTCGAAACTAATAGAAGACAATACATAGTCTCGGGCAAATAAACATGTAAGTGTCCAAATTACGAACGTATTTAGTAGTTATTTAATTAGGCGCTTGCATGGGTCAACATCCAAAATTTATTGGCATGTATATTTTAAAGTTCTATTTCTATTTGCCAATCTTAATTCAATTCATTTGTATATATTAACCGATAAGCATTTTATTAGTTATATTAATTGCCAAAACTTATTGAAATAGATTAGTTTAATTTATACATAATAGATGTTCTTACAATATTAGAAAGGGTAAATGTTACAATGCCATTTGTCTAATAAGATTCCCACTAGACTTTTATGTTTCTCAAAACCCTAAGATGAAACATAGAAGTCTTTCGACTTCACCAGTGGATGTTAGGACTCGTATGCCTTGGGATTTCGACCTTGAGGAAGCTCAACAAATCATAGGCCCGCATACAACAGATAACACCTTATCAGTTGTATCACATACTACTCCTAACCTTGTGGTCTTTGTCCTAATCTCATCTTTACCTTGAGAAAACTCTACAAACACAGAGAGATTATTCATTCATACTTACCATGTCACAACAGGCTAAGTATAATGCACATACCTTGAGGAAAGCTTAATAAATATATTCATTTATCTTACCTCATCTATTCTATATATTAATAGAATACATATAACATCCCTAGCTTGACGAAAGCTTAAAAATTAAGAACTATACAAGTAATCTATTAACATGTAAATGGTAGAAGACAACTTTTATATTAAAGATTCATAATCCATAATATATTTAATTGAGTGATATCGACTTATGGAATAATGTATTTCTTATGAAACACCCTCATGATTCAAGTGTCAAACATATTCGAATTCACAGTATACAACTATACATATGTATTTATTCCTTGAATCTAATTTTGGTTTCTTATTATTCCACCCTTGTATTATACATTCATATTAATTTATGTATAACATTTTATAATTTATTAAACTATATAATGATCTTAAGTATAGTCTTATATTAATTTTATTAATTAAATTTTATTTGGTTACTTTAATTAATTGATTAATTAACATTTAATTAGCTTTATTTTATTCAATTAAACATTTAAATTGAATATGAATACTATAACATTTATAGTTATACACATACTTCTTAATATATATATATATATATGTATGTATGTATGTATGTATGTGTATGTATTATATTATTTATTAACATTTAATTTATTTATTTAATTACACAATTTTAATTAATTATAAACTTATTTCAAAAATTATACATATTTATATATTACCTAAAATGCTTTAAGATAATGCAATCTATATATATGTTGCTTAATTTAGTAAATTTTAATCTAATTAATTTTAAATAATTTTGGAAATTAATTATTAAATTTCCAACTAAAATTTGAAAATTATTTTATAACATTTTTAAAATATTTTACTTATTTTAAATTTAAACTTTTAATTTAAGATTTATTTCAATTTAGGACATATTTTGGAAATTTTGGCCGAGGCCAAATTCAAATTGGGCACTAAGGATAACCTTTGGGCTTACTTCACCTTTCGGGTCAGACGGGTAGCCAGGTAGGGGTAGGGTACTTGATTACCCAATAACCCAACCTAGAAACTACATTTCTAAACACTCTACTAAATGTGTACGCTTAATTAGTTGGCCCTAATATTGCTAATTTAGATCGCGTAGACTATTGGGCTCTGACACCGTTATTGGTATTGGGCCAATATGTATCGGGTTAAATGGGTGAATTTTAGTTTATTTTACCATTTTGGTTTTTATTGTGCCTATGAAGTCTAAATTAATTTAATCTAAAGAAATTTTAAATAAAGTCATTATTTAATTTAATTGATTAATAAATGGATTTAATTTGTTTATACAAATATTATATAATGTGTACATATGTATCAAATACACATGTACGTGCATGTGCATGTGCAACATATAAAGCATGCATGATTTAACATGTCTATATCTAACTGCTGAGATTTACACTGCAATGAACACATTAGCCCTTTCATATACATATTTGTTGTTTTTTATTATATAATATTATTATAATACATACCTACTTATATATATGTGTGTGTGTGTGCATATAAGTTTAAAAGTAACTATACACACACACACATATATATATATATTTATATGTATACTGGTTCTATACAAATTTTTGATGAAAAGATTATATATAAATTTAACTATATAATAATTCAAAATTCAAATATAAATCTTCAACAAAAATTCAAATTTGAAATTAGATCTCGGTTTAAAAATATCCTTTGAAAATGAAAATGAAAATATTATACTTGTTGATGCCAAAAATGGGAATCAACACCCAATAGAATCTAGTAGAGATTAAATGAATAATGAAATTAAAATAGAGCAAAATCATAAATGAACACACAGATTTTATAATGATTCTGCAATCTTGGCCTACGTCCACTTCATATTTTTATTCACCTTAAACTTGATTATGATTACAAGAATGTTTGGATCAGTTGAGATCTATTAGTACAAGAATGAAGAATAAAAATGGAAGAGTCTTGATAGTAGAAAGAAGGATCCCTTTTCTGATGTCATACCTGTTGTATTTATAGGGGAACACGTGCACAGGTCGGGCTGAAATTTCGGTAGAAGAACCTCCAGGAAAAGACGAGGCCACACTAGAATTTTGACCCCATTGAGGCCCATAATAGGGGTTAGCCCCGACCCCTATTTTGCTGTCTAAATGGGGTGCAATCCGTCCAGTGGGTCCCCCATGATGTTAGCTACTTGCCCATCAAATTTTGTGCTATTCCAACTTACCAGTTGTGAGATATCACATTTTTCATAAAGTTGTGTTGCATGCATTCCGATTTCAACCGATCCCTCTAGAGGGATTAGGGCTGATCCCTCCAATCTCCTCTGATTGGGGTGCGATCCCTAGGGTAGGCTCCCTATGGTCCCTACATCTTGCTCATAAAATTTCATATGCATTGGACTTCAGAATTCTGAGATATTAATTGTTTTCCATTGAGTTGCACTTGTTTGGCTAAAATATGTCGATCCCTTTTGTACGATCACTTTTATATGATCCCTTTTATACCGATCTCTTTCTTTGGTGAAGTAATTAGCCCATAACTTGAGCATAAAACTCCAAACGACTTAAGATTTAAAATATAGCCTCGTGGGGCCTTCCTTGTCACTTTATATCGATCTCACCTAGTTTGGGACAAAAATTGAGGATATGTATTGGTCCCCTAGGCAAAAGGATAGGCACCGATCCCTTGCTTGGGGGAGATACTAATCCATACTTAGAATATTTTGGAGAGCCCATCTCTTGATCTTGGTTGATCGTTGCTTCACATCACTGCCTGCACTTGATTTCTGGACGTCACAATCATCGCTCTGGGCTACTGGCTTTGATGACAGTTGAATCTTACTTGTCCTATCAGTTCTGATATAGCCATGTCAAAATGTCGGATAACACTTGCCCCTCACGGTACGTCTTGTGTGGAATATGACGTGCTTTGAATTCGAAGCAAGTTAGAGTCGCCGGAAAGATATCCATCCAGTTTTCTGAACAGTCACTATCCTTTCGTTGAGTTATTTTCCCAAACTGTCGTATCTCTCTTTGGTCGTCATGATGCTTGGTCGGTTTCCAATAATATAAATTCTAGGTTTTATTCCATCAGTTGCTATCTGTGTCCGATTCTACAGGGCTAGTATGCTTTGACTATTTGATCCAGTTTTGTTTTTGAAAGCTTCAGGTCAAAATTCAATTTCTGTCGATTTCAAAATTTGAATTTTTAGAATATACATGGCCACGTTCTGGTATATGTCCTTGCCATTGGCTCCCGGATGTATTTGTACACTTGCAGGTCATCGCAAATTCCTTATAGTTTAATTGCAATTGGAGTGCAATTCCTTGTTTATCTTTTTTATAATGAAATAGGGTTTGTAATAAGTTACTCGAAGAGAAGGAACTTCAATTTTGATAGGAATCATGGCTTCAGAGCCATATACAAGAGCAAATAGAGTATGCCTAGTCACAGACTTGTGGGTGGTTTGGTATGCCCATAATGCTAACGGGAGTTCATCGACTTACTTATCTTCGACCTTCTCCAAATGCTTCTTCAAAATGGACTTTATGATTTCGTTAACAGCTTTGACATAGCTTGAGGGTGAGCAATTGTCACGAATCTTTTCTCAATATGATGCCGATGGCAGAAGACTTTGAATTTAACATTTTTTCGTTGCGATCGCAGCTAAAGGTTCAGCTTCAGCCCATTTGGTAAAGTAATCCACTACTACGATGGCGTATTTCGCACCACCTTTAGTAATCGATAAGGAGCCGATGATGTCAATACCCCAAGTGGCGAACGACTATGCACTGACCATTTGAGTAATTTACGTAGGTGGGGCTCTCGGAATTTTTGCAAACACTTAGCACTTATCGCCTTGTCTAGCATGATTAGCTACATCTCGATTGATAGTTTGCTAGTAATACCCGTAGCGGAGTATTTTTCTTTGTCGGGGTTTGCCCCCCGGCGTGATCACGACATTCTCCTTCATGGACTTCTCTAAAGTCTCATTTGACTTTATCATGGGCAATACACCGCAGAGGAATGGAGAAACCTTTTCTATACATGATTCCTTCTTGGATGATGTAGCATGAAGCTTTGCGGAGGACCTATCGTTTTTCATTCCTCCGTTCAGGAAGGATCCCTCGTTGTAGATAACCTTTAATCGGAGTCATCCACGACTCTTTCTCTGGCTCTGCCTCTCATACCTAGTCGATTTCCATCTGGTTTGTTCTTAGAGCTTATAATACTTCGACTGGAACCAATCCCAATTGTTGCGCATCCTGATGCTAGGGAACTTTGTCAATGAGTTAGCCTCTTAGTTTTGATTCCGATGAATGTGCGTTATGTCATGATACTCAAAGTTGGCCAATATCTCTTGGACTCGGATAAGATACGGAGCGAATCATTGTCCTTTAGCCTGGTAATCTCCCCTGACTTGGCATACTATTATTTCGGGAATCAAAAAAGATTTGTAAAGTTTTCACATCTAGTTCTTTGACAAGTTTGAGCCCAACAATCAAGGCTTTATACTCAGCTTCGTTATTTATTGCAGAGAAGTCGAGTTTCAAGGCGTAACAGATTGATCATTCCTTAGGGGTCACCAACACGACTCTGGCGCTAGAACATTGATAATTGGATGCTTCAACATATACATTTTCCATCATTTGGCCGATTCTCCACTACTCTCTAGAGAGTCGTCTGGTGTAGCGAATTCAGGTACGAAGTCTTCCAATGTTTACCCCCGGATAGCTCTCTGAGGGAGATAAATAATATTAAATTGGCTTAGCTTGATATTCCATTTAAGCAATCTTCTAGACGTCTCATGTCACTGTAGGACCCATTGTAACGGTTGGTCGGTGTAGGCGTTGATGGGGTGAACCTGGAATAAAGGGCAAAGCTTTCGTGATGTAACCAACAGGGTATGCGAGCTTTTCCAGCTTCGGGTAGTTTCTCTCAGCACCTAACAAATGCTTGCTAACATAATATTCTGGCCTCTGGATCAGATTCACTTCGCGTAACAGTGTTGTACTTATGGCGTGTACCGACAGTGCTAGATAGATGCATAAGTCTTCACGATCCAATGGCTTAGATAGGGTGGGAGGTCTCTCTAAGCGATCTACCAGAGCTTGAAACGCATTTATGCAATCCTGTGTCCATTCAAAGTTCCTCTTCCCTCTCCTAATTAAATCAAAGAAGGGGATACACTTGTTGGTCGCCTTGAAGATGAATCTGCTAAAGATGGGAACCTTCCCATTGAGGCTATGTATCTACTTTATTGTTTTCGGTGCTCGGATGTTCTGAATTGCTTGAATGTAACATCCCGAAATTTTCAACCATTCGCATCCACACATGTCAGATTTGAATTGCTCAAAATCTCAGATTGTTAATTTTAAATTTGGCAAAACTCAGCATATACAGTAAATAAATAATCACAGAATCACACACACAGAGTAATATAACAATAATGCAGCAAAAGAATAGTAGTTCATGAAGCTACTATATATATTACAGAGTTAAATAAGATACAATAGAGGTCTCGAATACATAGATATCTCAATACAATAGTTAAATACAAGATCTGAATACATCACTAGAATCAACTGAATAACTGAAAGCAGAATATATAGCCGTATCTCCAAGCGAAGCTCCAACTCCAACTCTAAAGATGAGTTTCAAACACTAAGCCACTCAGTCTGACCCTGTTAGTCCCTGAGGAGTTGGTTTTGATGACAACAACCTTACTTAGAATTAGATTATAAAATATATAATACTAACATTATTGTGTAGATATATATAGATATGTTTGCAGATACTAAAGAATGAAGAACTGTACAGTATAAAGATTCAAGATCAAAGATTGAAGATATCAAGATTCAAGACTCATGAATATCAAGAATTTCAAGAGTTCAAGTTTCCAAGATAAGGTATATAGTTAGGAATATTGTTAAAACTCATAAAAAGGCACCGACATCTTAAAATCTATTTTATTCGTGGAATGGAATCCACTTCGTGCTCGTTAAAGGGATGGAACCTATGAAAAATCTAGTGGAACATCTTTTTGTATCCACTTACTTTTATTTCAAAATGATTTTCAAAATATATAGCTTGTTTTTCAAAATGATTTTAAATATTCCTGTTTAAAAACCAAAATCATCTGTCCTGGTTTTTCAATATATTCTAGCCTTAAGATCCTTAATCCGCATTCTAACAATTGGTATCAGAGCTTTGTTTTCAAAAGTTTCATAATCTGAATTTTGAAAAGTTTTAAAATGGCTATTTTTGAAAAATCTGTTAAAACTAGTTTAGAATTGTTTAAATCATCATTGTTCCATGAGTATGCATATGAATGTTACTAAAATTCTAGTTGTCTACCCAAATTTTATAATGTGCAGGAAAGATGCTTTATGGGTATTAAGGAATCAATCCACAATGGACAATCTGTGCATATCAAAAGGAATAAGTGGATGCTCTAGACACATGACTGGTAATCCGGATATGCTGAATAATATTATATACAAAGACGGAGGACTGGTTAACTTTGGAGACAACTCGAAAGGATACGTGATTGGCATCGGCAATGTCGGTAACTCTGAAACTACTATTATTACTAATGTTTCGCTAGTTAAGAATCTAAAACATAATCTACTAAGTATTAGTCAACTCTATGATAAAGGATATAAGATTAAATTTGAAAAAGATAAATGTCATATTGAAGATACTAACTCAACCATAATATTTGAGGGAATTAGGAAAAAGAATATTTATATTCTTAGTATGAAAGTTTCAAATGATAACCTATGTCTTTTGGCAAATACAAGTGACCCTTGGATTTGGCATAAGAGATTTGGACATTTGAATTTCAAACTCTTATCTAGACTGTCAAAACATGATCTAGTAAGAGGCCTCCCTAAAATGAATTTTAAAGTAGATAGTTTATGTGATGCATGTCAATTAGGAAAGCTTAGAAAAAGTTCCTTTAAATTAAAAGATATGATTTCAACTTCAAAACCCCTTGAGTTACTTCATCTTGATTTATTTGGTCCATCTCAAATTCAGTCAATAAATCATAGTAAATATGTTTTTTTAATTGTAGATGATTATTCTAGATTAACATGGACAATATTTTTGAAACATAAAAGTGATACTTTTGAATGTTTTAAGAACTTTACAAAAAGGATTCAAAATCAATTATCTTTAAAAATTATAACTATTCGTAGTGATCACGGTGGTGAATTTGAAAATGAAAAGTTTGAGGAATTCTGCAATAAGAAGGGAATCTCACAATTTATCATTTCCAAGAACTCCACAACAAAACGGAGTAGTTGAACGTAAAAATAGAATGATACAAGAGTGCGCGAGAACTATGCTTTCAAATAGTAATTTACCAAAACACTTTTGGGCAGAAGCTGTTGCTACCGCCTGTTATATTTTGAATAGAATTTTAATTAGACCTTTAACTGATAAGACACCTTATGAACTTCTTCATGGAAAGAAACCTAAGGTATCATACTTCAGAATTTTTGGAAGTAAATGCTTTATTTTAAATACAAAAGATAATTTGGATAAATTTGATCCTAAATCCGACAAAGGAATCTTTATCGGATATTCTAATAAAAGTAAAGCTTATAGAGTTTTTAATTTAAGATCTAACACCATCGAAGAAACAATGCATGTTTCGTTTGATGAAAATTTAAAAGATTTTGAAATTACAAATGATGAAGAAGATTTAATTACTCAAAATCAGGAATCAACCGAAATTAATAATGAAATTAATCATCCTAATAAAAGGATTAAACTTTTAAAAGATCATCCTATTGAAAATATAATAGGAGATATGCAATCTATTGTTACAACTAGAAATCAACTAAGTAAAATGAGTAATGTAGCATTTATATCATCTATTGAACCCAAAAATCCTAAAGAAGCATCAACTGATGATTCATGGATTTTGGCTATGCAAGAAGAATTAAATCAATTCACTAGAAATGAAGTTTGGGAATTTGTTCCTAGACCTGAAGATAAAACTATAATTGGAACTAAATGGGTCTATAAAAATAAAATGAATGAACAAGGTGAGGTCGTTAGAAATAAAGCACGATTAGTCGCCCAAGGTTATTGTCAAGAAGAAGGTATAGATTGTGACGAAACCTTTGCTCCTGTAGCAAGATTAGAAGCCATTAGGATTCTACTTGCTTTCGCAAATCAGAATAATTTCAAATTATTTCAAATGGATGTTAAAAGTGCATTTTTAAATGGATTTGTAAAAGAAGAAGTATATGTTGAACAACCACCACTTTTTGAAGATGAAAAATTACCAAACCATGTGTACAAACTTAAAAAAGCTTTATATGGTCTAAAACAAGCTCCTAGAGCCTGGTATGATAGACTAAGATCTTATTTATTACAATCAAATTTTGAAATTGGTAAAATAGATAATACTCTTTTTATTAAAAGAAATAAAAATGATATTCAACTAGTTCAAGTATATGTAGATGATATCATTTTTGATTCAACTAACATCGAAATGAATAAAGAATTTTCTGAAATAATGACAAAAGAGTTTAAGATGAGTCATATGGGTGAATTAAACTTCTTTCTAGGATTGCAAATAAAACAGTTAGATAATGGTATTTTTATTAGTCAAGAAAAGTGTTTGCACCAAAAATGGTCACAAACCCCAAGTGTAATGAAAGCACCAGCGTATGAATACGAATCAACAGTATTCACACACAAATCATAGATCTAAGCAAGTAACAAGCAGCAATCAAGAAATAATGAACAGTGACACACAATTTATAGTGGTTCGGCTATCTCCGGCCTACGTCTACTTCAAGGTTTTTATGATTTTATTGCTCGATGCTTGAAGATTACAATTTCGTATGTTGTATTACAATTGATTTGCTGAACTAAGTCTGAATCTAAGGCAGCAATGGTGATCTGGAATAAATCTGGCAGAATCTGGGCGTTCTTTAGCTCTGAGAATTGTCTGACCTCTTTTCTGAATGACCAGGGGCTTTATTTATAGGTGTAGGAGGCAGATATTTCGCCTAAATTGAGGGGAGACCAGTTCTGGCATGTGAGGGGGCCCGCATGGCCGAGATATGGAGATCCGGGCCCACTTTGGGATCGATTCGACCCTTGGTTTGAATCGATCAAGAAATTGTCCAATCAAGCTGAAATTTGGTGTGGACATTCTTCAACATGTGCTTAAGCTTCTGTGAAAATTTCATAGCATTTGGATGTGTAGATCTCAAGTTATGATTGATTCAAGTTGAAGATTTTCGCTTCCTGGAGTCGTTCGAATCGATACGCTCGAATCGATTCGTTCGAATCGATTTTCCTGCACGCGAAGACTATGGCGTGGTGCGCATGCCTCGGGTCAACCCTCCTTTTTCTCCAAGTTTTACTGAGTCGTGGCCGAGGTTTTAGCTATGTAGACGTGGTGGATTCGAAGAGAAGGATCTGAAGGTATACTCCTTCGATTCGATCAAATGTGCGTTCCTTCGTATCGATCGAGGGACAAGTAGTTCAAATCGTTCTCTTGTGCAAGTCCTCGAATCGATGGTTTCGAGTGCCTTCGAATCGATTCGAAGCTATGCATAGCTCACGGATTCGAACAACCTTTTACTTGATGGATTCGAACCAAGGTTGGGTTTATGGTTTCGAACGTGAGGCTATCTTGTGGATTCGAAGGCGGGAATACTCTGATGGATTCGAACTAAGGGAGGCTTTGGATGGATACGAAGTGGATGGAGTCAATCTTGATGGAGTCGACCTTAATGGATACGAACCATATGGAGACGAACACAAGCCTATGTCCTTCACTTGCGTCGATGATATCTTGGGCGTACGAACTCGGATCGACTCGAGATTTGGAATGTTGTTTCATCTAGCCTTGCTTGACATGTCTTATCAATTGTAGCCCGATCCGGACTCGGACAAAATTCATCGATATCCATGGTGAACCTGCGATGCACAATCGATGTTCATGACTAATAATCATTGATTTTCAGTTAATCTTTGGGTATCTCAGCTTTGCCAAAAGTTGGGATAACATTTTGCCCCCCAAAACATGCCTTTTTGGTAAAAGGCGTGTTTTGGTCAGTCTTAAGTCGGATGCAGTGAGTTCATGTTTTACTCGTAGCTTATAGCATTTTCAATCAAGTCCATGCTGTTCGAAGCCGAATTGTTATCAATTTTTTCCAGTGGAAGTTAAGAATGAAATTCTACGGTCTCTCCATACTATTGATGGTCACTCCGGACCCTTGTCAAACCCATTCTAGATTTAGCGATTGAATAGAAAGATCCTATTGCACTCCGGCGTTGCTTTCTATCCCTTGCACTCTGGCCCCAACTAGGGCGTATAGCGATGTCTTGGTCGTTCTCGACCGATTATAGCCTCTCCGGGCTCATGCTGGATCCCATCCTGTCACTCTCCGGTGAAGGGGAAACAACATTAAGTGAGTCAATCCTGTCGCTCTCCGGCGAAGCGACTCACCTCCTGCACTCCGGTTCAGTGTATCTGAACATTAAGTGATGTCATAGCCTAAATCGTGGGCCGATCATAGCCTCTCCGGGCTCATGCTGGATCCCATCCTGTCACTCTCCGGTGAAGGGGAAACAACGTTAAGTGAGTCAATCCTGTCGCTCTCCGGCGAAGCGACTCACCTCCTGCACTCCGGTTCAGTGAATCTGAACATTAAGCGATGTCATGGCCTAAATCGTGGGCCGATCATAGCCTCTCCGGGCTCTTATCGAATCCTGATCCAATCACTCTCCGGTGAATAGGAAACGATGCTTAAGTGAGTTGATCCTGTCGCTCTCCGGCGAAGCAACTCACTTCTTGCACTCCGGACCCTGCCTCTCCGGGTAGGATCATAAAGCGATCATGTTTATATTGATATTTAATGTTTATCCTTTAACTCTCCAGTCAAAGGTTTATTTTAATAAGTGTTTCTTTATTAAATTCAAATCCTAGATGTTCAATCTCAAACACCAGGAAAAACAAGATAATGCCTCTCCGGGCGGAGCGGTCTATTTCCATCTCAGAGCATGCCTAGGGATCTCTCTGGTTCCCGTACATGAGTAAGTGGGATAGCCGTTTTATTTTGGAAATCAAATCTAAGAAAACTAATCGACCAGAGTCCAAATCTTGAATTTGGCCCTTGCCATCACAATCAGTTGATGACGAGTCGTGATCCCGATCCAGGATCATTCCTGTTAGGTTGAGGCGGTAGTTGTTCGGGTCTAACCGCCGTTGCACGTTCTCTGATATACTGCGGCAATCTACCACTCCTGGCATGTTCTTCCACCTCATCCTTCAGGTGGCGGCATTCATCGGTAGTGTGCCCATCCAGCTCATGGAATAGGCAGTATTTTCCGGTCCTGCGTTCCTGCTACGTGGGATCTCTCCTAGGTGGTTTTCGATACGGGAGTTGCCCCCGAGTTTCAGTGTAAATTCGTTCCAGTCCTGCCACCAAGTCTGTGTATTGCCTGAATCTGGGCTCTCGGAATTTCTTCCGTTTATCAGGACCATCATGCGCGTCATCCTGCTTTCTCTTTCCTTTGTCTGCCCTGGACTGTTCCCTGGCGGTTCCTTCGCCTTGTGCAACATTTATTTCCTGCCTCTCGGCTCGTGATTCCTCTAATCGAATGAATTTTTCAACTTCATGGAAAAACTCTCCAAGATCTTGCGGTGGATCTTTAGTCAAAGAGTCTTTGAATTCGGTGCCTTCTCCAACTCCTGCCACCGCCGCCATCAAAATCATCGATGGGTCCGGGCGATCTACAGAAGTCACCGTCGCATTAAATCGTAACAAAAAATCTTTTATGGACTCTCCGGTCCTTTGTTTTATTGATGCCAAAGTCATCACGCTCTTAGGTCGCGTCACGTGAACCCTAAACTGCTTCATGAAGCAATCCACAAGCTCGCCCCATGTCCTGATTGATCCGGTTTCTAGCTGCCTAAACCAAAGCGCAGCCAAATCTGATAAGAATAAGGGGAAACATCGTGCCATCACTTCCTCGGATGCTCCAAGTACTTCCATGTGTCTAATGTATTTGGTGATATGCATGGTTGGGTCTGACTTTCCGTCATAAGAATTCAGCGTTGGTAGTTTGAACTTCGGAGGGTTCCTTGCATTCCTGATATTCGGAGCGAACGGACTCCGACTAACTTCTTCCAATCCTCCTCCTGACAACCCTCCTCTCATGAGTCGTCTAACTAGGCCAATCATTCTTTCATCTCCATCCAGGGGTTGCCCCCTTGTCATGTCTCTGTCTTGCCCTCCGAGTCTTGTAGGGAATTCTGGTACGTACTCTTCGGGCGGCTCGTTAGCATTTGTGTTGGCCCTAGCCGGTTGGGCTCCTTCCAAAGGTCCTTCCGCGTCGGATCTTGCGGGCCTGCCCCCAAGCCCTTGTTGATTGCCTTCTGGTTCTGCATTCACAGCCGCTGTAGCTGGTCCAGGGTTCTGCGTCCCTGCAGCTCTCATCTGCTCGAAGAAATTCTATAGCATCTCTTGTTGGCTTTTCATCATTCTTTCCTGCATTAAGTTATTCATAGCCTCCATCTCATCTCTAGTAATGT
Organism: Allium fistulosum; assembly: GCA_030737815.1. Classification (NCBI taxonomy): domain Eukaryota; kingdom Viridiplantae; phylum Streptophyta; class Magnoliopsida; order Asparagales; family Amaryllidaceae; genus Allium; species Allium fistulosum. Next base: position 72,833,659 of record CM060902.1, read on the forward strand.
AGATCGAAGCTTGTCCTTCTCCAGCGCCAGAGGATGCCTCTTGACTTCCTGCCTGTTGGCTCCTCTCAGTTCTTTGTCTAGTTTGTCGAGTCATTGTAGAGTCAGATCTGAATCCTCAAAATTCCAAATCTAAATTTTGAATTTGGTGTAGCGGGTGCTAGTTCTACTCAGTGAAAGCACCAAAGTGTTTGCACCAAAAATGGTCACAAACCCCAAGTGTAATGAAAGCACCAGCGTATGAATACGAATCAACAGTATTCACACACAAATCATAGATCTAAGCAAGTAACAAGCAGCAATCAAGAAATAATGAACAGTGACACACAATTTATAGTGGTTCGGCTATCTCCGGCCTACGTCCACTTCAAGGTTTTTATGATTTTATTGCTCGATGCTTGAAGATTACAATTTCGTATGTTGTATTACAATTGATTTGCTGAACTAAGTCTGAATCTAAGGCAGCAATGGTGATCTAGAATAAATCTGGCAGAATCTGGGCGTTCTTTAGCTATGAGAATTGTCCGACCCCTTTTCTGAATGACCAGGGGCTTTATTTATAGGTGTAGGAGGCAGATATTTCACCTAAATTGAGGGAGACCAGTTCTGGCATGTGAGGGGGCCCGCATGGCCAAGATCTGGAGATCCGGGCCCACTTTGGGATCGATTCGACCCTTGGTTCGAATCGATCAAGAAATTGTCCAATCAAGCTGAAATTTGGTGTGGACATTCTTCAACATGTGCTTAAGCTTCTGTGAAAATTTCGTAGCATTTGGATGTGTAGATCTCAAGTTATGATCGATTCAAGTTGAAGATTTTCGCTTCCTGGAGTCGTTCGAATCGATATGCTCGAATCAATTCGTTCGAATCGATTTTCCTGCATGCGAAGACTATGGCGTGGTGCGCATGCCTCGGGTCAACCCTCCTTTTCTCCGAGTTTTACTGAGTCGTGGCCGAGGTTTTAGCTATGTAGACGTGGTGGATTCGAAGAGAAGGATCTGAAGGTATACTCCTTCGATTCGATCAAATGTGCGTTCCTTCGTATCGATCGAGGGACAAGTAGTTCGAATCGATCTCTTGTGCAAGTCCTCGAATCGATGGTTTCGAGTGCCTTCGAATCGATTCGAAGCTATGCATAGCTCACGGATTCGAACAACCTTTTACTTGATGGATTCGAACCAAGGTTGGGTTTATGGTTTCGAACATGAGGCTATCTTGTGGATTCGAAGGCGGGAATACTCTGATGGATTCGAACTAAGGGAGGTTTTGGATGGATACGAAGTGGATGGAGTCAATCTTGATGGAGTCGACCTTAATGGATATGAACCATATGGAGACGAACACAAGCCTATGTCCTTCACTTGCGTCGATGATATCTTGGGCGTACGAACTCGGATCGACTCGAGATTTGGAATGTTGTTTCATCTGGCCTTGCTTGACATGTCTTATCAATTGTAACCCGATCCGGACTCGGACAAAATTCATCGATATCCGTGGTGAACCTGCGATGCACAATCGATGTTCATGACTAATAATCATTGATTTTCAGTTAATCTTTGGGTATCTCGGCTTTGCCAAAAGTTGGGATAACAAAAAATATGCTAAAGAACTAGTTAATAAATTTGGTTTGACTACTGCGAGTGGAAAACCTACTCCCATGGCAACCAATGAATATCTAAGTAAAGAAGATCTCTCGAAAGATGTAGATCAAAAGCTGTATAGAGGAATGATCGGATCATTGCTCTATATCACTGCTAGTAGACCTGATATCATGCATAGTGTATGTCTCTGTGCAAGATATCAATCTCATCCTAAAGAAACTCACTTAAAAGCTGTAAAACGTATCATAAGATATATTAAACGAACCTCTGTTTATGGCTTATTTTATCCTAAAAATGATTCATTTGATTTAATATCATACTGTGATGCTGACTATGCTGGATGTAAATCAGACCGAAAAAGTACAAGTTGAACTTGTCACTTTTTAGGACATTCTCTGGTTTCCTGGTTTAGTAAAAAGCAAAATACAGTTTCTCTATCAACAACTGAAGCAGAGTATATTTTTGCTGCTTTGGCTTGTCCTCAAGTAATATATATGCAACAAACCTTAAGAGATTTTGGATTAAATATATCAAAATCGCCAATTTATTGTGATAATACTAGTGCAATAAATTTATCTAAAAATCCTACTCATCATGCTCGAACTAAACATATTGATATTCGACATCATTTTCTTAGAGATAATATAACTAAAGAAGTAATTACTCTCAAATATATAAACTCTGAGAATCAAACTTCTGATATCTTAACAAAACCATTAAATGAATCTGTATTTACTAAATTAAGAAGAGAATTAGGTATTTGTTCAATAACTGAAATATAAAACATAAATATATAACAAGTATAATTAAATTAAAAATAAATTAGAAGCCGAAATTAAAATACCCCTGTCGACAACCCCATATCCCACCATGTCGACATATAACGGTATTTTTTTGAAAATTAAAATTCCCACCAAAATTTGAAAAGTTGATTATATATTCTTCCATATTTCAACTTTCTCTTCATTCTCTCTCATTTTCTTCTGGTTTAACTTCTGAAACAAAGAAAATAATGGCTTCTCCATCAAATTCAAACATAAACTCGACTTTCTAATTTCACTCTCCTACTCCTGGCACTCTTCAACGCTCCATTCACGCTCATGTGATAAAATTAGAGGATACTACAAAGGATATTTTGCAAATGGTGACTGAGATTCAAGTCAAACAAATTCGGATGAGCAAAGAACAGGAGAAGCAAGGTCGAATCCGTAGAAATTTGCAGAAGTTCCTAATGGATAACCAAGCGAACAAGATCTTGATCGAAGAAGAGTCTTCTAGTGACCATGCACAAGAGGACAGCGAAAAAGAGCCAATGGAAGAGGAAGAAGCACCCTTGGAAGAAGAGGATGCACCTGTTCATGAAGTGCAAGTTGAAGACGACGACACCGTAGTTTGCGTTGGTGAAGTATGTTTTGATAAGGATGGAAACCTTGTTGAACAGCGTGGAAACTTCTGTCTCCACTATCCTAATTGTTCGATTCATAGGTCTCCTATTGTCAATAATACTCCTTAGTGTTCTTTCTTTCATTCTTTCGTTCGTATCGTTGTATATATAGTTGTTTTTATTAAAAACACATGTATATTTGTTTACATAGTTTACACACATGTAAATATAACATTATATAATAAATTGTGATGCAGCAGTGGAATAACAAAATGATGATTCTGTGAAAGTAGCAATCGATGGAATGAAGAATACTGAATGGCCCAAATTTGTTGATCCGAAGATACCGAATTCTAGCTATCCCAAACATGTTGATAGCGCACTATACCGTGTTTAAAGATCTACGATTCTTCGTACGTTGATCTAGCGTACTAGATACCATGAATCGGCTTCAGCAATCGTTGAATCGAGCGCACTCGATTAACCGAAAGTGGAGATAGGAGATCACACTCAACTACCAATTTAATGAAAGCACAAAGCTAACAAACAAAAGTTTTTATTCAAATCAACTAACTATTACAAATGGCACCACCGGCCTATTTATAGAAGTTACAACCCAACACTGAAATCTGTACAACACTTAGGTCGGCCATGACCTAAAAAACATCACCGACTTACGACCCAAAACAAGACACGAGACCTACGACTTAACTAAGGTCGGCAACGACTTATCAACAGCACAAAGAAAAACAATACAACATATTACAACTCCATATTTACAACACAACATATAGGTCGTCCACGACCTAAACATCACGATCTAAAAAATATCACGATCTAAAACCTCACGACTTAACACTTGACCGACCTAAAAACAAGGTAGCGTCTTCCAGAAGTCCAGGCGGCATGAGCTTCAGCGAATCATAGCAAGTGGCGACCTAAAGCTTCTCGCGACCTAACTTAGGTCGTAGGTCGTTCACGCGACCTAACTTAGGTCGTAGCTCGAGACTGTCTTCAAATGAAGTATCGGAGCGACCTATCTTAGGTCGTAACTCATTTACACGACCTAACTTAGGTCGTAACTCGGTAGGTCGTTCGAGCGCCTTTCCCTTTAGCTTGTTAACTCGCGAGTCTCCACTAGGTCGTTGCCGAGCTTCACTAAGTCGTTGTAGCGACTTAAAGGCCTCGTTAGGTCGTACGCGACCTAACTCTTCACCATTCTGGGTATCACTCTTCAGTAACGACTTAAAGGATTCGTTAGGTCGTACGCGACCTAACTCTTCACCATCCTGGGCTGCATCATCCTCCCCTGGCCGAGAAAAATTCGTCCTCGAATTTGCGCCCTCTTCTTCCACAACAAACTCATTCTCATGATACGGTATAAGATGTTTAACATTAAATACATCAGAAGTGTATACATCTTCCGGCAGCTTCAACTTATAAGCGTTTTCATTGATCCGTTTCACGATCGTTACAGGACCAATCTTTCGAGCTTTAAGTTTATTATATGCTCCCACTGGAAAACGATCTTTTGTTAGCACAACATATACTAGATCTCCTTCATTAAATTGAACGCTTCTTCGCTTCAGATCCGCAGATCGTTTATAATTTGCATTAGCTTTCTCCAATCATTCTTGAACGATTCTATGGCATTCCGTCAATCCATCAACAAAATCAACAGCTTTCTGAACTGTCCCCTTCGGTTATGGTACTACCGTTAAATCCAACGGCCCCTATGGTAAGTTTGAATACACTATCTGAAATGGACTGAAACCCGTACTATGGTTTATAGCATGATTATGAGCAAACTCTGCTTGACATAACTTCACATCCCAACTCTTCAGATTGTCTTTAACAAGGCACCGCAATAAATTTCCCAAAGATCTGTTAACAACTTCACTCTGACCATCAGACTGCGGATGGTAAGCACTACTGAAATTTAGCTTTGTTCCCACCATCTTCCACAAACTTAGCCAAAAATGACTTAAAAATCTAGTATCCCGATCAGAAACAATGGATTCTGGTAAACCATGTAAGCGATACACTTCTTTAAAGAATAACTCGGCAACACAGACGGCATCAGCTGTCTTCTTACAAGCGATGAAATGTGCCATCTTCGAAAACCTATCCACTACAACATATATCGAATCATTCCCCCTCTGCGTTCTCGGTAATCCCAAAACAAAATCCATACTGATATCAACCCACGGTCTAATAGGTACAGGTAACGGCATATACAATCCCGCATTCATTGCTGTCCCCTTGGAAACTTGGAAAATATGGCATCTCTCCACAAACTTTCCAACTTCCCGCTTCATCGACGGCCAAAAATAAGATTGAGAAATCAATTGTAAGGTACGATCTTGGCCCATATGACCTTCCTCATGTAACTCCTTTACAATCTTCATACGTAAACTGCACTCTGGTATACATAATCGATTTCCCTTAAAAAGAAAACCATCCACCATAACAAACTCATCCGTCTTCCCCTCCTTGACTTCGTCTACATACTTCGCAAAGTAAGAATCATCAACAAATAATTCTGGCAACACATCAAACCCTGTCACTTCAACCTTCATTGTAGTCAACACATGATTCCTTCTGCTCAATGCATCTGCCACTCTGTTCGTAATTCCCGATTTATGCTTCACCACAAATGTAAATTGTTGTAAGTATGCAATCCACGAAGCATGCCTAGCAGCAATCTTGTCCTGTCCCTGCATATGCTTCAATGCCTCATGATCAGTATATAAAACAAATTGTTTATGAAACAAATAATGTCTCCAATGTTTGATAGCTTGCACGATAGCATAAAATTCCATATCATATGTACTATATCTCATCTTTGCTCCCGATAGCTTCTCACTAAAATATGCAATAGGACGACATTTCTGACTCAACACCCCTCCAATCCCAACCTTTGATGCATCAGTATGTAATTCAAACAATAATTGAAAATCCGGCAACACTAGAATCGGTGCTGTCGTCAAAAGCTCCTTGATCCTTTCAAAAGCAAATCCTGCTTCCTCCGGCCATGAAAATTGCTTCCCTTTCATACAATCAGTAACTGGTGCCATCACGCTACTGAAGTGTGGAATAAACCTTCGGTAGAATGATGCCAAACCATGAAAACTTCTAACTTCTGTTATCGTCCTGGGTTGTGGCCAATTTCTGATTGCTTGAACTTTATTCTGATCCACCTGTATACCTCCTCCCGATATAACATATCCCAAAAATAAAACACTATGCGTCATGAACACGCATTTCTTCGTTGCAGCATAAAATTGTTCTTGTTGCAATACAATCAACACTTCTCTCAGATGTTGCAAGTGTTCTTCTGGACTTCCACTATATATCAGTATATCATCAAAATACACCACCACGAATTTCCCGATAAAAGATCTAAAAATTTGATTCATCACCCGCATGAATGTACTAGGTGCATTCGAAAGACCAAACGGCATAACCAGCCATTCGTACAACCCTTCACATGTCTTGAACGCTGTTTTCCATTCATCCCCTGGTCTGATTTGAATCTGATGATAACCGCTTTTCAAATCAATCTTCGAAAAGATAGTAGCCCCGCTCAACTGATCCAATAAATCATCAAGTCTCGGCATTGGAAATCTGTATCTCACAGTAATCTTATTCAATGCTCGACTATCAGTGCACATCCTCCATGTTCCATCCTTCTTTGGTACTAACAAAGCTGGCACCGCACAAGGGCTTAAACTTTCCTGCACACGCCCCTGTTCAAGCAATTCTTCCACTTGCCTTCTCAACTCCTCATGTTCTTTTGGACTCATTCTGTAGTGTGGTCTATGAGGTAATACAGCTCCTGGAATAAGATCAATCTGATGTTGAATATCTCTCAACGGTGGTAACTCCGTTGGTAGCTCCTCAGGAAATACATCGTCAAACTCTCCCAGCACTGGTTTCACTTCTTCAGGAATCTCAACCACATCATTACTCTCCCGTCCAATTAACAGAAATATTTCAGGTTCCTCTTCTACCTCCTTAACAAACTCCTTCAAAGATAGCAACGTTTTAAGCTCTTCAATCTCCTCCAACTTATTTTCCTCTTGTTGTCTCTTCTTGGGAACTAGAGTAATCTTGGTGCCTTCAAACATGAAACTGTAGCTGTTCGTACGACCATCATGTTGCACCGCTCTATCATACTGCCACGGCTTCCCCAACAACAGATGACATACGTCCATATCCACAACATCACACCAAATTTCATCCTTGTATTTCTTCCCAATTGAAAAATTAACACAAGCCCTTCGTCCAACTTTCACCTCCCCACCTTTCCTCAACCAAGCTAACTTGTAAGGTTTCGGATGCTTCTCTGTCTTCAATGATAATTCTTCACAGCTTCTGTAGAGATAATATTATCACAACTTCCCGCATCGATTACAAATTTGCAAACCCTTCCCAAGATAGTACAAGTTGATTGAAAGATGTTACTCCTCAACCAGCTAGTCTCTTCCTCCTGCTTCGGTGTCAAGCAATCCCTCCTCATCATCAATGTATATCCATCATCTCCCGATAACAACTCTTCCTCCTCAACCGGTAATGAATTAAAACATTCAGCCTCCTCACCCTCATCCTCACCCTCAGCAATCATCGTTCGCTTCTTTGGCTTTGGACATTCATTACTTTTGTGACCAATCTCCTGACAGTTGAAACATTTGATACCACTATTGATCCTGGTCTTAGCAACTTCATTAACAACCGGTTTTGCAACAGCCTTTGAAACATTCACACTGCTACTAGCCCCTTTCATTGGATTGTTAGAATTTGTAAACACACCACCACCACGTCTCCCTTGTTTCTCCCAAGCAAGTGCTTTCTGATGTGCCTCAGCGACAGATCTGGGATCAAACATATTCACCATGTCTTGAATCTGCATTCTCAACCCTCCAACAAATCTAGCTGTTAGCTGCTCCTCCGTTTCCATTATATCATTCCTGGCAATAAGCTGATAAAATTCATCTGCATAATCATTAACAGTCTTCGTTCCTTGCCTCAAGTTCTGCAAACGTTGATACATGAGAGACTGATAATTGTAAGGTAAGAATGTAGCTTTCATCAACTTCTTCATCTTCTCCCAAGATTCAATCTTTGACTTTCCCATCCGTTCACGTGTAAGTTTGGTTTGCTGCCACCACACAAAAGCTCTACCCCTCAACCTTGTAGCAACCAACTTCACTCTACGATGTTCTGGAACCTCCTTGAAGTCAAAAATCTCCTCCACATTAGACAACCAATCCAAAAACTCCTCAGCTTGCATACCACCTTTGAATTCTGGAATTTCAGTCTTCATCCCCGATTCCCATCGACGATCATCCTCAACATCCCTATATGCATTTCGTCCTTGGTCTCGATCTCGATAATGAATATTGCTTCTATCACTCTCTTCATCATAATCACGTGTATTTCGATATCGATCTCGACCATTAACATCTCTTCGATCACGCATGTCTCTTCTACTATGTCGTTCTTCATCATGATATGGTTCATACTCAAACTCACGTTGAGTTCTTCTTTCATCATCTCTATACTCATGCTCATGGTGATCTCTTCTCATCGAAACTGATGATTCTCTTCTACCACGATCATAATGTGGCGACACACTCCTCGCTTTCGTAACCGATGGCGAAACTCTATTTCCTCCATGGTTCGAGATTGGCGACCTCCGTCTTTGATCTTGATTCATATCATTCATCAATTTCTCTAATCTTCCAATACCTTCGCCTAACTTCTCATTGAATTTGTTACTTATGCGTTGTTCCATTTGTTCGGCATCTTCCCTCTTGTACAAATCTTCAATATTTTGATGTCGATTAGCTCTCCTCGGCGGCATGATTAAATGAAAAAAACTTCAACTCTCGGTATGAATAAGAATAATGCACGGCCTTCACTTGCTCTCGGCTCCAACTTCAAATTTCAAACACCTTTCAAACTTAGATCCAAAATGAGATGGATCAAAATCTTCAACTTCGTTGCAACTTAGGATGAACACGACTTGAACTTCTTCGAATAATAATTGGCTCCAAGACTCGGCTTAGCTATGATTGGCTAAGTCTAGCTCTGATACCAAATGATGCAGTAGCGGAATAACAAAATGATGATTCTGTGAAAGTAGCAATCGATGGAATGAAGAATACTGAATGGCCCAAATTTGTTGATCCGAAGATACCGAATTCTAGCTATCCCAAACACGTTGATAGCGCACTATACCATGTTTAAAGATCTACGATTCTTCGTACGTTGATCTAGCGCACTAGATACCGTGAATCGGCTTCAGCAGTCGTTGAATCGAGCGCACTCGATTAACCTAAAGTGGAGATAGGAGATCACACTCAACTACCAATTTAATGAAAGCACAAAGCTAACAAACAAAAGTTTTTATTCAAATCAACTAACTATTACAAATGGCACCACCGGCCTATTTATAGAAGTTACAACCCAACACTGAAATCTGTACAACACTTAGGTCGGCCACAACCTAACAAACATCACCGACTTACGACCCAAAACAAGACACGCGACCTACGACTTAACTAAGGTCGGCAGCGACTTATCAACAACACAAAGAAAAACAATACAACATATTACAACTTCATATTTACAACACAACATATAGGTCGTCCACAACCTAAACATCACGATCTAAAAAATATCACGATCTAAAACCTCATGACTTAACACTTGACCGACCTAAAAACAAGGTAGCGTCTTCTAGAAGTCCAGGCGGCATGAGCTTCAGCGAATCATAGCAAGTGGCGACCTAAAGCTTCTCACGACCTAACATAGGTCGTAGGTCGTTCACGCGACCTAACTTAGGTCGTAGCTCAAGACTGTCTTCAAATGAAGTATCGAAGCGACCTATCTTAGGTCGTAACTCGTTTACGCGACCTAACTTAGATCGTAACTCGGTAGGTCGTTCGAGCGCCTTTCCCTTTAGCTTGTTAACTCGCGAGTCTCCACTAGGTCGTTGCCGAGCTGCACTAAGTCGTTGGAGCGACTTAAAGGCCTCGTTAGGTCGTACGCGACCTAACTCTTCACCATTCTGGGTATCACTCTTCAGTAACGACTTAAAGGATTCGTTAGGTCGTACGCGACCTAACTCTTCACCATCCTGGGCTGCATCAAATTGTGTTCTCTTATTCGTATATTCTCGTATCTTTTGAATATATAGTTTATTAGTTAGGAAAAGTAGTTATTAAGAGTTTAGTTTAAAGTTAAGTATTGATTATGTATGATAACACTATCATTATAATCACAAGTAATGTAGTCTTAGTTTCAGGGGGAGTTATATAGAATTATAATTATGGAGTTATATGGTTTTTTTTTTGATGACAAAGGGGGAGAAGTATAAAATAGGATAGTTAGGCATAGATTAAGGGGGAGTTATTAGAAGTATTAGGATAGAAGTGATATTTTATAAACAAAGGTTGTCATCATCAAAAGGGGGGAGATTGTTAGTCCTTGAGGAGTTGGTTTTGATGACAACAACCTTACTTAGAATTAGATTATAAAATATATAATACTAACATTATTGTGTAGATATATATAGATATGTTTGCAGGTACTAAAGAATGAAGAACTGTACAGTATAAAGATTCAAGATCAAAGATTGAAGATATCAAGATTCAAGACTCATGAGTATCAAGAATTTCAAGAGTTCAAGTTTCCAAGATAAGTTATATAGTTAGGAATATTGTTAAAACTCATAGAAAGGCACTGACATCTTAAAATCTATTTTATTCGTGGAATGGAATCCACTTCGTGCTCGTTAAAGGGATGAAACCCTAAGTAGGATGGAACCTATGAAAAATCTAGTGGAACATCTTTTTGTATCCACTTACTTTTATTTCAAAATGATTTTCAAAATATATAGCTTGTTTTTCAAAATGATTTTAAATATTCCTGTTTAAAAACCAAAATCACCTGTCCTGGTTTTTCAATATATTCTAGCCTTAAGATCCTTAATCCGCATTCTAACAGACCCGAGCGTAAAGCAAAACACAAAACACTCAAGTCAAGATTAACATTCTTATATCAATAAATCCAACTCAAGTGAAATATCAACTAAAATACAAGTAACTTAAAGGATGTTTGGGATAACCATCCTCTAAGGATCCGTTAAACTATTTACTATGTAGTACAATACGCTATTATAATAATGTCTAAAGTAAAGTATACTATTTAAAAATAGAGTTAAGGCTTTACATTTTCCACCTTAACACATTTTTAGGTGTGCCAATAGTCTATACAGTACCGTAATACCCCGTAAACTGGAGCTACCAGAGGATACTCTATAGATACGACACAAATCAAACTCGTAGTAAAGCACGCTAGGGTAGGTGACACGGCACAACTAGGCAATGCCAAGGTGGATATACCAATTACACTTCTGGGTCGGTGGTAACGAAGAGCCGCAATAATAGCCCACCTCGAGCCACACTCCTGAATCAAGGGTGCGCACCAAATCAATCACAAAGTAATAGAATGGCATACGATGGAGTGTGTCCGATCAGAGGAGCTACCTCATTAACCCGTCAATTGCTCCTGTTTTAGCCACCTTATGCCAACTCACGGGAGTCAGATCCATGTATATACCTCATATAGGATCGTCGCCACCATCCTACTTCATTCTGGAATCTCCACCGCGTACACAGTTGTTAAAGTGGTTTTTGGTATCGACAAAGAGTATGCCCATATCTGATCCCGGTCTCTTTAACAACCCATCGTTATTATAACACCGCAGTCATTTCAAAATAGTTTATACTTAAAACCAATCATTTCCATTTCAAAACCCATATCAATACGATATCTTTTTCACTTCAATATATCATTTCGAAAATCATATCACTTTCCAAAGTTATAACGCTTTCGAAATCATAAGTCTTTTAAAATCAAAACACTTCGGAAATCAAAACCCTGAAATTCATAACACTTTCCTTTAAACAATTTAGATATTAAATATATTATATAAAATAAAATAGTTTATAAAATAGATCAGTTTATATTAAATAGTTATAAGTTAAAATAGTTTATAATAAAATAGTTAGTATATTAAAATAGTTTATATTAAAATAATTTATATTAAAAATGATTTATATTAAAATAGTTTATATTAAAATAGTTTATATTAAAAATGATTTATATTAAAATAGTTTATATTAAAATAATTTATAAAGTAAAATATAAAATAGTTTTAAATATAGTTAAAAATACTTTATATAATAAAATAGTTTCCTCAAATTTCACAAATCGATTCAAATCAACTTGAGTTCCAAAATTCAAACTTAATTAAATCTTAATTCATCAATTTCCACTAAATTCAGTTTCTTAATAAACCATTTCAAATTATATCGATTTCAAATACAGATTTGAACCACAAAATAAACCCTTTCAATTTCAATATATATTTCAAAGTTTTATATATATTCAACATTCCAAAACTAAATTCGATAATTTCATATATACACATCAAATCCACTTTACTATTATTTAGTTTTGAAATATTTATTTAATCATTTCAATAACATCTAAATACAACTTCAATTTACAAATTTAAATAAACAAAATATCCTATTTAAATTTATATATTTGAAATATTCGTTTAAGTCACTTTTAATCAATTTCAAGTTATAAAACATATCTTTAAAATTTCAAATTTAATAAATTTCAAATCAAACCTATTTAAGAAAAATTCTTAAATAAATATAATTTCAAATCAATTATAAATTTATCTTTCCAACCTGAAACATTTCAAACTCTATATTTGAAAAAATATATATTAAATAAATACTTAAACATATTATATATTGGTTAAATCAACTTTAATAAATCTTTAAAATCAATATTTATTAAAACCATATATTTCTTTTCAAAACCATAGAAATCATTTTCAAAATGTATATATATAGACCAACAGTGTCTGTATATAATTTTCTATCCTATGGTCAAGTGATACAGATATTTATCATTTCAATCCGCAATTATATATATATATATATATATATATATATATATATATATATATATATATATATACGGGTATATATCTTTTCAACCTGGACTATTAAAATTGAAAATAATGCCTCTGTGACTTGGAAGAATATTTTACAACTAAGAGATGATTTGCAGAAGCATTTAGACAGGGATATTGCAAATGGCACATAAACACCGACCTTTGGAGAGACCCATGGTTAAATTCAAGAAGCTTTATCGAGAGACCAGGATAGTATCTCAGATTATGGAGCTCCTAATCGCAAAGTGGCTGACATAATAAACAATGGAGAATGGCAATATAACAACTTGCTAATCTCACAGTATAAAGAAGAGATTCGAGAGAAAATCATTCACAGTGACAAAGTGGAGGATACATGGTCCTGGAAGAGGAACTCTAATAGTAAATTTAGCTTCAGGGAAGTTTGGGAAGATTCAAGGAACAAATATCCTATAGTCAATTGGTCTTAGGTGGTGTGGAGCAGATCAAATAGCCCAAAAATGGCGCATACTCTATATAAGGCAATTCTCGGAAAGCTACCAACAAAGGATAGATTGCATAAATGGGGGATTGTAAACAATACAACTTGTAATCTATGTCATATTGAAGATGAATCACATGAACATTTATTTTTTGAATGTGAATATTCCAAAAGAATTTGGGGTATTCAAAAACTGAGATGCCTATGTATAAACAATGTTCAGAAATTAACCGAGGAAGTTGATTACCTGCACGGAGGGAGTAATCTCACGGAGCTGATGAAGGAGATTGGCAAAATTGGACTCACAGCCACTTTGTGGCATCTCTGGAGGGAGAGGAACTGTCGGGCTTTCGATGACAAACAACAAAATGTTCAATTTCTCACGATTGATAAATAGAGACATCAGTATAATAATTGGGAGGATACCAAGGAAGATGCTTACCATGGCAACGGAACAAGAAGCACGACTAATGGAGAAGTTGATGTTGAAGGTATCGAACGGACGAGGTCAACTAGAGAGCTGGGAGCCGCCATAACCCTAAAAATGGAAGTTTTTCTAGTTGCGTTGTATCTTTGTCTTGATTTGTCTGTCGGAGAAGCTTTTTGTATATTATCTTATGATTCTGTATTATGCTATTTTGGGCCGCAAAGCCCAACATAATCAAATTTACCCAGTTTCAAAAATTTTTTTTTTTCAACCAGCAGTCCCAAATTCAATTCAAATGAAAATCGCTTGGGTTTATCATTTCAACCCATAACGATTTTCTCCTATTCTACAGATCGTTCGGGTATGTATCATTTCAACCCATATTGATTCTATACTTACAGGGAGCTTGCAAAGTGATAACAGATATGATAATAATATAACAGGCATATATCATCAAATGTAAATAACAGATAATGATGTCAGTTGTCACAGGTGAATAGATATGGATAATGGCATATATCTTTAACAATGTAAATAACTAGCAGCAGCATATTTCAATTGATGTTTCAATTGAAATCAAATTTAATAAATAAAAGAACGTTAATTGTTAGTGATTGCTCACCTTTCGAGGCTAGATATATTTTGACAAAGAAATGAGCTACGAATCCAAGCACGAATTCCAAACAAAGCAAGATTGGCACGAATCGACGATTAAAGCAAAGCTGAGCTGGTAATTACGAATTGATGAACAATTAGAATTGGAAGATATGAATTGAACTAAATAAATAAACATATTATTATTATTATTTCCATGAAATCAATATTTAATTTAAAACAATATTAAAACAAACAATATATATAATTAAATTCATTGTTTTAAATTAAACACATATAGTTAAACATATGTATTATTAAAATTTCAGTACAATAGATCACCTCTTAGAACAATTATAAATCTTTACATTAAACATAACAGGCTGATATACCCTATATGTATATACTTTAAAAATTTGTATAAATCCAATACACAACTTTACATTTTTTTTCAACTTATAATATAACTAATATACTGTATATAAACCAAAATTCACAATGTGTGTGTGTATATATATATTACACAAACTAAAACATTTCGACACAAAGAACTGTATAATATAATACAAAGAACTAACATTCAGACAGTAAGGTAATATAATACAAAACAGGTAATATGGACATATGTTTACAACTAACCTTTATATTCAAATAATACATCTCTCTATATATATAACTTGAAATCAATAGACAAAGGACTGTGTAATATATATACAACTTATATATATGCTCGAAAATCCAACATAAAATAATATATATATCTCTTGTACAAACAAATATATATATATAACAGCACCCAGTATACAAATACGAATTAGCTATATATATGTGTGATATTTTTCTTCATTCCAAAATATTAACAAACGTATATATATACATTTCAACTAAAAACAAAACGTATTATATATATAGTTCAAATATTAACAATTATAAATAGAACGTATTATATATATACTTCGAACTATCAACATCTATATATTAAAACAGTCAATACCAAAAATCCAGATATATGGATGCACTCAGACTTATATATAAATACCGTTTATTAAGAAGTGAAGGAGGCTAGATATGGAGCGGCTGCTCATACATGAACGATGCAAGCCGAGTACGGTAGCGGGGTCGAAGGCTGTTATGCACGTGCCTTGAGTGGCAGTGGGAAAGTTGGGCGATCAGATCAAGTCGGGTTGTCACGAGGCGGGGTCTGGGTAGGCTCGAGTTCAAGCAGAGAGAGGAGAGAGGAAGTTGCTAGGTCGGAGAAGAAGGAGGCTACACGTATGCGGGTTTCAGCGAGGCTGCACGTGTAGCAGCTGAGCGTGCCTCATGCGGCTAAAATTTTTTTTATGGAAAAGCATTAATGGAGGTCGGTTGTAGGAGAGCATGCATGGTGGTGGGTTTGCACAGAGGGGTGGAGACGGGAGATGATGAACAATGACGTGGAGTTGCTAAGTTATGACTTGAAATAGGTAGCAGGCTATGACTTCAAACAATTTCCTCTGTTAACAATGAAGGTGGAACAACAAGAAAGAACGGAAAGAAAACACAGCAGAGGAATATGAAATGGAAAAACAAAATGAACCGACAAAAATGAAAAGTGAGAGAATTCATAATAATAATAATAGCTAGTGGTTATTCGAACGGTGGAATATTGGAAGGTCACACAAACTAATAGGCACAAAACCAGTACCGATACGGTTAACAGTTTCACGGTTTCCGCTGTGTACCGGACTTCAAAACACAGAATTGAATACACCGTAGAGATCAGCATGACGAAATGATCAAAACGGTATACAGATATCAGTGTTACGACCACCCTATCAAAAGTCGATATCGGTATCAAAATGCTGCTATTTCGCCGAAAATAAGAACAACGGAGCCATAACAGTCCAAATTTGATGAAAAAGAAGATGATGTCACACTCAGAAGATGATTTAAAATTTTTCTATAGAAAAATATTCAGGTTTGGAAAACAGTTTATTATCATTGGTTTTTAACTGATTTGAATTGGAATAAAATTTCACAAGAAAATTTTCTTCCATATTATCAAATGAAAATTTACCATTTGCTTTGTTTATATAGACGTATTCCAAATATCAAACTTTTATTACAAAATTTTATTATTCAAAAATTCACAAAATTTCAATCAAATATATTAATAAATCAAATAAAATTATTAAAAATTTACGGGTCGTTACATTGAATCTTCTCGGGATTGGCTTCGACTCTGTGAGAGTTGACGATGAAGCCCCGAAATTTCCCTTATGCAACACCGAAAGAGCATTTCAAGGGATTCCATATTTTCGAAGAACACCGAACATCTTCTCTAAGTCATTGATGTGGTCGCTTGATTGTCGTGACTTCATGAGAATATCATCCACTTCCATCGATCGCCCAATCTGGTCTTTGAACATCCAGTTGACCAGTCTTCCATAAATAGCTCCAGTGTTCTTTAGTCCAAAAGGCATCACAACATAGCAATATAATCCTAGATCGGTAATGAAGCTGGTGTGCTCCTAGTCAGGGATGTACATTGGGACCTGGTTGTATTCGAAGTATGCATCCATAAATTAAAGCAATTCATATCCAGCGGTTGAGTCTACTGGCTGGTCGATCTTCGAAAGTGGAAAGCTGTCTTTCGGGCATGACTTTTTTAGGTTTGAGTAGTCGATGCATGTTCGCCACTTTCCATTAGTTTTTCTCATAAGAACTAGATTGGATACCAATTTTGGGTAGAGGGCATCGTGGATAATCCCATTTTTTCTGAGTTTATCCACCTCCTCTTTAAGTGCAGCTGATCTCTCTAGATCTGTGCCGCATTGCTTTTGTTTCACTGGGATATTCCTTGGGTCAATATTCAATCCATGGGTCACGATAGTTGGTGAGATCACACACATATAGAAGGGCCCAAGCGAACACATCAAGATTCGTTCGGAGAAAACTAGCTAATTCCTTCATCATCGTTGCACTAAGCTATGATTCGATCTTCAGTACTCGTGATGGGTTACACATGCTTTGAGCGATTATTTACAATAGCTGAAAATCAAGCTTATAAGCATGTCGAATCAAATGTCGAGTAGGGTTTAGGCTCATGTTGCGTGGAGCTACATAGCTGGCTCTTGCTTTGGGTTTGAATCTACTTATGTATTCGAGTAAAGCGCTTTCCATTCAATGCACTCATGATTTGTTACTCGTCTTTCAGGTTGGAGTGATAGTCAATCGCCCATGAGCCTGGGCATCAAGCCGATGGTTCTATCTCTAAGCATCATTTTGGTCGTAGCCTCAAGTCATTGTAAGCACTAGGTATGAATTACAGTATTGAGCCAATCTTTAGATGATCACACTTATACCCCTGGTCTAGGGTTGATAAATATACTTCATAGACAGTCGAGTCTCATCGTAACCGTGTTTACACTCCCACCTAAGCTCCAAAGACTTAGAGTTGATCAACGAATGGTCCATTCACATTCACCTTGTTTCTCAGCCGTGCC
Organism: Allium fistulosum; assembly: GCA_030737815.1. Classification (NCBI taxonomy): domain Eukaryota; kingdom Viridiplantae; phylum Streptophyta; class Magnoliopsida; order Asparagales; family Amaryllidaceae; genus Allium; species Allium fistulosum. Next base: position 72,851,652 of record CM060902.1, read on the forward strand.
CCTAAATCCGGAGACATCGATAAGTAGGAAGACAAGTCATGTCCACTTTAGCTTTATACTCTTTCCCGTTGAATCGTGGGATCAGGTTAGTTGATAGAAGGCTAAGTCTCGCCTATCTTGGATTGTATTCTTGTTTTTCCTTCCAGTGGGAAAACTTCGATGCTCCGTCGGATTTTGGGTATGAGTTAGGTACTGGACGGTCAATCACGTCCACTTTCGGCGCAAAAGTCGCCATAAACTGGGCGAGGACCTGAAGAATAGATGGTCAAGCCAAATCCAAACAATGGTTGATGCTCTCCCTACCTGACCAAGGGCAAGGATCAGAGTGCAGAAGGTCGAGTCACATCCATTTCGTATTGCTCTTATAATTGACTCATGGTAAGAGTCAACGAATAAACGGTTGCGTCACATTCATTCTGAGCTGGACAGTCAGTCATGTCCATTTTGATTTATATTCTTCCATCAGATCTATGGACAGAGTTGGCTCAAGTGTAGTCGGGTCATGCTCATCAGGTTTCATACTCCTCCTGATGGATCGTAAGAGGGTTTTGGAGAATGAATGGTCAAGTCACACTCATTCGTGATTTATTCCCCTATCCATACTCTTGCGATCGGATTTATTCGAAGGACGTTCGGGTCATATCCGTTTGTGTTTGGTATGGATCTATATTAACCGTCGACCTAGCGGCACGATATAGAAAGCTATGATCACATTGCCTATCGATCCAGTGGTATGATATAAAATGTCTGGATTGATATTGCCCATCGATCTAGCGGTACCCGTAGCTTCGGACATCATTTTGATTGGTTTTGTATTGAGGCCTCCTTACAGTCATTGCCTTAAGTCGTAAAGAACACCGAGCCTTAGCTATTGTGAGCTGTCGTATTCAAATTTTAGTGGTTTGTACTTTACCCCCAGTTTTGGGTCGGCGGAGTTAGTTCGTGGATGGTCGAACCTCATCCATAGTATGTTTATACACTTCCAGTTGATTTCAGGTCAGAGTTAGCTAATGAATGGTCGATCGCATTCATTCGTTTGCTTATGCTTCGATCCATACTCTAGGGATCGAATTTAACTGATAGGCGATTAATCACACCTGTTTGATGAATATAATCTAGTCCACGCTTTGGGGATTTAGAGTTATCGCAAAAAATGGTCGAATCACATTTTCTTTGGTCAATTTCTTTGCCTCCAGTTAAGGAAAAAAGTTGACGAGTGGTCGCTAGTATCATGACCACTTTAATTTCAAGTTTCTCCCATTGAATCATGGAGAGGAGTTGATTAGCGGATGGTCGAGTAACATCAGTCCTGTACTTTATACTTAGCCCATTGTATCATATATGGGAGTCATTAAATGAACGGTTGAACCATGTTCAATTTTTGTCACTACTCTTGCCCATGCTCCGAAGACCAAAGTTTGTCAATGGGTAGTTTTTTGGACCCTTAAGGTGTTTATACTTCAAATTACACTCTAGAAGCTAGAGTTATCAATGGATGGTCGAACCGCATCCATCTTTTTGACATATGCTCCTTCCGTGGGACTAAGAGTGAGAGATAGTGAGTGGATGGTCAAACCACATCCACTTTGTAAGTTTATAATCCATCTATCATGGCATAGATTAAAGTTGGCAAATGAAATATCATGTCACATCCGCTTTATACTGGATGGTCGAGTCGCATCCGATTTTGTTGCATATACTCTGGTCAATTCTTGGGTAATTGCATTTGTTTTCGGGAGGTCAGATCACTCCCGTTTAGAGTTTGTACTCTAGTTCACGCTCTGGAAACTAGAGTTAGCTGATGTGTGGGTAGTCACACCCATTTGGTGTTTATACTCCAATCTGCACTCTGGAGACCAGAGCCGGTCGATAGGTAGCCAGTCATATGCATCTGGTGTTTATACTCCAATCCGCACTCTGTGGACTAGAGTTGGTCGATGGGTGGTCAGTCACACCCATATGTTTATAGTCCAGTACGCGCTCTAGGGACCAGAGTTGGTCGATGGACGGTCGTACCGCATCCATCTTTTTGGTGTTTATACTCCGACCGCACTTTGGGGACCAGAGTTAGTCAATGGGTGGTTAGTCACACCCATTTTCTATTTATACTCTAGTTTTCAAGTCGAGGTAAGAGTTGCCAGGGCTCGGCAAGGATAAACTCCAATGGAATGGAATTCTCCCCCCAGCATTAAGGATAAAAGTTAGCAAATCGGCGGTCAATTCACATCCACATTGTGATTGTAGCTCTTCCAATCAAGTCGAGGAAGGGAGTAAGTGATGGATGGCTAGATCACGTCCATGCCTGTGTTGGACGGTCAGGTCTAGTTTCAATTTGCTTAGTACTCCTCCCAATAAGTCGAGGGAGAGATTTGTCAAGTAGACGATCAAGTCACATCCACCTCAAGCTGCAGTCGTGTCTATGAGTTGAGGGCGGTGATTGATGAGTAGGCAGTCAGTCATGCCTACTTTAAGTCGAGCTTTCGAACTGCCCCTTGCATCCAGGGCAGGAGTCAATGTGTAGACGATCAAATCACATCCACTTTAGTTGGATCCCGACATCGCTGAGTTTAGGGAGAGGCTTTTTTTTTGGCAAACTTTTAAGTATGAGCCGGGGAGTGGATGATCGGGTCACATCCTCTCCAAGTCTTTTTTTAGTCTCCAAGTCAAGTGTGAAGGTTGATGAGTGGACAGCCAGTCGTGTCCATATTACATTGGAGTTTGTCCTTGCCGAGTTCTGACAAGGAATTGATGTCCTATCAGGATTGATGTAGAAAATAGGAAGTGGATGGTTGAGTCACATCCACTTTCCGTTTCAAGTTCGTGCCCCCATGTCAGGGGCATATTGTAGCTAATGAGCGGTTAATCGCGCTCATCTTGATGATCCTCCAAAGGTCCTATCATGATCTGTGGAGGTTGGATGGCGTCCAACTCTAAGTACTTGGTCACCTGCATCATTTGGAAGTAGTTTAGTTCAAGTTGATCGTAGTTCACACCATAATTGAAATTGAAATAAATCTTATTAATAAGTGAAACAGAGTCGTATGCTTCCACTTTGCTCCCACCCTTCTCAGTTGGAAGTTGACCGTAGGTGGTCTAATTGATAATCAAAGTTCTTTAGTGATCAGATGTTCCTTGCCCGCCATTCTACAGGGCTTGCACATGCGATTGAAACTTTCCTTTCCGGATTAGCTTTCCTATCGCATCTCGGAGGTGTCTGCAATCTCTGGTGTTATGACCATGTGTATCTTGAAATACACAACATTTCCCCAATTTCTTCTGGATTTTGATGGACCCTCTCGAGGCAGATTACCAGTACTACTTCGAGTCATGAGTCTCTAAGTAGATGTTTTTCCATTGAATCATTTAAAGGAGTATATGAGTCAAATTTTGTGATTCTGGGTCGTCTCCTAGAATTAGAGTCCTCATCTAGGGAATTGTTATGGCTGGACTTGCTTTAAATCCCTTTGACCAACGGGCCTGCATTTTTCTTTTCCCTAGTCTGCTTTGCCTCCTCCTTACTTAGGTTTTGGTTTGCTTTGTAACAAAAACGATTCAAGGTCATACGAGGCTCTCCAGGTAACCAATCGCTAAAGTGTGTCTCAAGGTCGATTCCCCTTATCAGGGCCATCATTATGATATTCTCGCTGGAATTGCTCACTTCAGTAATAGCGGTGTTAAACTTCTGCTAGAAGTCTTTGAGCAGCTTGCGTGCTACTTGGAATTAATTGGATAATGACATCACATCCTTGGTGTGAGTCGCATGCATTCTAGGTTGCTCGACAAACTTCTGATCCAGTTGTTCGGATAAGGAGATGGACTTGGGTGGTAACTAAGAAAACTGCATGATCATTATTCCTTTGAGGAATATAGGAAAGCATCTGCATTCGATGACATCTGTCGCTCTGGCAGGATCCATGTGCCACTCGTGCTTCACGAGATGTTGTTGGGGTCTATGTTTATAGAATACGCTGGCATGGTCAGCACATTAAATATCCTAGGATATTTTGCATGCTGAACGGCTTCGACACATAGGTTTTGACTTGGGGAGATGCTCCAATCATCATCAGTCTGGTCTGTCTTCAAATTACGGCTACTTGTAATGCTTGTGAATGATGTATGCATGGTTGTCCAACATTTGAATGGTTGAGAATGCCGATCGAATGACGAATAGGCTTGGATGGGGTCGTTGATCGGTGACGATCCCCAAACTTTCACTCAACTGGGGTGCGATCCATATAAGGCAGTAAGAAGGCCTCTTGAGGTTGCACACCAAGTTTCAAGTCATTTGGAGCCTGTGAGCCCGAGTTATGACCGAAATAAGATGGACCGATATTGACGAATTGACGATAATTTACTTGGAGTCTGACCTGAGAAAATTTGCTGTTTGCTTGGAGTTAGTCCCTAGTTCGCTTGGAGTCGCTGAATTCGATGTGCTGTATAACGACCCATATTTTTTCCGATAATTAAATTATTGAATTTGATATGATTTTGTAATTTAATGTTGGAAGAAAATAAATTTTATGATGTAGGAATGAGGGAACAAACTAGAATGAAGTTTAATAATGTAAATTTAATGTAATAGATGACTAATTGAATGTAATCTCATGTAATTGTAATAATTGTAAGTTATAATTGGTTATAAATCTAAACTAAGAAACTAAATTAAATGTTATATTAATTGGTGAAATAATATGTAATCAATTGTAATTAGATAGCATCAGTGTTGTGTAAATGGTTATAACATTTGTTTGTAGATAATAAACTTATACATGTAGTTAAATTAAGTAAAAGGTAACGATTGTTATTTATCACCTATTTATTTGATTTGTTGAGATTAAATTGGAAAACAATTGCAATTAATCTACTTAAATATTTCAGCTAGTGTGGATTAAAATGATAATTGAAGAATATTGATGTAATAAACGTAAACCAATGTTAATTATATCCATTAGATAATGATTGATTGAATAGAAAGAGTGAAACCAAATTTAATCAATTTATTTGAATTTAAATTATAATTAATGGATTTATTGCAATTGAAATTAGACACTGTAATTAGTGCAATAATTAATATTGAATTGACATGGGAAATTAGTCTAAAAAGATTGTTAATTTCCGTGAAATTAAAAATGATAAAAAATGGTTAATTATAAAATTTGAATTGAAAAGTGATTCAATTAATTTAATAATAATTTATTTAATTAACATGAAAATAACCATTTTGGCCACTGTCTCGGATTTCGACGAAGCCAGTTTCATCGTATCTGTAACAGTGAATTATTGTAGAATTTCAAGTTTCGTAGTGACCGGACTTGTCGTTTGATTGTGCGGGCTTGAAATGCACAGAAATCAATTTAATGAAATCAATTTGAAATAAGCTGATTTTAAAAGCTAACTTCTTCATACAATGGAATTAAGACTTGAAACTTGTTCCATCGAGTTTGAAAATATCGAAAACATCTATTTTGATATATGGGATGACCCATTTTTGTTTTGGAAGCGAAACGGGCTTTTCGGGTCGTTATTGTCGTTCGAACCAATTAGATATGTTCATTCTTTCTTATCGGGCCTTGTCCATATAAATAGATTTTGTTTCTCAAACCCTAGCAGCCATCCAGTTATTCTGTACGTACAATTCTATCCGCCTTTTCCTTTCTTCCAATGGCAGAAACATATTTTCAATTCCAAAACCCTAATCCAATTTCAAAATCAATTTCAAAATTCAAACTCACCAAATCCTATCATATTATATATCATTGGAGAGCTCTCAACGAGCGCAATCTAGATCTACAGTTTGTTTTTCGATTTGGGTCTCTATGTCCAAAATTTGATAGATAATTCTCGGACGTTCGTTTGGAGGTTAATCAACGGCGATGGATCGTCAATTTGAGCGTATGGTTGCGTGGAGATGGGCGAGGGGAGTTCATCAGTGATAGTCGTTTATCAAATCACTGGTCAGATCGTCGTGAAAAATTGAAGTAGGGCTCAAAACCTAGTGGCGGCGGCTGGCGATTGGGGATTCGTACGGTGTTGTGGAGGTGTCGCGAATGACTGGTAGGGTCGGCTCGCGATGGGGTTGGCTGCGGCGGTTCCTGATCAGGTCGATGACGATGGATTGGTGTGGCGATATCGAGGTTTGGCCAGCGACTTCGAACGTGTTTAGTCACGTACTATTGTCGATCAGCAGCTAGGGTTCCTAAGAGGTAAAGGAATTTACAAAAATGCCATTGTGTTATATTTAATTTAAATTTAAATTTTCTAATTACCATAACTTTTACGTCCATGCTCGGATTCACGTGTGGTTTGTTCCACTGTGATCGTATTGAAATTACAGACATTTTGGAACTAGTTTAGACAAATTCTGAGACTGTTGAATTTTGGGCTTATTTTGGATTTCAAATCGATTTTGAAATCAAAGGTGAGTGTTTTGACCCACTCACAACTACTAAATTATCTTATGTTAGTTAAATTTAAATTTATGATGTGATTTGAAATTGATTGACTGCTGTTTGATATATTTAAATTGCCATTGCAGTTAAATATGAATTTATTGAATATAATTACCATTTAATTTAAAATTAAATTTTAATTTGCCTGTTTATACCTGTTAATGATAATCAGTTCTCTATTGATGTTTATTGGTTGATTTGAATGATGATTGCGATGGATGTTTGATTGTTGATATTGGATGACTGTATGTTATATTTTATATTGTTATAACACTTCAAGTTCCCTATGGGTTGAAATGATACATACCCGAATGATCTATAGATTAGGGAAAAATCGTTATGGATTGAAATGATAAAGCCGAGCGATTTTATGGACTTTGAATGTTAATTCGGGATTGAGGGTTGAAATGATATATACCCATAAAATTTAAATTTATTGCGGATTGAAATGATATATATCCGTATCACTTGACCATTGGGTAGAAAATTAAATACGGACACCAGATTGGTTAAATTAAATGATTTTAAATCCTTAAATTTTGAATTCAGTTAAATGATGTTTTGAAAAAAAATTTGATTTGTATAAACTGAATTATTTTCGAAATCCAAGCTTTAATGAATTGTTATGTAACAGCCCGATATTTTCAACCATTCGCATCCACACATGTCAGACTTGAATTGCTCAAAATATCGGATTGTTAATTTAAATTTGGCAAAACTCAGCATATACAGTAAATGAATAAATCACAGAATCACAGACAAAGAGTGATGACATAATCAGCAGTGGAAATAAATGAATAGTAGTTCATGAAGCTACTATATATATATATATATCAGAGTTAAAACAAGATACAATCAAAGTCTCGAATATATAGAAGTCTTAATACAATAATCAAATACAAATATGAATATATCACATGAGTCAACTGAATAACTGAAAGCTAAATAGATGGTTGGATCTCCAAGCGAAGGTCCAAACTTGTAACGACCCGCTATTTTGGACCATTCAAATCGACAATAAATCCACACATGTCGGACTTGAATAATTCAAAACAATAGATTGTTAATTTAAATTGGCAAAACTCAACATATACAGTAAATAAAATAATCACAGATCACATACACAGAGTAATATAACAATAATGCAGCGGAAACAAAAGAATAGTAGTTCATGAAGCTACTATATATATAACAGAGTTAAACAAGATACAACAGAAGTCTCGAATACAATAGTCAAATACAATATCAGAATACAGCACTAGAATCAACTGAATATCTGAAAGCTGGATAGATAGCTAGATCTCCAAGCGAAGCTCCAACTCCAGAGGTGAGTCTCGAATACTGGTATACTCGGTCTGACCCTAGCGTAAAGAAAACACAAAACACTCGAGTCAGGATTAACATTCTTATATCAATAAATCCAACTCAAGTGAAATAACGACTGAAATACAAGTGAGTCAAAGGATGTTTGGGATAACCATCCTCTAAGGATCCATTAAACTATATATACATATACAGTAGAATACGCTAAGTAGATAATGTCTAATCGGTAAAGTACGATATCAAAATAGCGTTAAGTCATGGCCCATTCCACCCTTAACACATTTTTATTCCCAAGAGCATATACAAGACCGTAGTTTCCCCAAAACCGAAAGTCACCAGAGGGAAATCCATATACTAAAGGTACAAATCGAAATCGTAGTGGTCACGAATAGGATAATCAGTATGACAAGGTACATGAGGCGATACCAACTAGGATACTAGTAGTTGCGTGATCCGGACTGATGTTGGGCATAGCAGCTATTACCCCAACACCGCGAAACAACACTCCCATAATCGAGGGGTGCACCCAAATCGAATCACAAAAGTAATAGATATGGTAACGAAGAAGTGTGTCCGCTAGAGGTGGCGAACCTCAATGGCCCGGCGCGGCTCCTGTTTTAGTCATGTCAGGGGTCATCCAAAATCGTTCTCTTTCTTCAGTCAACGCGTTCACCAAACCATCCACTTCATTCTGGATCAACACTCCGCGTATAATAGTTATTAAAGTGGTTTTCGGTATCGACAGAGAATATGTCCATATCCGATCCCGGTCTCTTTAATAACTACGTATTATTTCACCGATGGTCATTTAATAAACTTTCAAAATAGTTATATTTCAAAACCGACACATCATTGCCATTTTAAAAACCATATCAATGCGATATCACTTTTGCTTCAAATAAATCCATTTCCAAAATCATAGTACTTTTCTTTTAAACAGTTTATATATTAAAATTAGTATATATAATAAAATAGTTTATAAATAAAGTAATTTATATCAAAAATGATTTATATTAAAATAGTTTATATTAAAATAATTTATAAAGCAAAATATCATTAGTTTAAATATAATTTAAAATTTCTTTATAAAATAAAATAGCTTCCTCAAAATTCACAAATCGATTCAAATTAACTCGAATTCCAAAATTTTAATTTAATCAAATCTCAAATCATCAATTTCAATTCGATTTAGTTTCTAATAACCATTTCAATCTATCGATTTCAAATACATATTTAAACCATAAAATAAGCCATTTCAATTTCAATATATTTCAAAGCTTTAAATATTTGACATTTCAATAACATCTAATACAACTTCAATTCACGAATTCAAATAAACAAAATATCTCATTTAAATTTATATCATTTGAAATATTCATTAAAGCCACTTCTCAACTAATCCAAGTTATAAAACATATCTTAAAATTTCAATTTTTAATAGATTTCAAATCAACTTATTTAAGTATAATTCTTAAATAATTAAGAATTCCAAATCAATTCAAATTTATCTTTCAACCTGAAACATTATAAATTCTATATTTAAAAAATATAAACTTTACATAAATACTTGAACATATTTCATATTGATTCGAATCAACTTTATTAAATCAACTTTAATAAATCTTTAAAATCATTATTTATTTAAAACCATATATTTCTTTCAAAACCGTAGAAATGTTTTTCAAAACATTTATATATAGACCAACGATGTCTGTATATAATTTTCTATCCTATGGTCAAGTGATACGGATATTTATCATTTCAATCCGCAATTTAAAATATATTCGGGTATATATCTTTTCAACCCGAAATCCCCAAATTCAATTTAATTTGAAAATCGCTTGGGTTTATCATTTCAACCCATAACGATTTTCTCCTATTCTAAAGTCCATTCGGGTATGTATCATTTCAACCCATAGTGATTCTATACTAACAGGGAACTTGCAGAGTGATAACAGATATGATAATAATATAACAACGGTAACAGGCATATATCATCAGTATAAATAACAAATAAGGGTGTCAGATGTCACAGGTGAACAGATACAGATGATGGCATATATATATATCAATATAAATAACAGATAATGATGTCAGGTGTCACAGGTGAACAGATACAGATGATGTCATAGATATAGCAATATAAATAACTAACGGCAGTATATTTCAATTGTCGTTTCCATTGAAATCAGATTTAATAAATATAAGAACGTTAATCGTGAGTGATTGCTCACCTTTCGAGGCTAGAGATGCACGAGAAGATGACACAGATACGCACACTGATACGGACACAAAGATTGAGTTACGAATCCAAGCAAAACAAATCGGCACGAATACAACGATCAAAGCTGATAACAGAAATCGATGAAATCAAATCACAACATTCAACATAGCAACAAATAAAACATGTCATTCATCAAAGTTTAACAATATAATTCTATGTGCTACCAAGATCGAAATGGTCTGAAATTTGGTATGAATAAAGATCGAAACTTGTATTTCAAACTGCAAAAGATTCATTTGTTTTGGACAAGAGACGAGAAAAGTTACGATGTCACGAACATAGACTCAGGCCATGTTTGTAGCAGTGTAAAATAATTCTATGTACAAAAGAATAGCTGTCTGGGTCTAACTTCCAGATCCTCGACCACTAATCAAACGATGTCGGATTTTACTGAAATTTGACAGGCATAAACTAGGTAACTTCGAATCTTTTTTAAAAATAGAATAAACCCATTCCGACATAAGACAGAAGAGATACGATGCGTCAAACATGAACTCAGGTCGTGTTTGCAGCAGTGTAAAATAATTCTAAGTACAAAAGAATAGCTGTCTGGGTCTAATTTCCAGATCCTCGACCACTAATCAAACGATGTCGGATTTGGCTGAAATTTGACAGGCATAAACTAGGTAACTTTGACTTCTTTTTAAAAATAAAATCAACCCATTTCGACGTAAGACAGAAGAGATACGATGCGTCAAACATGAACTCAGGTCGTGTTTGCGGCAGTGTAAAATAATTCCAAGTACAAAAGAACAGTTGTCTGGGTCTAACTTCCAGATCCTCGACCACTAATCAAACGATGTCGGATTTGGCTGAAATTTGACAGGCATAAACTAGGTAACTTTGACTTCTTTTTAAAAATAAAATCAACCCATTCCGATATAACATGAGTGAGATATGATATCGTGAACATGAAGTCTAACTGCTGTTCAGAAAACCAAAAAAAAGAAGAAAAAAATATAACATGCAAATTTCCTTTTTGTTTTGAAACCCATACTTATATTACTAACAGAATATACATAGCTTACTTATATACTATCATACTTTGAAATCTATAAGCTAACCCTTTATCATATAACAACAAATCCTAAACCAAAATATTTATGATACTAACATAATGCTTGCTTCTTCACGGACCAATATATATGCAGCAGCTAAAATATAAACATATATGAATAACACAACACATAACCACATACATATATTTCGAAATTATGCATACATATATAAAACATAATATACACTAGTTTTTAAATACACATAACATCAATATATATACATATACTATGCTATACCAACTTACAGAAAAATATATAATAGTTTGACATATGTATAAACTAATATATTAACATATAATGTATATCATACCTTATATAAACATGCAACTGAAGGGAAAAAGGGAAGAAGCGACTGCCGGACCGAGATGTAGTTCGAATGGAGGAAGTGGAGGTGAGTGAGTGAGTTGTTCGGCCAAAGTTCCTCATGATGGAGGTGGGTTGTGTCGGTGGCAAGTGGTGGCTCGAGCTGCGTGGGTTTTGAGGCTCGGCCGGTGTAGAAGGCGAGTTGATGTGGAACGGAGATGAGTTTTAGTGAGGTCGGAGGTTGCTCAGGCCAAGAGTAGCTGGTGGTCTCGTGGTTAATGCGGCTGACGTGGCAAGCGCAGTGCTTGGCGGAGGGGAGGAGTCAGGAAACATGCTCGGCTGTGGTGTGGTGATGGCGGTGTTGCCGAGTGCCGAATGTGGAGAGGAAGTTGGGGTGGCTGTTGTTGCCGTGGTGAGGAGCGATGGTGGTTCCGGCCGTGGGTGCTTCGGTGGTGTGAAATGAAAGAGGGGAGAGAGATGGGGAGCGAAGCGAGGAGGTGGCGGAGGTGTGGGCCATGGTAGGCTCGGGCGAGTGTTGGCCAGTACGTGGAGGAAGTGGCGACATTCACGCCATCGAAGTGGTGATGGAATTTGAAGCGGAGATGGCTGCGTAGTGGCCAATGGAGAGGCGGGGTTGCGTGGGTCTGGCCAGGAAGAGGAGGCGCGTGAGAGAGAGGAGAAGATCGGCCGATGGAGTTGCTCTTGCAAGGGTCGGGTTCAAATAAACGAGAGGAGTAGGCTTGCTCAATAACATTTCATTTAAAAATATATATATTAACAAATATGATTTTGCTGTGAGAGGAGGAAGAAGCTTTCTAGTTACTATAATATATAAAGAAGCATTTAATTTATTATATCACAAATAAAACAAAGTTAACAGCTGGAGATAAAAGGCTTGATGGGATTTAAAACATGACTTCTGATTCACGCAGCCAGCAATTAATGAATTGAAGTGATCGAATGAACCCATCAATAGTTGTATTCTATGAATTTTAAATGGCCCGAGGCTGGCAGCTATTTGATTTACGTGAATCATGTGGACAGTGAAGGGTCAGGAAACCAAAAGACTCCAGATATTGTACCTGTATGGTTAACCGTTTCATAGTTTTCATCGAGTACCAGACACCGCAAAACACAGATGAATATATCATGGAGATCAGCACGACGAGACGATCAAAATGGCATACAGATGTCAGTGGTATGGTTGAATTATAAAAATTCGAATTTTCTAATAGCGGAAAATGCAAGAAAAACGCTGAAAAATAAGATCGACGTAGCCAAAGATGTTCGAATTTGGAAAAACGACAAACTGAAATTTTGCTCAGAAGATGGTTTAGAATTTTTCTATGTAAAATATTTAGGTTTCGGAAACATTTTATTTTCATCGCTTTTTAACTGATTGAATTGAAGTAAATTTACGCGCGAAATAAACTTTCATATTTTCGGACGAAAATTTACCAGTTGCTATGTTTAACTAGACGCATTCCAAATATCAAATTTTTGTTTCAAAATTTTATCGTTTAAAATTTCACAAAATTTCAATAAATAACGTTATTAAAACCGGTTAAATTTACGGGTCGTTACATTCTCCCCCACTCAAAACTTTTCGTCCCCGAAAAGGAACGAGGTAGGAGAATAGAAATGACCAGAAAGAAAACAGATTTGAAATACAGAATAACAGTTAATTTAAACCATATAATTTCAAATTTAAATTAATTGATATTCAATAATTGATGTAATCCATTTGATTTCACTAAAATCAATCTCAACTACTTCTAAATTCATTATCTTATTATCTCATTTTCTTCAATTTACAATTTCTAAAACCATAAATTTGAATAGTCTTTTATTATAATCATATTTTCTTCAACAATTTTAAATTCTTCTTTATTCCAAATTATTGTTAAATTTATTCTACTTAATATATCTAATCACATATATTTAACACATATAAATTAATTTAAACTATAAAAGGTTTGATTTAAATTAATTTATATTTACTAATTGCTTTTATATTCAAGGTATTTTCATAAGTTGATCAAATTCAATTTGTTAATTCTTTCAGAACAAAATTTATTATATTCATCTCATTCAATTAATTATTTTATCATCTTTATTAGCATTTTTTTTATAATTAAAATCTAGTGTATAACATTTATTATAAACACTCAAATTTTATTAAATCATTTTATATTGCATATTACCCAATTACATTTTAACTTCTGAATAATTTAGGTAAGTTATATTGAAATGCAATTTAGTACTATACAAATAAAATTTTCAAATTCAATTTTCAAGTTTAAATATTTATCCAAAATTTAGCTTTATTTATAATTGAAACAACCTTTAACAAAATTTTAAGAATTTAATTTCCGTTTAATTTCAAACCCTTTAGAGATAATTATGTATATACTATATATATTAAATCAAATCAAATTTAAATAATATACCTATATATATAAATCAAGTCATACTTAAGAAATTCAAATTAAAATATTTTTTTCCAAACAAAACCGTAGCAAAGCTACAGAATGGTTTCTCCACTTCGAAACTCGAAAATGAATGTCGATGATGCGGCCGCCATCACCGAAATTATTTTCCAGCGACAAAGAGAATAGAGTACTAATTTCAACATTTTAAAATTCTTTGAAAATGATTTCTATTCGAAAATACCTTTAATAATATACACTTTAAAACCAAAGTTGAAATCACCGGTAATCAAATTCTCAAATTCCCGATTTTTTTAAAATTCATTTCGATTCCAAATCAATTTATAAACCATGTTTATAAATTCATTTAGAACAATAAATGATAATCAAATATTATCATTCAACAACCAATTTAATTAACTATTTAATTCCAGAAATTTTTACTTATATATTTATAATATAATCATACAAAATTATTTCATTTCCAAATTTGAAAACAATATTGTGTCAGTTTGCTCTGCTCAAGTGTTTTGGAAATCCTATCGATAGCGTTGATCAGACGAATCGATCGGAAACCCAAATCAACATCAAAAACTCAAACAACACAATATATTTTAAAACATTTAAATATAGATTTACAAATACTCTATCCAAGAATAAATTTTCAAAGCAAGGACAGCGATTCAAATTTGATTAATTCAATCAAAGAAAATTTTGATTTGAGAATAAGTTGGAACGAAAGATAAGATGATTATTTAACCGAATAAGGAAATAGATAATCTTATATAAATCGTGGGCAACCATAACCGGGTCAACCGTGACTTCAAGAATAAGATCGATGTGGAATTCCGAGGTAAATTGACATTCGAACTCAAGAAATAGAATTCAAGTATAGCAGGAGATAGATAGCATCGTAAACCGAGGATACAGAAATCTCCGGTAAATCAATGCCTATTGTAAAGGAATTTCACCCCTTTACAAATTATTCGAAGATTGGCGAGACCGTCGATTCATTATAAGGGCCATTCGAAGTGGAGTTATGGGATGCTCCAGAATCGAAAGAAGACTAATAATGAGGGACACGAATGAATTTTTTTGGAATCGCAGGGAACATTCCAAAAGCCAAAGGAATCGAGTCAAAAGGAAGAGGTTGAAACTCGAATGAGAGTGATTTTGTAAATACATTTACCCTATATGTTAAGTTTTGCCTAGAGCTACCAAAGCTCTGATACCAACTGTAACGACCCGCTATTTTGGACCATTCAAATCGACAATAAATCCACACATGTCGGACTTGAATAATTCAAAACAATAGATTGTTAATTTAAATTGGCAAAACTCAACATATACAGTAAATAAAATAATCACAGATCACAGACACAGAGTAATATAACAATAATGCAGCGGAAACAAAAGAATAGTAGTTCATGAAGCTACTATATATATAACAGAGTTAAACAAGATACAACAGAAGTCTCGAATACAATAGTCAAATACAATATCAGAATACAGCACTAGAATCAACTGAATATCTGAAAGCTGGATAGATAGCTGGATCTCCAAGCGAAGCTCCAACTCCAGAGGTGAGTCTCGAATACTGGTATACTCGGTCTGACCCGAGCGTAAAGAAAACACAAAAGACTCGAGTCAGGATTAACATTCTTATATCAATAAATCCAACTCAAGTGAAATAACGACTGAAATACAAGTGACTCAAAGGATGTTTGGGATAACCATCCTCTAAGGATCCATTAAACTATGTATATATATACAGTAGAATACGCTAAGTAGATAATGTCTAATCGGTAAAGTACGATATCAAAATAGCGTTAAGTCATGGCCCATTCCACCCTTAACACATTTTTATTCCCAAGAGCATATACAAGACCGTAGTTTTCCGAAAACCGGAAGTCACCAGAGGGCAATCCGTATACTAAAGGTACAAATCGAAATCGTAGTGGTCGCGAATAGGATAATCAGTATGACAAGGTACATGAGGCGATACCAACTAGGATACTAGTAGTTGCATGATCCGGACTGATGTTGGGCATAGCAGCTACTACCCCAACACCCCGAAACAACACTCCCATAATCGAGGGGTGCACCCAAATCGAATCACAAAAGTAATAGATATGGTAACGAAGAAGTGTGTCCGCTAGAGGTGGCGAACCTCAATGGCCCGGCGTGGCTCCTGTTTTAGTCATGTCAGGGGTCATCCAAAATCGTTCTCTTTCTTCAGTCAACGCGTTCACCAAACCATCCACTTCATTCTGGATCAACACTCCGCGTATAATAGTTATTAAAGTGGTTTTCGGTATCGACAGAGAATATGTCCATATCCGATCCCAGTCTCTTTAATAACTACGTATTATTTCACCGATGGTCATTTAATAAACTTTCAAAATAGTTATATTTCAAAACCGACACATCATTGCCATTTTAAAAACCATATCAATGCGATATCACTTTTGCTTCAAATAAATCCATTTCCAAAATCATAGTACTTTTCTTTTAAACAGTTTAGATATTAAAATTAGTATATATAATAAAATAGTTTATAAATAAAGTAATTTATATCAAAAATGATTTATATTAAAATAGTTTATATTAAAATAATTTATAAAGCAAAATATCATTAGTTTAAATATAATTTAAAATTTCTTTATAAAATAAAATAGCTTCCTCAAAATTCACAAATCGATTCAAATTAACTCGAATTCCAAAATTTTAATTTAATCAAATCTCAAATCATCAATTTCAATTCGATTCAGTTTCTAATAACCATTTCAATCTATCGATTTCAAATACATATTTAAACCATAAAATAAGCCATTTCAATTTCAATATATTTCAAAGCTTTAAATATTTGACATTTCAATAACATCTAATACAACTTCAATTCACGAATTCAAATAAACAAAATATCTCATTTAAATTTATATCATTTGAAATATTCATTAAAGCCACTTCTCAATTAATCCAAGTTATAAAACATATCTTAAAATTTCAATTTTTAATAGATTTCAAATCAACTTATTTAAGTATAATTCTTAAATAATTAAGAATTCCAAATCAATTCAAATTTATCTTTCAACCTGAAACATTATAAATTCTATATTTAAAAAATATAAACTTTACATATATACTTGAACATATTTCATATTGATTCGAATCAACTTTATTAAATCAACTTTAATAAATCTTTAAAATCATTATTTATTTAAAACCATATATTTCTTTCAAAACCGTAGAAATGTTTTTCAAAACATTTATATATAGACCAACGATGTCTGTATATAATTTTCTATCCTATGGTCAAGTGATACGGATATTTATCATTTCAATCCGCAATTTAAAATATATTCGGGTATATATCTTTTCAACCCGAAATCCCCAAATTCAATTTAATTTGAAAATCGCTTGGGTTTATCATTTCAACCCATAACGATTTTCTCCTATTCTAAAGTCTGTTCGGGTATGTATCATTTCAACCCATAGTGATTCTATACTAACAGGGAACTTGCAGAGTGATAACAGATATGATAATAATATAACAACGGTAACAGGCATATATCATCAGTATAAATAACAGATAAGGGTGTCAGATGTCACAGGTGAACAGATACAGATGATGGCATATATATATCAATATAAATAACAGATAATGATGTCAGGTGTCACAGGTGAACAGATACAGATGATGTCATAGATATAGCAATATAAATAACTAACAGCAGTATATTTCAATTGTCGTTTCCATTGAAATCAGATTTAATAAATATAAGAACGTTAATCGTGAGTGATTGCTCACCTTTCGAGGCTAGAGATGCACGAGAAGATGACATGGATACGCACACTGATACGGACACAGAGATTGAGTTACGAATCCAAGCAAAACAAATCGGCACGAATACAACGATCAAAGCTGATAACAGAAATCGATGAAATCAAATCACAACATTCAACATAGCAACAAATAAAACATGTCATGCATCAAAGTTTAACAATATAATTCTATGTGCTACCGAGATCGAAATGGTCTGAAATTGGTATGAATAAAGATCAAAACTTGTATTTCAAACTGCAAAAGATTCATTTGTTTTGGACAAGAGACGAGAAAAGTTACGATGTCACGAACATAGACTCAGACCATGTTTACAGCAGTGTAAAATAATTCTAAGTACAAAAGAATAACTGTCTGGGTCTAACTTCCAGATCCTCGACCACTAATCAAACGATGTCGGATTTTACTGAAATTTGACAGGCATAAACTAGATAACTTCGACTCTTTTTTAAAAATAGAATAAACCCATTCCGACGTAAGACAGAAGAGATACGATGCGTCAAACATGAACTCAGGTCGTGTTTGCAGCAGTGTAAAATAATTCTAAGTACAAAAGAATAGCTGTCTGGGTCTAACTTCCAGATCCTCGACCACTAATCAAACGATGTCGGATTTGGCTGAAATTTGACAGGCATAAACTAGGTAACTTCGACTTCTTTTTAAAAATAAAATCAACCCATTCCGACGTAAGACAGAAGAGATACGATGCGTCAAACATGAACTCAGGTCGTGTTTGCAGCAGTGTAAAATAATTCCAAGTACAAAAGAACAGCTGTCTGGGTCTAACTTCCAGATCCTCGACCACTAATCAAACGATGTCGGATTTGGCTGAAATTTGACAGGCATAAACTAGGTAACTTTTACTTCTTTTTAAAAATAAAATCAACCCATTCCGATATAACATGAGTGAGATATGATATCGTGAACATGGAGTCTAACTGCTGTTCAGAAAACCAAAAAAAAGAAGAAAAAAATATAACATGCAAATTTCCTTTTTGTTTTGAAACCCATACTTATATTACTAATAGAATATACATAGCTTACTTATATACTATCACACTTTGAAATCTATAAGCTAACCCTTTATCATATAACAACAAATCCTAAACCAAAATATTTATGATACTAACATAATGCTTGCTTCTTCACGGACCAAAATATATGCAGCAGCTAAAATATAAACATATATGAATAACACAACACATAACCACATACATATATTTCGAAATTATGCATACATATATAAAACATAATATACACTAGTTTTTAAATACACATAACAACAATATATATACATATACTATGCTATACCAACTTACAGAAAAATATATAATAGTTTGACATATGTATAAACTAATATATTAACATATAATGTATATCATACCTTATATAAACATGCAATTGAAGGGAGAAAGGGAAGAAGCGACTGCCGGACCGAGATGTAGTTCGAATGGAGGAAGTGGAGGTGAGTGAGTGAGTTGTTCGGCCAAAGTTCCTCATGATGGAGGTGGGTTGTGTCGGTGGCAAGTGGTGGCTCGAGCTGCGTGGGTTTTGAGGCTCGGCCGGTGTAGAAGGCGAGTTGATGTGGAACGGAGATGAGTTTTAGTGAGGTCGGAGGTTGCTCAGGCCAAGAGTAGCTAGTGGTCTCGTGGTTAATGCGGCTGACGTGGCAAGTGCAGTGCTTGGCGGAGGGGAGGAGTCGGGAAACATGCTCGGCTGTGGTGTGGTGATGGCGGTGTTGCCGAGTGCCGAATGTGGAGAGGAAGTTGGGGCGGCTGTTGTTGCCGTGGTGAGGAGCGATGGTGGTTCCGGCCGTGGGTGCTTCGGTGGTGTGAAATGAAAGAGGGGAGAGAGATGGGGAGCGAAGCGAGGAGGTGGCGGAGGTGTGGGCCATGGTAGGCTCGGGCGAGTGTTGGCCAGTACGTGGAGGAAGTGGCGACATTCACGCCATCGAAGTGGTGATGGAATTTGAAGCGGAGATGGCTGCGTAGTGGCCAATGGAGAGGCGGGGTTGCGTGGGTCTGGCCAGGAAGAGGAGGCGCGTGAGAGAGAGGAGAAGAAGATCGGCCGATGGAGTTGCTCTTGCAAGGGTCGGGTTCAAATAAACGAGAGGAGTAGGCTTGCTCAATAACATTTCATTTAAAAATATATATTAACAAATATGATTTTGCTGTGAGAGGAGGAAGAAGCTTTCTAGTTACTATAATATATAAAGAAGCATTTAATTTATTATATCATAAATAAAACAAAGTTAACAGCTAGAGATAAAAGGCTTGATGGGATTTAAAACATGACTTCTGATTCACGCAGCCAGCAATTAATGAATTGAAGTGATCGAATGAACCCGTCAATAGTTGCATTCTATGAATTTTAAATGGCCCGAGGCTGGCAGCTATTTGATTTACGAGAATCATGTGGACAGTGAAGGGTCAGGAAACCAAAAGACTCCAGATATTGTACCGGTATGGTTAACTGTTTCGTAGTTTTCATCGAGTACCAGACACCGCAACACACAGATGAATATATCATGGAGATCAGCACGACGAGACGATCAAAATGGCATACAGATGTCAGTGGTATGGTTGAATTATAAAAATTCGAATTTTCTAATAGCGGAAAATGCAAGAAAAACGCTGAAAAATAAGATCGACGGAGCCAAAGATGTCCGAATTTGGAAAAATGACAAACTGAAATTTTGCTCAGAAGATGGTTTAGAATTTTTCTATGTAAAATATTTAGGTTTCGGAAACTCATCGCTTTTTAACTGATTGAATTGAAGTAAATTTACGCGCGAAATAAACTTTCATATTTTCGGACGAAAATTTACCAGTTGCTATGTTTAACTAGACGCATTCCAAATATCAAATTATTGTTTCAAAATTTTATCGTTTAAAATTTCACAAAATTTCAATAAATAACGTTATTAAAACCGGTTAAATTTACGGGTCGTTACAAAACTCCAAAGGTGAGTCTCGAATGGTGTAACACTCAGTTTGACCCGAGCGTAAAGCAAAAACATAAAACACTCGAGTCAGGATTAACATTCTTATATCAATAAATCCAACTCAAGTGAAATATCAACTGAAACACAAGCAACTTAAAGGATGTTTGGGATACCCATCCTCTAAGGATCCGTTAAACTATCTACTATGTAGTAATATACACGATTATAATAATGTCTATAGTAAAGTAAACTATTAAAATAGCGTTAAGGCGTTACTCATATCCCCCTTAACACATTTTATAGTGCCAATAGTCTATACACTACCGTAATACCTCCTGATCGGGAGGCTACCAGAGGATACTCCATAGGTACGACACAAAACAAACTCGTAGTGGTCTCGATAGGGTAGGTGACATGGCACAACAAGGCAATGCCAGGGTAGATATACCAATTACACTTCCGGGCTGGTGGTAACGCATAGCCGCAGCTACCGCCCACCTCGAGCCACACTCCCAAATCAAAGGTGCGCAAAAAATCAATCATAAAGTAATGGAATGGCATACGAAGAAGTGTGTCCGATCAGAGGAGCTACCTTACTTGGCCCATCGATTGCTCATGTTTTAGCCACCTTATGCCAACTCACGGGAGTCGGGTCCATGTATATACCTCACATAAGATCGTCGCCACCATCCTACTTCATTCTGGAATCTCCACCGCGTACACAGTTGTTAAAGTGGTTTTGGCACTGGCAGAGAGTATGACAATAACCGATCCCGGTATCTTTTAACAACCCAACGTTATTATAACACCGCGGTCATTTCAAAATAGTTTATACTTCAAAACCAAAATATCATTTCCATTTCAAAAACCAAATCAATACGACATCATTTCCATTTCAAATATATTCACTTCCAAAATCATAGTACTTTCAAAGTTATAACACTTTCGAAACTAAACAATTGAAATTATAACACTTTGGAAATCACAACAGTTTGAAATCATAGCACTTTGGAAATCATAACACTTTGAAATCATAGCACTTTCCTTTAAACGGTATAGATATTAATAATAGTATATATAATAAAATATTTTATAAAATAAAATAGTTTATATAAAATAGTTATAAGTTAAATTAGTTTATAATAAAATAGTTAGTATATTAAAATAGTTTATATTAAAATAATTTATATTAAAATAATTTATATTAAAAATGATTTATATTAAAATAGTTTATATTAAAATAATTTATAAAGTAAAATATAAAAATAGTTTTAAATATAGATTAAAAAATACTTTATATAATAAAATAGCTTCCTCAATTTCATAAATCGATTCCAAATCAACTCGAATTCCAAAATTCAAATTTAATCCAATCTCAACTCATCAATTTCAACTCAATTCAGTTTCTCAATAAACCATTTCAAATTATATCAATTTCAAATATAGATTTGAACCAAAAAATAAACCATTTCAATTTCAATATATTTCAAAGCTTTAAATATTCCACAATTTTAAAACTAAATTTGATAATTTCATATATACCTTAATTTAACATCATTATTATTTAGTTTTGAAATACTCACTTAATAAATCCAATATCATTTAAATAAAAACCCAAATTACAAATAACTAAATATTTCCTTCAATTTATTCAAACCTGAAATAT
Source organism: Allium fistulosum (assembly GCA_030737815.1). Classification (NCBI taxonomy): domain Eukaryota; kingdom Viridiplantae; phylum Streptophyta; class Magnoliopsida; order Asparagales; family Amaryllidaceae; genus Allium; species Allium fistulosum. The sequence goes on from CM060902.1 coordinate 72,873,952, forward strand.
TCATTTAATTACCTTAAACCAAAATCAAGTTATAAAATCATATCCTTTAAAATCTCAATTTCAATAAGTTTCAAATCGATTTAATTAAATAAAATTCTTAATACAGTTTCAAATAAATTCAAATTTATCTTCCCAACCTAACTTATAAAAATCATTATAAAATCTATTTTAAAATATAATTTCAAATAAATACATATACACATTATATATTAATTATATCAAACTTTATTAAATTAGATCTTATTATTAAATCTATTTATATTAAAAATTATTTATATATATTTAAAATAGTAAAATTTATCTTAAAATTTATAATTTCAAAACTAACTTATAACCTTTGAATTTTCGAACATATAAATTAATAAATCTAAATTTTAAACCTTTATAAAATAAAACATATATATAATATCTTAAAATCAGTATTTATTAAAACATATATTTCTTTCCAAAACCATAGAAATCATTTCCAAAATATTTATATATAGACCAACGGTGTCTGTATATAATTTTATATCCTATGGTCAAGTGATAGGATATTTATCATTTCAATCCGCAATTTCAACCCGCAATCCCAAATTCAATTAAATGAAAATCGCTTGGGTTTATCATTTCAACCAATAACAATTTTTTCCTATTCTACAGATCATTCGGGTATGTATCATTTCAACCCATAGGGAATTCTTTACTAACAGGGAACATGCAGAGTGATAAAAGATATGATAATAATATAACATGCATATATCATCAATATAATTAACAGATAATGGTGTTAGATGTCATAGGTGAACAGATACAGATCATAACATATATATAGCAATGTAAATAACTAACAGCAGCATATTTCAATTGAAATCAAATTTAACAAATATAAGAACGTTAATCGTGAGTGATTGCTCACCTTTCGAGGTAGAAAGGATAGAAAATGAAATTAAGTTACGAAATTCAAGCACGAGTTCCAAAGCAAAGCTAGATGGACACGATTTGATGAACAAAGCTGATAAATAGGGATAGACAAAATCAAATCAGAACTGGATCGATGAAGATAATTGATATAAGTGAACTTATATATAACTATAAATAACTATATATATAAAGTCATATTCTAAATCCAAACATATATTAAAAATAAGATATATATTATATTTATTTACAAATCAATATTAATTTAAACACATAGACTATATATATATATATTTCAAATCATTGTTTTAAATAAAACACATATATTAAAATCAACATATATATATATATCATATATTTTATTTACTGCAAATTCATCATACATGCTTACAAAACTTTAGAAATATATCTAATAGGGTTATGTACAGATCTTGACTGACCTGTAACATATATATATATATATATAACTTAACATATTATCATATAACAAACAAATCTAACATATATATAGTCAAATATACATGCAAACACACATGTATAGGCTTGCATGAACATATATAAAATTCTTAAATTATACGTATACTATAACATAGACCTAGTATAATATATGAATATCTAGCTGCTATATTAAACATATTATATACAAACTTTTAGAAACTTCTTTTTTTTATAACAAAACTTATATATATATAAGTACCAATATATACATGAGCTACAAGAAATGCCAACACATCTCAATTTGGAAATAAACTTTTATAAGCTATAGTTATTAAAGAAATCAAGTATATATATACTTATTAACTTTGTAAGATTAATACAACAAAAATGTAAAATATAAAACTCTCGGCATATCATATATAATTATAACCACTAGAAAAACTAACAACACATAAATATATACAATCTAATATATATATATATACCATATAATAACTAAGCTTATGTAACTTATTATATCATCAAAATCCATATATAGTACTGTTGTTATTTTCAACAAAAAAAGAGAACAAGCTTTACATAGTTATTTAACATATTTTTATAAATACTTTAAACATATCATAGCTATAAAATATATATTTAAAATCAAGAAAGGAGAAGAGCAAAGCTTACATACAAGTCGTTTAGATTTCGAACAAAGCCTGAGACAATGCAACAATTCGCATGCAGAGGTTTGGGAGGAAGAGGAGCAGAGGAGAGTGGGTTCGGCAGGTTGGCTAGAGGAGAGGGTTGCTGGATGATCTTGGCAAGGACATAGGTAGGCAAGAGTTTGGGAAGGCAAAAAGGTCATGGCATGGCAAGGCAAAGGGTCATGAAGGCTCGGCTAGGCTTGGTTCAAGTTAAGGCAAGAGGAAGTCACGGCATGTCAAGTGGTGATGGTCATGAAGTAGTCACGGCCTTGAGATGGTGGCTGAGCATGATAAAGGCTAAAGGAGTTTGACTATGGTTTTGGTGAGGAGATGGCCGATCATATGATGGTGGAGGCTCGGCCTTGCTTTGATTTGGTGGTGGAGATGATGATGGTGGTGGCCGACTATGGAGAGGAGGAGGTAAGGCAAATAATGATGGTGGCCGAACTTAAGAGGAGAAGGATTAAATAAGATAAGATGGAAAAAAGAAGAAGACTTACTGGAAAAAAAAATCTGTGCAGAAGAAAAATGTAAGAACGAGAATGAGAAAAATGAGAAGTCAGTAGTTAAAAATGAACGTGTACTGTAATATCAAAGGATGGCTTCTCATTTCCCTAACCTCCATTCATGTGAACTATTTGAATTGAAGAAAACAGTAATAGCTGATGGCTGTTGGTAACCAGAGACAAATGAAAGGACACAATACCCAAAAGACCAAAATATAGAACCGATACGGCTAACCATATTGTTGTTTCGCCGCGTGACGGACACCGAATCACCCATATGAATATACTGTAGAGATCAACACGACGAGACGATCAAAACAGTATATAAATATCAGTGGTACGATCATCCTATCAAAAGTCGATAATCGGTACCAAAAATTCTGCTAATTTGCCAGAAATAAGATAAACGGAGCAATAACAGTCCAATTTTAGAAAAAACGAAATATGACGTCTCACTCAGAAGATGATTTACAAATTTATTATATAAAAATATTCAGGTTTGGAAAACATTTTATTATCATCAAATATTAACTGATTTGAATTGAGATAAAATTTCACAATAGAATAAACTTTCATATTATCAGATGAAAATTTACCATTTGCTATGTTTAAGTAGACGTATTCCAAATATCAAATTTATATTTCAAAATTCAATTATTTAAAATTTACAAAAATTCAATTAATTACGTTATGAAAAATCAATAAAATTTACGGGTCGTTACATGTTAAAAGAATAAAATGGAAATTTCGAAGTTGAATTTGAAATATAACGGAAATTTATCGAAATGGTGTTATTGGAAATGTTTAAAGATTTAAATTTTGAAATCTATGAAATTGAAGTGGTTTAAAAACTGTAGTTCAACTATGGACTTATAATCAATATAAACTGAGATGGTTTAATGAAAATTGAATTGAAAGTTTAAATTCGAGTTGGTGATTTGAAATCTGGATAGGGTCCAGATTTGTTGAAAAGGGCAGAAATAGTTTATTTTGATATCAATTTCAAACTTAATTATTTTAATATATACTGTTCAAAGATTTATACTCTAAAATCCTGATTTTTAAGATTTTCAAACTATTAAACTAATTTAATCTATTTTAAACTATTTTAATTAATTCAAACTATTTTAATTTATCTTAATCTATTTTAATCTTTTTAAACTAGTTACCCATTTTAATATATTTTAAATCTATTTAATCTATTTTAAATTTATTTAATCTATTTTAAATCTATTCAATCTATTTTTAATTTATTTAATCTATTTTAAATATATTTAATCTATTTTAAATCTATTTAAACTATTTTAAAACTATTTAAACAATCTTAAATCCATCTAAACTATTTAATATATTCTTAAACTATTTAAAGTATTTAATTATTTGAAAGTTTATTTTTAAAACTATGCTAAACTATTTATAACTATCTAAGCTATTTTCTAAATTTCAGATTGTGTAAAGTGGAAGTGTTTATATTTAAATCCTTGATTTTAAAGCGAATATGGTTAAATGATGTTATAACATAAGTTGAGATTTGAAATGATATTTGCTAGTGAAATGACATACTTAGGTAAATATGATGATTTTGAAATGAGAATTGAATTTATCTATCATATCGATACGATTTCGAAAGTGAATATGATTTTGAAAGTAAATATGGTTTCGAAAGTGATATGGTTTGAATTGAATATACTATATTTTAATATCAGTTATGAATTGGTTTTGAAATGTAAAAGAACCATCCAGTGTGAAATAAGCGTTTAGTTGTTAAAGAGACCGGGATCAGATATTGTCATACTCTCTGTCAATACCGAAAACCACTTTAACAACTGTATACGTGGTGGAGATTCCAGAATGAAGTAGGATGGTTTGGCAAACGATTCTACATGAGGTATTTACATAGCCCTGACTCCCGTGAGTCAGCTTGAGTGGCTAAAACAGGAGCTATGCTGGGCTAAGTGAGGTCACACCTCCAATCGGACATGCTTCTTCGATACCATATTATGACTTTGTGATTGATTTGGTGGCCATCCTCGATTTGATTATGGGAGTGTGTTTTGAGGTGGGCGATAGTAGCTGCTATGCGTTACCGCCAGCCCGGTTCTACAAACGGTAGAATCCTACACTGGCATTGCCTCGTGTTGGGTGTATTTCCTACGCACCGCCGATCTAGGAAGAGTAGACCACCAGTCCACTCGTCTCCTTCCACCAAACCAAGCTTCACTGGTCCACTCATCTCCTTCCATCGAACCAAGTACACCGGTCCACTCATCTCCTACCACCGAACCAAGCTTCACCGGTCCACTCATCTCCTACCACCGAACCAAGCTTCACCGGTCCACTCATCCCCTACCACCGAACCAAGCTTCATCGGTCCACTCATCTCCTTCCACCGAACCAAGCTTCACCGGTCCACTCATCTCCTTCCACCGAACCAAGTACACCGGTCCACTCATCTCTTACCACCGAACCAAGCTTCATAGGTCCACTCATCTCCTACCACCGAACCAAGGAAAACCGGACCAGCTCCACCAGGCCAGATTACATCAGCCCAGGCCCGCCAGCTGCTATATACATCCAAGACCCCTACCCCCAGCATCACTCTATAAATAGAGGGGCAGAGGTACAACAATGGGGGACAAGTTTGAGAGCTCAAGCACGGAGAGAACTTTCAAACAACTTTCTTTTACTTGTATCAAAGCTTTGTACTTGTAATCAAAACAAGAGAAGAGAAATAACATATAAAGTGGATGTAGGCACATTCTGGTTGAACCACTATAAATCTGCGTGTCTTTTACAATTTAGCCCTTGCTTTTCATATATTTGCATAAATCACCCAAATCACTACGAACAACATAAAATCTACTAAATCATACGACTTTGAGGTGTTTGTCCATTTTTTGTGCAAACATTTTTGGTGCTTTCACTGAGAGCTAGAAGCTCGAAGCTTCAGCTTCATCCACTTAACGTTTTTACTAACAGCATCGTTCGCCGCTTGGAAAACATGCCTCCCAAGCAGAAAAAAGATGTTAACAAAGGAAAAAACATCGCTTCCAGCAGTCTTCCAGATCCAGCGGTCATAGATCAAGTAAATCGTCCTCCTCTAGCAGCAGTACCGAATGAAGGACAGGCTAATCTAGACAGGGTTGTGGTTGAAGTAACTAACCGCTTCGCGTCCCAGCAGGAAGCCTTGGTGGACCATCTCATGTCACGCTTAAGGGATGCTGAAGAGTCCAACCGCAACACTGAATCATGGGGCGAGTCCCAGTCTGGAGGATCTCAGAGACAACAAAGATCTTCCTTCTTCGAAGGAGCTAACGGCAGAAGCAGCCATGGTAGGAGCCGAGATCGAGCACAGCCCGAAGTTAGGCCTGAGGAAGCGCTTGGAACCGAACCCCACGGGGGAGGTACCGGGCGAAGGTCAACTGTAGTTGAGCCTGTCATACTACCTAACCACGGAAACGCCAGTGAGCGGGGCCGAGCTAGAGTCCAGCCCAAAGTTGGACCCGAGGAAGTGCTTAGATCGGAACCCAGCAGGGGAAGATCAAGGCAAGGGCCAACTATGGCTGACCCTAGCATGCTCCCAGAAGACCAGAGGCAGCCACCGAAAAATATGAGGAATGATAGACGATACCATCCCTACAGATCATCTGGACGGAATCAATCCCACAGAACAGAACCAAACTCGTTTCTATCTGCTCCAAATTCTGATGAAAGGATGGCACGCTTATTCAGGGAGTGCGTCCAACGAGAGCAAAGGGATCGAGGGATAGGCGCTAGAGTAACCAGCCTTTTCGCCCGCAATATCGAAATTGCTATCACCCCCTGAGAATGGAAGATGCCAACAATGGAACCTTACAAAGGAACCTCCGACCCCGTTGTACACTTACAGAGATACACACAACATATGCTCATGAGTGGAGCGACAGAGGGAGTACTGTGCAAATGCTTTCCACTCTTCTTAGCAGATCTCGCTACCTCCTGGTTCTGTCATCTACCCCAGGGATCCATCAGCTCGTGGGAAATGTTGAAAGAAAAGTTTATCAGTCAGTTCCGCATTCATGTGGAAAAACCTAAGGACGCTAATTCCTTATCCAGCGTCAAACAGAAACCTGAAGAGAAACTGCAGTAATACCTAACCCGATTCAATGCCGCAGCGGCCGCAGTCCAAGATGCCGATGAGAAGCTTATCCTAATGGCCCTCTGTAGTGGTGTGCATCCGGACACTAAATTTGCTAGAAGGTTGACAAAAGAAAAGCCAGCTACTTTACCCGATTTCTTCCATGAAGCTGGGAAATATTTGAGGCTTGAGGATGCTGCCGTTGAGGGGCAGTCAGGACAACAAAATAAGGAAACTCACAGCAATGCATCTGCTGTGGCAAGGGACGTTCGAAGAAATGATTCCAGAGACAATGTTGGCGGCAAGAAGGGAGAAAAGCGCCTATATCGCCCAGGACCGAGATTCGATACTTACACTCCTTTGAACGAAACCGTCGAGAACATCTTCCTTGCCACCCAAGGCGAAGTTAGATACAAACGCCCACCATACAAGAAGGAATCAGATAACACGCAGAAGTCTGGAAAGTTCTGCCGCTTCCACGAATCTCATGGGCATGATACCAATGAATGCCATCATCTCCGGGACTTGATTGAGGAACACATCAGAAGGAAGAAACTGGAACGCTATGTAAAAGGTCAGGACATGACTCCAGCTCCTGCCAATGAGAACCCAAGGCTACCCTCACCGGAGATCGGCAGAGGAAACCGCAACACTAGCGGCTCTAGTCAAGAGAAGATAGTGGTCCATACCATCTCAGGAGGACCGCACATCGCAGACCGAAGCTGGAAAGAGATGTAAAGATATGGAAAGTCGCTCAGAGACAATAAAGACCGTGTCAATTCAGTTATAGAAGAGCGCCACCCAAAGCGGAAAGAAAGTGATGACATCACATTCGGTAAGCGTGACCTAGAAGGAAGGCAATACCCTCACATGGATCCCATGGTTATCTCTGCCCGGCTCGGTCCCGCCGAAGTTTACCGAATTCTAGTAGACACTGGAAGCTCAGTAAATATCTTGTTCAAACATGCATTCGACAAAATGAAACTGTCAATGAAGGATGTATCTCCCTGCAATAAACCACTACACGGTTTTACTGGAGATGCGAAGATGCCCCTCGGGCAACTGGACCTCTTTGTTGAAATTGGAAGTCATCCCCGCTCCGTTGTACGGAGACAGACGTTTGTGCTAATAGAAAACCACTCGGCCTACAACGCCTTCTTAGGAAGGCCAGCCTTGTCTTACTTCCAAATTGTCCTAGCCCCATGGTGCCTAAAGATGAAATTTCCAACGGACAATGGAGTAGGGGAAGTAGAAGGAGACTAGGACGTTGCTCGAGACTGCTATGTGACTGAACTTCGCAACAACCTCAGGAAGGATAAAGGGAAGGGTGTAGAGGTTGCCCTTTGCACGAAAAGTCTAGAAGCATAGCAACTAAAGAAAGATCCTCCTCTTTGATATACCAGCGACCCTTTCAATGAATTAGACCCTAGGGACAAAGAGGAAGAGGCCACCGCCGAGCCTGCAGAGGCTATGGAGTTTGTATCTGTAGACAAGCAGACTCGAGTAGACTATTGAAAATTGGGTCCCAACTAAAAGCAGAGTTGAAGGAGCAACTCATCGACTTTCTCCGCCACAACTTGGATGTATTCGCATGGACACACGCTGACATGACCGGAATCTCCCCCGACGTAGCATGCCACGTACTAAACATTGATCCTACCAAGGCGCCCGTAAAACAAAGAAAGAGGAGTATGGGGGCAGAGCGATCAACAGCCCTTGATGAAGAAGTAAAGAATCTACTCGCCAATGACTTCATACAAGAAGCCATCTACCCGAAATGGATCGCTAACCCGGTGCTGGTAAAGAAGGCTAATGGGAAGTGGCGAACATGCATTGACTTCTCCAACCTAAACGACGCCTGCCCAAAGGATTGCTTCCCACTTCCCCGGATCGACCAACTTGTAGACAGCACAGCCGGGCACGAGCTCTTATCTTTTATGGACGCATACTCAGGATATAACCAAATTCCTATGCATGCCCCCGATCAAGACCACACTAGTTTCATCACTGACCGGGGTTTATACCGCTATAAGGTAATGCCTTTCGGACTTAAAAATGCAGGAGCCACCTACCAACGCCTCGTCAACAAGATGTTTGCAGGGCTAATAGGGCAAACTATGGAAGTATACGTGGATGACATGCTGGTAAAGTCAAGGAAAGCCGACGATCACGTAAGCCACCTAGGCGAGATGTTTCAAGTACTTCGCCAGTATGGAATGAAGTTGAATCCTCTAAAATGCTCCTTCGGAGTATCATCAGGAAAGTTCTTAGGATTCATCGTCCATGCCAGAGGGATTGAAGCAAACCCTGAACAAGTCCGAGCGCTAAGGGATATCAAGATACCTTCCACTCGAAAGGAAATGCAAAGCCTGAATGGAAAAGTGGCCGCCCTAAGCCGATTCATCTCCAAAGCAACGGACAAGTGCGTCCCCTTTTTCGAAGCTCTAAAGAAAAACAAAGGAAAGTTTGAGTGGACTAACGAATGCTTAACCGCTTTCCTTAACTTAATCGAACACCTCCAGAAACCACCAGTGCTCTCGACTCCGAGCGAAGGCAAAGAGTTATACCTATACCTTGCTGTGTATCCCATGCCCTAAGCGCTGCCTTGGTAAGAGAAGACAACCGCACGCAGTAGCCAGTTTACTTCGTAAGTAAGAGGTTTACGAGGGCAGAAGTTAGATATCCTAAACTTGAGAAGTTAACCTACTGTTTACTAATCACATCACGGAAACTGCGTCACTACTTCCAGTCCCATTCCATCAAAGTTCTGACCGATCAACCACTGAGGCAGGTACTCCATTGTCCCGACACTTATGGGCGACTACTTAAATGGTGCATTGAACTAAGTCAGTATGATATCACCTATCACCCTCGCACCGCCATCAAGGGACAAGCCATGGCTGATTTCATTGCGGAATTCACTAACAACGAAGATAAGGAGCAATTGGAAACAGCAGAAGACATCAAGTGGAATCTCTTTGTGGATGGTGCATCAAACGAACAAGGCTCGGGGGCAGGTGTGGTAATAATCACTCCCAGGGGAAATAGGCTGCACTATGTTATAAGGTTGGAGTTCGCTGCCACCAATAACGATGCGGAGTATGAAGCAGTGATAGCTGGATTAGAACTTGCCTTAGAAATCGGGGCCAATTCTTTGTGTCTTCATAGCGATTCTCAACTTATTGTTAATCAAATACTAGGAGAATTCCAAGCCCGAGAAGAACGACTCATAGCATATTTAAAGAAGACCAAGTTACTTCTCAGCCGGTTGGACCACTACTTAGTCAAACACATTCCTCGGGAAGAGAACCAAGAGGCCGACGAATTGGCAAAGCAAGCAAGTATGAGAGACAACGCCATCTTCGGGGCAGTAACCATCTCAAAGCAACTGACCCCAAGTTTTGAGCAAGTGAATCTGATAGCTGCAACCGAAGAAGCAACTTGGATGACTCCCATCCAAGACTACTTACAAAGCGGCACACTACCCAACGGGCGTAACGAAGTCAAGAAAATCTTGAGGAAAGCTTCCCGCTACACAATACAAGAAGACATCCTCAATCGGCGCAGATTCTCTAACCCGTTATTAAGGTGTGTCGCTGGGAGGGAAGCCAAGGAAATCTTATCCAACATTCATCAAGGAAGCTGCGGAGATCACACCGGAGGGCAAACATTAGCTTCGATATGGATATTTCTGGCCCACCTTAAGCAAGGACGCCTTGGATTTCGTCAAAAAGTGTGACAGATGCCAGAAGTTTGCTAAGATTCCGCGGCTACCAACAACTGAGATTACTCAAATGACCAGCCCTTGGCCCTTTGCAGTATGGGGAATTGATTAAATCGGCGAACTACTAATGGGCCGAGGCGGGGCCAAATATGCTATAGTGGCAGTCGACTATTTCACCAAATGAGTGGAAGCAGAACCTCTGAATAAAGTATCTTCAGCAAAAGTTATTAACTTCTTGATCAAAAATGTTCTGTGCAGGTACGGAGTCCCACTCAAAATCATATCAGACAATGGACTTCAGTTTGACAGCGAGGAATTCGCCAACTGGTGTCGAGAGCATGGAATTCACAAAAGCTTCTCATCCGTAGCGTATCCCCAGGCAAACGGACAAGTCAAAGCCGTCAACAAAATTCTGAAAACTCTAATCAAAAAGAAACTTGAAAAGTCAAAGGGCGCTTGGGTGGATGAACTCCCTACGGCACTGTGGGCCTATCGCACATCTTTCAGAACGTCAACAGGGCATACTCCTTTCCCTTTGGCATACGGATCGGAGGCTATGCTCCCAGTTGAAACCATCGTGCCTTCCCACCATAGGATCCACTATAACCCAGAAAAGAACGAAGAACTCCTTCACATGTCTTTGGATCTAGTTGAGGAGAGAAGAAATGATGCAATCCTTAAACCAGCAGCCCACAAGCAAAAAGTGGCAGCACAATACAACTCCAAAGTCAAGCATCGTACCTTACAAGAAGGAGATCTTGTCCTCAAGCGAATCTTCCCTCACCCCGGAGCACTAGACCCAATCTGGGATGGACCATATGTAATTCATAAAGATCTCCACAATGGAGCTTATATTTTGTCAACAGTGGACGGAGAGGTGTTCCAGAGGGCATGGAACATCCAACGCCTCCGTCGATACTTTTCTTGACTTGTACTGCCCATATGAAGTGAATTAACAAAAAGAATCAGTGGACGTAGGCCTTTTCGTGCCGAACCACTTTAAAAAACCTTGTCTCTTTTTGAACTTGTTCCTTTATATCTTGGCTGCTTGTTAACTTTATCCTTTTTCGTTGAACAAAATCCTATGCGTATAGCATTTCCACTCAAAGCACTCCACAGCGCAACTTCACCAGGACAAGACCTAACAGGTACTATGCGAATCTATGCCCTTGCAAATGAGACACTTTTGCTCCGGCATCCATCTGCTGCGGGTTAACTCATTGCTCGCGACGGCCCTTAAAGCCAACTGTAATGAGCCGATTATAAGCCACCGAGAAGGCCGACTATAGCCGAGGCAGCTCATTACGGCGTTCGGCTCGCCGGCAACTATGAACCGACTATAAGCCCCAACATAAGGTGTGGCCAACTAGGGGTAGTTCACGGTTGACGATCGGCACCCACGCTAGCCGGCCACAGTAAATCGAATAATACCCACGATAATGCCCGGGTAGTTACTGTGCGCGATCTCGGCTCCGATGTGTCTTAAGTGCGGCTGTGGTAAAAAAGAATTAACTCCCCGCAGAGGCGTAAGATGGGTGACAAATGTCTCCAAGACCCACAGCTAGGGAAAGTGACTACAAAGCACGTTTGCCACGAACTTAAGCACATCGAAGGCCTTCCGTGATTGGAAGTTTTACTTTTTCACATATTTCAATTTTACTTAAGAAACTTTTCTCCTATCCTCTGTAACAATCCCTGAAGTATAGGACACAGAATAGGAGACACTCACTAATAGAAGCGGATACTCACAGCAAGGTACTGGACCGCATCCCTTACTCGGTCACACAGGATATTCAAAGCTGCCATCTACAAGCAAAATATAAAGGGCGGTATTTCCTTCTTTCATATGTAAACACATGACTATAATTTATTCACACCTCACGCTAACATTGCAAGTCATGAAATTATGTTTTAAACAAGAGCCTGACATCAAGCACAATTTGATTACAAGAATATGCATAGCTATATTTCTCATACAACATGTCAAAATAGCAAAAAACATTCAAAAGACGACAAAATCAGCTTAAGTTAAAGAATCACACGTCAAGAATAGAGCTATTTATTACAAGTAGCAAAAATTACAACCTAAGAGTTACTTTACTGTTTTAAGACTAACATATACAACCATGTCAAGTCCACAAAAAGAATTTTCCAGGTCTAATCAAGGAGCCGGCTGCATCGGAGTCTTATCCTTGTCCTGTTGCCCACCTATCCGGTCAGAAAAAGAATTCGTTAGTGATAAGCAACCTAGTTAACGGAAAGACTAGAAAGGAAGACTTACCAGCATCTGCTCCTTGATCAACTTGATCATCATCCTCCGCTTGCACACCTGTCTCCTCAGCTGCAAGCAACCGCATGCCCTCCTTCACCGCCACCTTCTCCTCCTTGGTAAACTGGGCGGTAACAGCATCCATCCTAAAGGCCACGCCACCCTCCTTATCTGCCTCAGCCTGGGCCTCCTCTAGAGCCCTGAGATAGATCCTAGCCATAACCCGGGGGTAATCATCCATCCAGGACAAATTACCCTGCCTCCAAGTACGGAAGTACATATCCTGGAGCATCCCCTCCATCAGCCCCTCGTTCTCTTCAAACTCCCTCGCCCGGGCCTCGGAATCCGACAACCTTACGACGGCGGCATCTCTCTCCAATTGGTATCTCGAGCAGTCAGCCTGAAGGGATTTCCGCATCGCCTCCATCTCCTCCCTCAACTTGGCTTGAGCAAGCTCTGTAGCCTCAAGCTTCCCAGATAACTCCTCTATCTGCTCAAGATCCGCTTTCCGAACCTCGTCCACCGTGGCAATGGCCATATCGATCCGTTCCTTGCAAGTAGCCTCCATTTTCCGCAGTTCGGCCCGGCTGGCCTCTTCCATAGTTTTCTTTAGACGTCCGGAGGCGGCCTCGTGCTGAGAGATCTTGATGGCCTGATCAGCGAGTTGCTTGGCCTGGTCGGAAACCACAAACCGCAGTCTTATGTTGGCACTCCCAATTTCCTCACCGGCCTTGACCAATCGGGCATGATGCCCCATCAACTTCCTGGTCTCCTCAGCAACTCGGTCGATATTCGCTTTAGCTTCGTTCCCCATAGCGACAACCCGAGTAGTAAGCAAATCAAGGTCCAGGGACTTGGCCTCATCGAGCACCCTTACCATAGGATTGCGAGGATGAAGGTGCTCGCCAGTAACCTCATCAAAAGAGATGTCATGAGATGACGGGTCCAGGTCTGGATGACCCGCAAACGGATTGCGTGCTAAGCCAGGATGATCTATTGGGATGACGGTTGGGTTCTCAGACGGATGAGGAGAGGGCATGAGCTCGGTATTCTCCTCTGTAATGTCGTGAATAGGCTTGAGTGGGGCCGGGGGTTCAAGAAGAGGTTCAGACGAAGATTGACTCCTCTTCCTCTTCTGTATATCTTCTTCGATAACTCCGAGAAGAGGACGATAGCCGACTATGTCTCCCGGGCGGTTAGTAGAAGGCTTCGGCTTGGCGGAAGCTTTAGAGAGCTTGTATTGTTCAAGCCTGTGCCGAAGATCCGAGGTCTTAGCCGTTTTACCCGCTCCTGATATGAAAACCAAAGTGTCACCAATATGTATTAAGCCATCATTCAAGGATTAAAAGAGTAAAGAGAAATTCACCTTGAACCGCCGAAGTTGCTTCAGTAGAAGCGCTCCCGAAAGATAAATCAACGCCGGTCCCAACTTTATCGGCTCTCTTGGACTTCTCCGTCCCCTCCAAACCTTCGAAGGCTTGGCGGAAAGCATCATCCGTCCACTCTTGCATCTCACCTACTTGCCCAGAAGACAAAGCCCCGACACCATCACCACCTCCAACGCCTTCTCCTCCATCTTCGCCTTGCTCCTCCTCCACCTCTCCCTCCTTTGGGATATCTGGACATGTGCTGGGAGAGGGACCGTCCGACTTTTTGAGCTTCTTCCCCCCAGCAACCGGATGTTTCGGAAAGGGCCTCCTTTTACTGCTCTTCGACTCGGCCCCTTCTTTAGCTTGGGCAACCTTCTCTTCAGCCGTGTCCCTCTGCTTGACCACGGACTGCTGTGGAAGGATCAAGTTGTACTCCAAGAATGTAGCGTTCCTGATCAGGTAGGCAGCCGACCTATCTCTCCCAGTAATAGCTTCTATTTCTGCTGCCATCTGAACCAGGCGGTCATTCTCCACGACCGCAAAACCACCTGTCGCTAGCAAAAAAAACACATAAGAAAGAGTATTGCAACCAGAACGGGAATTAAAAATAAAGCTTTGACTTACATCCGGAGGTGAAGCGCCGAATAGAAACGGAATCATCCCTGACAAAGAACCATTCCTTCTTAGACATGCTGTACTTGGAGTATAAGTCCAGGACCGGCTTAAAGGTTATGGCCGATTCCAAGCTGATGTAGGGAGACCCTTTCTTGTAGCCTCTCAAGTTGTACAAATACCAGATCTCCCGGTTAGAAGGAGGACGCCCATATCTCCTCTGGAAGATGACGAAGAGACTCACCAGAATGGCATAAGAGTTGGGCTGAAGCTGGAATGGAGCTACCTTTAGATATGTGAGAAAGCTGATTACCCAGGCGTTGAGAGGCGGGATGGCACCACACATGCAATGGTATCTGTTGTAGGCAAAATATCCTTCGGGAGGATCATACGGCATCACTCCCGCATCCGGCAATAACATACGTGCTTGGTCGATCCCGAAAGAGCGAGATATAACATCGAGTTGCTCGCCCTTGAGTAAGCTAAGGAAGCAATCAGGAGGCAAGTTAAGAAGTTCCTGAGGACCGTATCCATCCACCAATGATCTCGGGGCGGGCCCATGGCGGGCAGGTCCTGGTTGAGCCGAGGGAACTGAGGAAGGCTCTTCTCTATCCTGAGATCTTTTCTTCTCTGATCGGGTTTCCACTCTTTGAGACATTTATCTGCAAACACGAGAAAGTACATCGTTAAAACATACGAACAGTATAGTTTGGAATCTCACTTGTAATTCCAACTCTCAGTTTCATTCGGCATCCAAAACACTCATCTCCATTCGGCACGAGTGTCATTCGGTACTCAGAGCCCTAAAACCCTTTTGGTGTTCCAACTCTCAGTTTCATTCGGCATCCAAAACACCCATCTCCATTCGGCACAAGTGTCATTCGGTACTTAGAGCCCTAAAGCCCATTCGGTAGTACAATAAAAAATTCATTCGGCGGCAAAGAGGTCTCACCTGGTTCGGCTAGCGCTTCGATTATGCGAAAACGAGAGTTTGATTCGGCAAAAGGTTTGGCTCGGTTAGTGAGAAATAATGAAGGCATGTGGTCCCTATTTATAAGCAAACCGGATGGCTCGGCGTCAGAGACCGGATGAAAATGACCACTATAAAACAAAGCACGCCATATACAGGAATATGCCCTACTGTGGGGGGCAAGTGTTGGGTGTATTTCCTACACACCGCCGATCTAGGAAGAGTAGACCACCGGTCCACTCGTCTCCTTCCACCGAACCAAGCTTCACCGGTCCACTCATCTCCTTCCACCGAACCAAGTACACCGGTCCACTCATCTCCTACCACCGAACCAAGCTTCACCGGTCCACTCATCTCCTACCACCGAACCAAGCTTCACCGGTCCACTCATCCCTACCATCGAACCAAGCTTCACCGGTCCACTCATCTCCTTCCACCGAACCAAGCTTCATCGGTCCACTCATCTCCTTCCACCGAACCAAGTACACCGGTCCACTCATCTCCTACCACCGAACCAAGGAAAACTGGACCAGCTCCACCAGGCCAGATTACATCAGCCCAGGCCCGCCAGCTGCTATATACATCCAAGACCCCTACCCCCAGCCTCACTCTATAAATAGAGGGGTAGGGGTACAACAATGGGGGACAAGTTTGAGAGCTCAAGCATGGAGAGAACTTTCAAACAACTTTCTTTTACTTGTATCAAAGCTTTGTACTTGTAATCAAAACAAGAGAAGAGAAATAACATATAAAGTGGATGTAGGCACATTCTGGCTGAACCACTATAAATCTGTGTGTCTTTTACAATTTAGCCCTTGCTTTTCATATATTAGCATAAATCACCCAAATCACTACGAACAACATAAAATCTACTAAATCATACGACTTTGAGATGTTTGTCCATTTTTTGTGCAAATACCTCGCGTGCCTTGTCACATGCCTTATTGCGCCCACTACGAGTTTGTTTTGTACCGTACCTATGGAGTGCTCCCTGAGTATCCCATTAGTTTGGTGGGGCTTACATTATCTATATAGACAACGAAAATATATAAAAATGTGTTAAGGGGTATATGGGTAACGCCTTAACATTATTTCAATACTTTACTTTACTGTAGACACAATTATAATAGCGTATTGTACTATGTATGTAGATAGTTTGACGGATCCTTAAGAGATGGAATCTCGAACATCTCTTAAGTTATTGCACTCACGTTAGACACTGGATAGGAGATGACAAACCCCATAAACATCTCTGACGCCATTACACTCATATTTATTTATTGTTGATTTAACTTACATAAGATCTTTTAGTTTTGACTCGAATGTTTTGTCTTTTCAATTCGCTTGGGTCAGCCTGAGCTTTTCAGTGATTTGAAGGCCTTGTTTCTGGAGGATAAAGACAAAGATTTTGTACTATTATTATTTATTTTATTTATTCCACTGCATCATGTTGTTTCGCTGCATTATTTATTTATTACTGCTATATGAAACTCTGATCTGTATTGTAAAAGTGTAATCAATGTTATTTGTAAAACAGCTTCATGAACCGTTTATTTGATTATTATATTTTGTCATTCCGCTTGGAGATTCTGTGTTTTGTTTTCTTTCTTTTTTTTTTCATATTTACCCTATAACAATCCTCCTTTTTGATTGGTTTGAGTTTGACATGTGTAGTTTATTGTCGATTTAAACCGTCCAAAAAGGTGGGTCGTTACATGCTGCGTTGGTGATGAATGGTGCTTGGAGTCATATTGGTGCTTGCTTTGAGAAAAGCTTGGTTTTACCCGAGTTTGACCTTGGGCTAGAATTTCTTGGGCTTGCTCTGAGTCGAATAGATGATTACTTCGGAGCCGACTTCGGGTCAGCCTTGAAGGGAGTTTCCCGACAAATATTACAACGATTTTTGATGGTTTTTGAAGACTACCACTCATCACTCGATGATGGAGATTTCATAACGGTAAGTGACGGCTTTGATGATGGATAGCTATACTTTGAGATGGCATAATAAGCGGCGTAGGTCGGTTGTCACACAAGCCATCGTACCATAGCTGCCAAATTAGGTGATCGAAAGTTGGTCAGCTGAGAGCAGTCGTAATCTACCCTAAAAGCCTGATCCGATAACCGATCCCAGTTTGCGCCATATCACCTTGGGTCTCCAGCCTTTGGGAGTACCGTTTGAGTAGCAGTTCCTTGTCCATTCCTTGGTTGTAATTCAGCCGCTACCGTTTGATCCCCTATGCCCCGGTCGGTCATAGGATGTAAAGGAAATGGATAAAATGCACCATCTTTAAGTTGAGTTTTGAATCCAGAATGCGGAGGCACTGCGCTACGGCATGGGTTCAGGTGCTTGGCACTTGGAAAATAATAATTTAGAGCTCTTTTTTTATAAAAAAATGGATCGTACCCGATCAATATTTTATTATTATTTCACAAGAGGTGCTTTTTTGTAGGCAGATCCCTTTAAATTGCGCACCGATCCCTTCTTACATTTCTTCAACATATATATTCTCTACCGATTCCTAACTTTTCATTTGTTCACTTTCGTATTCCAATCCCTCTTCCCGCTCACTGATCCCTTCCTTCTTTCATTTTCTTGCAATCGAACCGAACCCTCCCCCTTCTCCTTGCTTCCACCACTACCAACCTTGATTTTGAGAATCAATTCAAATCCTCAAGCTTACCGTTGATTTGAGTAGGCGTCGAACCACCTTTTGTAGATATGTCTTTGGTTGTAACCACCCTTTATTAGGAGCACTTGCATTCATATAGATAGTGAACAGCAGGAGTGATGAAGGAGATGACGAGGTCGACTTGTGAACTCACGGTGGAGGTTGGATGTAAGATCGGGGGTGGGTACTTGATTAGGGATAGGTAGTAAGTATGGAGGGATCGGCTATTTCAAACAATATGGATCAATTGTCGATGTTTTGGAGTAAGGAGGGATTGGCTAAGTATAAGGATCGGCTATGCCAAATAATAGGGATCGGTTGTGCTGGTTTGGAGAGAGGGAACGACCATTTTGGCTTTGAGAGAGGGATCAACCATTTTGGCTTCGCTAACTTGAGTGCAAACTTCGGCATTTGATCCCAAGAACTTGTATACATGAGTGAATCTGATCCCTTCCAAATGGACATGAACACCTGAAAACTCCAAACAAGAACGCTAGTATCATCATTTCCTTCAACTCCGTGGGAAGTTAACTTAATTCTTCTAACCATGGCTATCAGCTCCTTTAGATTTTGTGACGCCCCACCTCTATGCTCATAATAACAAAGGTTATTATAAGGAATAACGTCTGCTATTGCGAAGAATAAGGCTTGTTAGAAGCGACCATCCGTAAGTTATGCCTCAGACGAGTATTGATTATATCGATAGGAGTTGTGTAAATTACTCCCAACGATATAATTTTAGTCCAAATTTAAAACGAAACCACGGTGGCTTAAGGAAAATTCAGAACAACTCATAATGACAACAACACAGAAAAGTATAATCACATCAGAACAGGGATATCAGATATATAGCGGAAGACAAGTCTGGATACATGTTACAACAATCGATAGTTCACATAAACCAAATATACATATACATAGTCATCAACATCCATGAGACAAGAGTCAATAAACCAAAAGTACTCCTCGAAGACTAGACAAAAGATGAAGTGAAATCTCAAAAGCTGAAGCAGCAACTGAATCAGAGATAGCGATTATCCTAAAATAACTCGGTCTGACCCGAGTATTATTTAAAATAAAATAATAAACGGATCAGTCTAATTTAAACTCAGAAATAAGTGTATGATAAACAACACTTAAGCAAAATAATCATAGTCTCGAATGAGACTATTCAGCATAAATAATCAATATAGTTTAAATGAAGCAATCTCATTAAACACCATCAAAATCTACTTCCAAATTCATAATTGAATTCGAAGCAGCAATACACAAATATCTAGAAATCAATTAAGATAACTAGAAAATCAGCATAAAAGTGGATCGATCCTAGCATATGGCGAGTCTAAGCTACACCGCACGTGCATCAACATATGGCCGAAGCCTACCAAGTACTGTCATCATAATTTTTGGCGCCCAACAAATGACCCAAAGGTCCAATATATGACCCGAAGGTTTAGTACTAGTAATTGACCCGAAGGTCCATCATATAACCCAAAGGTCCAACATAGTGGCTCGAAAGCCCAACAAATCATCAAAATCATCAAACACAGCAAATATTTCAATTAACGAGTCCAGAATTAACCGAATTAGTAAACGTGTGGTTCCATACTCCGCACTTTTAATAAATCGTTTAAATCTCTTCATCGTTTCCTTGAAAGTGCAAAATTGGGTATTTTATATAAATAACATTTTACGTTCTCAAACGGACAAGTCCGGAATTAACCGAATTAGTAAAAGTAAGGCTTCATAGTCCTCAATTTTGCTGAATCGTTTAAATCGATTCCTCATTCGTTTGAAAGCGTAAACTGTAAAGTTTTTCGAAACAATTTTTATTTTAAAACGATTTTTAAAACACGTGATTAAAACAGCAACATCTATAGCAATTTCGACAAAGAAATTGCGCTTCACAAAACGCCGTAAAAACGGATACCAAATCAGCGTTGCGGGATAACCGCTTAAAAATTCACTTTAAAATTGACGGTTACTGAAGTTAAAACAACAAAAAAAATTATTTGTCAAAAATCTCATCAAAATAACACGCTTCAAAATATAGCACCGGAATAAAAAGTCGTTATAAAAATAATGGCAGCAAACCTCGTTTTAAAACAAAACACCGGTTCAATGTAATTTAAATAGTGGACTACACAACTATATTTTCATCAAAATATTGCACTGCCTCAATATACCCGTGCACTACCATATACATGTGCGAATTAAAACTGAGTATGCACAAAAAGAAATCGACAAAATAATAAAAGTGACCGGGATGAATACACGTACACAATAATTTTTGCATGCAAGTAATATATATATACACACTACAATTTTACGCACCAAATTTCGCACGCACGCTACAATTGAATGAAAGGCCTGAGTACTCAACATTCACGCATGAACTAAACTAAAGGTTTGGGCATTTACACGTGCCACTCATAATGAATAACAAAAATATGTGACCTGACAACCAACTTAGATTTGGTAGTGTCATAAAGCTTTGCACTCATAATTAATCTTTGGCCTGGACATGATTTTATACTACAATTTACACGGATCACTTGAAACAACAAACTATCTGGATATGTACTCGTGTACGCACGGGATGAGGAAAAATATAAATGCCTAAAAGCTTGTATATGCGCTACAAATTTTTTGCTTGTCAAGATATAATGCACGCACGCTAATGAAGTACAATCTTTGGGACCTGGTCTC
This sequence comes from Allium fistulosum, assembly GCA_030737815.1. Lineage (NCBI taxonomy): Eukaryota > Viridiplantae > Streptophyta > Magnoliopsida > Asparagales > Amaryllidaceae > Allium > Allium fistulosum. The sequence goes on from CM060902.1 coordinate 72,894,925, forward strand.
ATTATTTTCAAAATGCACTACTTCCATGAACAAATATAAAATGACATGTACATTAGCTTCGTGAATGCAACAATTGACCTGAACTTACTTATATGAAAAATTGGACTTTATTCTCATGCATACTTCAAGCACGTACAAAATAAAATGAAGGTTTGCACTATGTATTTTTACACGTAAGTAAATAAATACTTGCGCTTTTAAAACACATTTTTTTTCCGTGCAATACCTGTTCACGTTTCACTCACCCATGCTACCTTATGCAAAAATAAAATGCAAGCCTGGGTACTACTTCCGTATGTTATGCGCATTGATGCAAAATTTGTTTGCATGATGAAAAGTTACACGTGAATTAACCAAAGTAGCTGGCAACCAAAATTCGTACGCACTGAGTGAAACAACGAAAAAGAGGGCCTGGAAATCAATACGTGCTCACATGAAAATATATAAACAACTTAACCTCAAAAAGTTGCAAACCATTATAATCTACAAAAACAGCATATCAAAATAGCCAACATAGTTTAATTAGAAGCGTGAGTTTACACTCACCTTAGATTGTTTCAAAAGCAACAATTAACCCAGCTCCAACAGAGAGCACAAATCAATCTGCCATTAAAGCTTTTTGCTGAGCTATTGGAAATATGAAACAAGAATGAAGAAGTCTACCAAAAAATGAAAATGAATTGAAGGATGCAGCTACTCCTCTTTTCAAATTGTAAACAAGTCAATGCAATTAATGCCGGCAGTAATTTGTACAAATGCATCAAAGGAAACGTGCACTATGGGAAGAAAAAGGACATGCTGCATATATAAAAAGATGGTGAAAAGTGTTCACATTTTTGCTTTATAAAATTGGTGACAGCAAATGCAAATTGTGTTCACACTTGCTTTAAAAAGAATGTGATAGTACAACAAATAGGTTCCACTTTTGCTTCACAATACATGCTAACAACAAAGGCAAAATGTGTTCCAACTTTGCTATTAAATTGGACCAAGTCTCACATGTGAAGAAGACAAAAGATATTACAACATAGCCTGGATATTATTCAACACAACCAAAGCCAATTGCAATCCAATTCAGCTGCTACCACTTAGAGGCATGCGACTGACTTTGCAATTTGAATTTGTATCAATATTTTTTTTTCAAAATTTTATTTTGACAGTAATTCAAAAATCACGGTCGTTACAGATTTCCTCCAAATCCGAGTAGAATAGGAAGTTTGTCAGTATAAAACTGGATCTATCTTTGGAATATGGGAATCCACAAGTAGATGATGAGATCCAATCAAACTGAGAATTCAATTCTCAGTGAAAGCACCAGAATGTTGATACCAAAAATGGGCATCAACATCCAATTTAATATAGTGGAGATTAAATGAAAAAAGAAATTAAAACAGAGAAAAAATCATAAATGAACACACAGGTTTTTATAGTGGTTCGGCAATCTTGGCCTACATCCACTTCATATTTTTATCGATCTTGCACTTGATTATGATTACAAGAACGTTTGTATCAGCTGAGATCCATTAGTACAAGAATGAAGTATAAAAGTGGAAAAGCCTTGCAGCATAAATAAGGATCCCTTTTCTGACGACATTCCTGTTGTATTATAGGGGAAGACGTGCACGGATTAGGCTGAAATTTGGCAGAAGAACCTCCAGGCCAAGATGATGTCACACAAGAATTTTGAGGCCCACTGGGGCCCACAATAATGGGGGACCAACCAGAGGGATCGCAGCCCACTTAGACAAAAATAGGGGTCGGCCCCGACCCCTGCTTTTTTCTAAGTGAGGTGCGATCCCTCTGGTTGGTCCCCTATTATGTTAGCTACTTGCCCTCCAAACGACCCCCTGTTTTTGTCTAAATGGGTTGTGATCGCTCTGGTTGGTACCCCATTATGTTAGCTACTTGCCCTCCAAAGTTCATGTCATTCCGGCTTACAATTTATGAGGTATTACATTTTCCATGAAGTTGTGTTGTATGCATTATGATTCCATCTGATCCCTCTAGAGGGATAGGGGTCGAACCATCCAATCTCCTCTAATTGGGGTGCGATCCCTAGGGTAGGCTCCCTAGGGTCCATACATCTTGCTCACAAAATTTCATATGCATTAGACTTATGGATTTTGAGATATTAATCGTTTTCCATTGATTTGCACTTGTTTGGCTGAAATATGCCGATCCCTTTTATATGGTCCCTTTTATACAATCCCTTTTATACTTATCCCTTTTATACAGATCCATTTCTTGGGTGAAGTAATTTGCCCATAACTTGAGCATGCAAACTCCATATGACTTGAAATTTGAAATGTAGCCTCGTGGGGCCTTCCTTGTCACTCTATTATCGATCTCACCCAGTTTAGGATAGGAATTGAGGATATGTACCGATCCCCTTGGGGAAGGGATTGGCACCGATACCCTACCTGTGGGAGATAATAATTTGTACTTAGAATATTCTGGAGAGTCTGTCTCTTGGTCTCAGTTGATCATCACTTCACACCAGTGCGTGCATTTGATTTTTGGACCTCACAATCATTGCTCTGGGATACTAGCCTTGATGATAGTCAAGTCTAACTGGTCCAGTCATTCGGATATAGCCGGGTCAAAATGCCGGATAACAATATTTTTACTTTTAACTTTAAAAATATATTTATAAATATACATACGAAAAATGTTTTTATTTATTTTTAGAAATATAAATAATATACATGCATATATATACATATTATATATAATTATAGGTAAATATAAATAATTTTATTTAATCATATATAAAATAAATGTATAACAATGTTGTAAGTTTTCAACATGACAAACTTTTGACAAAAATATTTTTTTTTACATAATAATTAAGGATTAAGCATTTTTTTTAAATTCAAAATGTTCTTACAAAAAAATTGAATGTTTTTTATTTCGTTCAAAATTTTATTTAATAAAGTATATGTATATTATATATATATATTCAATTTTAAATTATTTAATATTATATTTTCTGTTTTAAATAAAAAATGTAGTATAAATTTTTTTATTTACATACATACGAAATTAACAAGAATTAAATTTTATTAAAATAGTTTACATAAATATTTTCATGTGTATATATATATATATAATAATTATTTTAAGTTTCCATTTTAATTTATCAATGTATTAAATAGTTTTTGAATTAGAAAAACATTCATCTTTTTTTGGCCAAAATTAAATATAATCATACACAAATATTTTCTTTTTTATAACTTTTCATATTAAAGGTGATAACAAACACATAGATGAATTCGTGATAGAATTCTAATCTATATACTATTGCATAGTGTTGGAAATGCGGATTACGGATCTTAAGGCATAATTAACACTAAAGGGAGAGTGAATAGTGTTTAATTAATTTTGTGAATCTTTTCAAATTAAACCCAAACAGATGCAATTCAAAAACACAGAAACAATAACAAAATCAGACATAGATGCGAATAGTATATAAAAGCAGTAAAGGAAAGAACACACCAGAATTTTATACTAGTTCGGAGTTACCCTACATCCAGTCCCACACAATTTCTTGTGCAGATTTCTTTTCAAATATAATGTCAATATTACAACCTCGATTTCAAGGCCACGAGATACACCCACCTGTCTTCGGGTCTAGGGCAAACTCTCTTGATTTAACTAGGCTACAATCACACTCAATTGATTTACGGGCTACAATCACACCCAATTGATTTACGGGCTACAATCACACCCAATTGATTTACGGGCTACAATTGCATTGTTTCCAATCACACTTTTATAGAGAGAGACTCGATACACTTCGATCTTTCGATCTTTGATTACAAATGATCCTATAACTCTAAAAAGCACCGAGATCTTTGAGAGAGTGGCAGAGAATCAAACTAGAGACAATCGAGTTTGATTCACTTAGAATTTCGGCATAGTTATGTTAAAATATAAGAGAATATTTGAGTGGAGAAGAAGGAGTGAAGAAATGAAGAAAAACTAACTTAAAATTCATTGAAAACATCTGATATTTATAGAGGAACAACAGTCATGTCCATTCGTGAAAGGTTATGACGAGTAGACACTTCATTTGAAAATTTGAAATTTGAATTTCTACGGCTACCAGGTCGACATGGGGGGATGGGGTGTGTCGACATGCCCTAGTTAATTTTGAAAATTGATTGTTTTTAAAAGAGATTTTCTTACTAAAACTTGTCAAAACAATTTCTGAAGTTTATAAACCATTTTGAATATAGTTTAAACTTATAAAAGAGATTGAAAAGTAATCTTAAAAACATATATAATATATAATATAAAAGTAATATTAAAAACTAAGTATAGAATATATTTTTGAGATTTAAAGGCTATAATATTAAAACCAGGAGATAGTTCAAAAACAAGAGATGATTTTGAAATCAAAATACAAAAGATAATAAAAATAGTTTAAGACTAAAATATTTAAACCGAGAGAGATAACTTTAAAAAAGATAGTTTTGAATAAAATCTTAAAAATAATTCATTTTGAAAATTTCATGGATTCCATTCCACTAGAGAAGGTCGTAGGTTCCATCCCACTAAAGAGGTCGTGGGTTCCATCCCACTATTAAAGCGAGAAGGTTGATTCCATTCCACAATTAAAATCCGAATAAAGATTTTAGTGCTATTATGAAGTTTTAACATAAATCTAGACACTATTACTTATCTTGATATCTTGAACTCTTGAAATCTTGAACTGTTGATACTCATAAGTCTTCAGTCTTGATTTCTTCAATCTTGAATTCGTCAGTCTTGAATCTCTATACTCAGTCTTGGTTCTTTATACTATATAGTCTTCATTCTTCAGTACCTGTATATATATATCCTACATATACATATATATATCTAGACAAGAATATTAGTATTCATATTTTATAACAAATCCTAAGGTTGTTGTCATCAAAACCATCATCTCAGGAACTAACAATCTCCCCCCTTTTGACGATGACAACCTATGTTTATAAAATATACTCCACCTAACTTTGATTCTACTCTGACTTCCCCTTATTCCAACAACTCCCCTTTAATCTACTAACTCCCCCTTAATCTAAGCCTATCTAACCTATTTTATAATTCTCCCTCTTTTGCATCAATAAAAACTAAGCTTAACTACATAACTCCCTCTTAAACTAATACCATGGAACTAAATACTAATAACTAAGTATAATTAAGCGAAACGTAAATATAAATTTATTATATTGTTGTTATATTACACATATAAACACAAATATATACAAATACACACAATATATAAAAAAATTAACATAAAAACAATATAATGAGAGTCTTTGATAATTGGTGACTTGTGAATCGAACAATTTGGATAATGGAGATAAAAGTTTCCACGTTGTTCGACTAAATTAACATCTTTATCAAAACTGACTTCTCCAACCCAAATAACTTTATCGTCTTCGTCCATTTGCGCTTCTTCTTTTTCTTCTTCTTCTTCATCGTCTTCCTCTAGTGGATTTTGAATATGAATGTTAGAGGAGTTTTCTTCAATGACGATCGGGTCTGCATGATTATCCATTAGAAACTTTTGAAAATTTCTAAGGATTTTGCCCTGTTTCTCTTATTCCTTAGCCATCTTTATTTGCATGACTTGCAACTCAGTCATCATTTGCAAAGAGTCTGTTAAAGTTTCCTCTATCTTCATGACTCGGGCCAGTGTAGTTTGTTGAAATGGACCAGCATTAGGAGAAGGGAAAGAAAAGGTCGCATTTTGGTTTGATTTAGGAGAGGATGCCATTATTGTATATTCTCAGAAGTTTATTGCAGCAAAAATGAAGAGAGAAGACAAAAGAATTCAAAATATTGTGGTTTATATAACCACCAAATTGATTTTAGAGGGTAAATCAAAATTTCAAATTTTACCGTTGTATGTCGATATGGGGGTAGGGGGATGTCGACATCCTTATGGAAATTTTAACAATTTTTATTTTTCTTTATTTATTTAAATATATATGTTAATATATCTATATTCTATATCTCAGTTTTAGAGCAAATACCTAGTTCTCTTCTAAATTTAGTAAAGATTGATTGATTCAAGGGTTTGGTCAGAATATCAGCTATTTGATTCTCAGTGTTGATAAATTCAAGAGAAATAATCTCTTTACATATATTATCTCTGAGAAAATGATGTCTGATATCAATATATGTTTGGTTCTGGCATGATGAGTAGGATTCTTGGATAAATTTATTGAACTTGTATTGTCACAATAAATTGGTGATTTTGAAATATTTAATCCAAAATCCTTTAAGGTCTGTTGCATATTGATTACTTGAGAACAAGCAAAAGCAGCAGAGATATATTCTGCTTCAATTGTTGATAGTGAGATGGTATTTTGCTTTTTACTAAACCAGGAAACCAGAGAATGTTCTAAAAAGTGACAAGTTCCACTTGTACTTTTTCGGTCTGATTTACAACCAGCATTGTCGGCATCACAATATGAGATTAAATCAAATGAATCATTTTCAGGGTAAAATAGGCCATAGTCTAAAGTGTGTTTAACATATCTTAGGATACATTTAACAACTTTTAAATGGGTCTCTTTGGGTTGAGATTGGTATCTTGCACAGAGACAGACACTATGCATGATGTCAGGCCTACTCGTAGTTATATAGAGTAGCGATCCAATCATTCCCCTGTATAGTTTTTGGTCGACATCTTTTGACATGTCTTATTTATTCAAGGCTTCATTGGTTTTCATAGGAGTGGATTTTCCACTCACAGTGGTCATACCATACTTATTAATTAGATCCCTAGCATACTTTTCTTGACTAATGAAAATAGCACTATCTAATTGTTTTATTTGAAATCCTAAAAAGAAAGTAAGTTCACCAATATGACTCATCTCAAACTCTTTTGTCATTATTTCAGAAAACTCTTCGTTCATTTCATTGCTTGTTGATCCAAAAATTATATCATCTACATATATCTGTACTAATTGAATATCATTTTTGTTTCTTTTAATAAAAAGAGTATTATCTACTTTACCAATTTCAAAATTTGATTGTAATAAGTAAGATCTTAGTATGTCATACCAGGCTCTAGGAGCTTTTTTTAGACCATATAAAGCTTTTTTTAATTTGTAAACACGATTTGAAACTTTTCATCTTCAAAAAGTAGGGGTTGTTTAACATAAACATCTTCTTTAACAAAACCATTTAAAAATGCACTTTTGATATCCATTTGAAATAATATGAAATTGTTATGGTTTGCGAAAGTAAGTAAAATTCTAATGGCTTCTAATCTTGCTACGGGTGCAAAGGTTTCAACATAGTCTATTCCTTCTTATTGACAATAACCTTGCACGACTAAGCGAGCTTTATTTCTAACGACCTCACCTTGTTCATTCATTTTATTTTTATAAACCCATTTAATTCCTATTATAGTTTTGTCCTCAGGTGTAGGAACAAGTTCTCATTCACCATTTCTAGTGAATTGATTCAATTCTTCTTGCGTAGCAAGAATCCATGAATCATCAGATGATGCTTCCTTTGGATTTTTGCGTTCAATAGTTGATATAAAAGCTACATTACTCATCTTATTTAATTGATTTCTAGTTCTAACAACAGATTCAATATTTCCTAGTATATTTTCTACAAGATGATCTTTTAAAAGCCCGATGCTTTTATTAGGATGAACAGTTTCACAATTTGATTCATTTAATTCATTATTTAAAGTAACAAAATCATCTTCATCATTTATTTGAACGAAATCTTTGAAACTTTCATCAAAAGATACATGCATTGTTTCTTCAATGGTGTTAGTTTTCAAATTTAAAACTCTGTATGCTTTACTTCTATTAGAATATCCGATAAAGAATCCTTGTCGGATTTATGATCAAATTTATCCAAATTGTCCTTTGTATTTAGAATAAAGCATTTACTTCCAAATCCTTTAAAATAAGATACCTTTGGTTTCTTATTGAAAAGAAGTTCATATGGTGTTTTATTGGTTAATGGTCTAATTAAAATCCTTTTCAAAATGTAACAAGCTGTAGCGACTGCTTCAGCCCAAAAGTTTCTTGGTAATTTACTATCTGAAAGCATAGTTTTTGCACACTCTTGAATCGTCCTATTTTTATGCTCTACCACTCTGTTTTTTTATGGAGTTCTTGGAAAGGAAAAATTATGAGCTATTCCTTTTTTATTACAGAAATTCTAAAAATTTTCATTTTCAAATTCTCCATCGTGATCACTACAAATAGTTTTGATTTTTTAAAGAAAATTGATTTTTGAATTCTTTTTATAAAAGTTTTAACTAAATCAAAAGCATCACTTTTAAGTTTTAGAAAAATTGTCCATGTAAATCTAGAATAAACATCTACAAATACAAAAACATATTTACTGTGATTTATTGACTGAATTTTAGATGGACCAAACAGATCTAAATGAAGTAACTTAAGAGGTATTGAAGTTGAAATCATATCTTTCAATTTAAATGAACTCTTTATAAGTTTTCCTAATTGACAAGCATCACATATACTATCTACTTTAAAATCCATTTTTGGGAAACCTCTTGCTAAATCAAGTTTTGAAAGTCTAGATAAGAGTTTGAAATACAAATGCCCAAATCTTCTATGCCAAATCCAAGGGTCACTTATATTAGCCAAAAGACATATGTTACCATTTGAGATTTTCATACTGAGAATGTAAATATTTTTCTTCCTAATTTCTTCAAAGATAATATTTGATTTATTATCTTCTATGTGACACTTATCCTTTTCAAATTTAATTTTGTACCCCTTATCACATAGTTGACTTATGCTAAGTAAATTATGTTTTAGATTCCTAACTAAAGAAACATAAAAAATAGTAGGAGTTTTAGAGTTATCGACATTATCGATGCCAATCACATACCCTTTTGAGTTGTCTCCAAAGTTGACCAGTCCTCCATCTTCATAAATTATGTCATTCAGTATCTCCGGATTACCAGTTATGTGTCTCGAACATCCACTATCAAGTATCCATTTATTTTTCTAGATTTGCACCATTTGTCCATTGAGTGTTGATTCATCGAAAACCATGTAAAACATCTGTTCCTGCACAACACACCAATTCGGTAGATAACTTGATTTTCTATAATAACAATATGCGAACTTATGAAACAAAGATGATATGGACATTTTTGAACTAGTGTTAACAGAATTTCCAAAAATTGCCATTTAAAACTTTTTCAAAATTCAGATTATGATAATTTTGAAAACCAATGCTCTGATACCAAATGTTGGAAATGTGTATTACGGATCTTAAGGCAGAATTAACACTAGAGGGAGGGTGAATAATGTTTAATTAATTTTATGAATATTTTCAAAATCTATTCAAATTAAACCAAAACAGATACAATTAACAAACAAAGAAACAATCACAGAATGCAAATAGTAAATTAAAGCAGTAAAGGAAAGAACACACCGGAATTTTATACTGGTTCGGAGTTACCCTACATCCAATCCCACACAATTTCTTGTGCAGATTTCTTTTCAAATATAATGTCAATATTACAACCTCGATTTCAAGGCCACGAGATTTACGGGAAACTCTCTTGATTTAACTAGGCTATAAGATCACCTAATAGATTTACGGGAAATAATCACACCCAATTGATTTACGGGCCACAACACACCGTTTCCAATCACACTTTGATAGAGAGAGACTCGATATACTTTGATCTTTCGATCTTTGATTACAAATGATCATGTAACTCTAAATAGCACTAGAGACAATCGAGTTTGATTCACTTAGAATTTCGGCAGAGTTTTGTTAAAATATAAGAGAATATTTGAGTGGAGAAGAAGGAGTGAAGAAATGAAGAAAAACTAACTTAAAATTCATTGAAAACATCTGATATTTATAGAAGAACAACAGTCATGTCCATTCGTGAAAGGTTATGACGAATAGACACTTCGTTTGAAAATTTGAAATTTGAATTTCTATGGCTACCAGGTCGACATGGGGGGATGGGGTGTGTCGACATGCCCTAGTTAATTTTGAAAATTGATTGTTTTTAAAAGAGTTTTTCTTTCTAAAACTTGTCAAAACAATTTCTGAAGTTTATAAACCATTTTGAATATAGTTTAAACTTATAAAATAGACTGAAAAGTAATCTTAAAAAAATATATAATCTATAATATAAAAGCAATATTAAAAACTAAGTATAGAATATATTTTTGAGATTTAAAGGCTATATTATTAAAACCAGGAGATAGTTTGAAAATAGGAGATGATTTTGAAATCAAAATATAAAAGATAATAGAAATAGTTTAAGACTAAAATATTTAAATCGAGAGAGATAACTTTTAAATAGATAGTTTTAAAAAAAATCTTAAAAATAAATCATTTTGAAAATTTCGTGGATTCCATTCTACTATAGAAGGTGGATTCCATTCCATAATTAAAATCCGAATAAAGATTTTAGTGCTATTATGAAGTTTTAACATAAATCTAGACATTATTACTTATCTTATTATCTTAAACTCTTGAACTCTTGAAATCTTGAACTCTTGATGCTCATGAGTCTTCAGTCTTGATTTCTTAAATCTTGAATTCATCAGTCTTGAATCTCTATACTCAGTATTGAATCTTTATACTATATAGTCTTCATTCTTCAGTACCTGCATATATATCCTGCATATATATATATATATATATCTAGACAAGAATATTAGTATTTATATTATATAATAAGTCCTAAGGTTGTTGTCATCAAAACCATTATCTCAAGAACTAACACATAGATGATCACCTATAATATTGATATAAAAATAAAATTACCTCAGTTGTGGCCTAGTTGTGATACCTCGAATATTAAATCAAAATAACTTCTTGAATCTAATTCGGTCTCTTCCAGAAAGTGCTAGAATTCGAAGAGATCTACACACTTTTTATTTTACTTGATTTAAGCTTGTATTTTATTTGAAAGTGGAGAAGGAGATCCAATGGTGCTTGTGACTTAAGGGGTAATGAGAAGGCAAGAAAAAGTAACCCTAAAACAAAAAAGGGTAATGGGGTAACCCTAAAACAAAAAAGGGTAATGGGGTAACCCTAAAACAAAAAAGGGTAATGGGTTTAAATAAGTAAAGAAAGAGATAGGAAAACGAGGAGCTAAATCCAATCTTTTATCCCTTCTTTGTCCACCAATTCAAATACAAAATATCAAACATATCACCCCCGTAAACCCCACCCATGGCTGGCCATTCTATTAGGAAAATGGGCCCAGTACACATTCAAACCATATCAATAAATTGACATTTAAATCAAATTCAAATATACATCGATATCGTATAACGATATGGTGAAATATAGGTTAATTTAATTAATTTATATAAATTATAATTTGAATAAATAGGTGGTATTCGGAGTATTTAATATTGCGGTTATGTGACTCTTAGGTGTAAATTCAATCACCGATTAATATCGAACAATTCCAATATTAACGTTCTCATGTCACTTTAGCTAGTGTTGTGACAGTTTGATATAATTTATCACTTATATAGTTTTGGTAAAATCTAGTTTTACTATTTTAAGCAGTCCCCGATAGTGACAATTATTTACATCAATTCTCTTTGTCAGAATTATATCACATTAGGATTTACCGACTTTGGTATTGGTCCAAAATTCAAATATCATTCACATTCAACTTATATAATCTAAACACAAAGTCCTTGGTTAAATAATAACAATTATTATTAACCAAATTGCTCTGGCTAGGGTCTTTGACTTTTTGTTGACTATAGTTAACCATGATATGAACATCAACTTCAAATGCTTCAACTCAAACCTAATCATAGTCGTTCGATGGACATTGTGCCATGATTTAACTATAATCATAGTGGAGTGTCCACATTGAAGTTCAATAGTATTCTAAAGTTTAGAGAAATGTGTAATATTATCACTTCAATGTTTGTTGTTTGAACTTAGTTATATTAACCAAAAAATATCGAGTGAGTCATTCGATGTTTATTGCATGACTATCAGTATATAACTTCTTAATGCACCCCTACAACCATGAGTTATACACTGCCCAACATTTAGAGAACATGGCGTACTCTAGCCTCAACAGATGTATCAACATTTAGTCACGATACATTTTGGCTAGGAATATTTAAATCAATATATTTATTTTATTGTGATAAAATTCTCATGATTATAACATATTGGGATTACTATGAAAAATACATATCATTACGGTTTTTCTATTAAATATACTTAACTTAAACAATTAATATAACATTATGTCAAATATATAATAGAAATAAAAAACCTTTTATTTACAATGAGATTTCATTATAGAGTTACTAATTTGTTGTGAATTATAGAATTATCCCTAATGCATACACCTAACTCTATCAGTGACGATGGTCCATGAGGACGAGTTCGATGAGGGAAGCTCATGGGTGGAACGATGATGTGTTCAACTATGGAGATAAATGGAATGGAAAGGAAATATGATAGGTTCGACTATGAGGACATGTGCAAAAGGATTGTTGATACTCGAAGGTTTCTAGAGTGCTCGCACAAAGGGAGTACGTGGGGATGACCATCTGGATGATGATAGTGTCTAGATCTTATGATGGTAGATTACCCTAGACCTTATGATTGTGGGTCTAGTTCCTGGCCATGAGAAGTGGCATGGATTCGAGAAATAGTAAACTGAGGCTTTTCCATTGGTCTATAACTTCTGATGGTGCCATACGAGTTGTATTATATCCAATGCACTCGAGTGATGTAAGGATTGTTTGATGGATATTATGATTACCATGGTTGTTTATCACTCTAGGGATGTCATATGACTTAGGTATTGTTTACTTGGATAGCTGATGCCCGACATTGTACTTAGACCGCTAGTGCTCCTATATGATGATGATAGTAGATTAGCATATACTATTATGTGTCAACTCTTTAGATGGAGGGACAAGTCGGGTATGATTCTCCCTACCCTATATCATATACTATATCGACTTTTATAGCATTTTGAGATTTGCTTATTGTTCACACTAGACTGTTGTATGGCTCAAGGTTTTATGCTTTGCTTCCTATTATCTTGGGTACTTTTAAATGAGTACACTAGATAGCAGGTGTAGTATAACACATGGTGTTGTATGATGGACTAGCAAGAGGTTGCTTTCACCAATACCATATTTTTGGAGCTTTTATTACTTCTGTTGTGTGACACTATAGAGCGTTAAACAGTGTTTGACTTCTATTAGAGATAGATATTTTTGATTTTATTTATCAACTATGTAAACTCTACTACTGTTTTGTATAACATTATTGAACCCGTGCTAAGATCTGTGATTGTTCATTTAGTTATATTTCTGTCTCATCTATTTTATATTTGTGATTGATATTAAATTTTATCCTTCATTTTGTGTGATAGACAACCATCTCTGTGATTATTTACTTATTTTACCCCTTTACAACTATCCTGCATCGATCGGACACCATTACAGTATAGTGTACAGTGTAGCATATATGTATATTGGGTGTTGGAAGTGTAGGATGGTCATGACATTTGGTATTAGAGCTTAGGTTGTGTAGTTAACCTAAGGGATACTGAAATCCATTAGAGGTAGAATATGAATTATCACTCTAAATTGGATCGGGAGTAACAAGAGTGCGTACTTGTTATATATTTTGATTTTCTATATATAGTAATATATATAATATATGAGCCACATTTCACACGAGTACAATCGATGCACCTTTTCTTCATGAGAAACCGATCATTCTTATTACAAATTAAGAAAGAGCCAACATGCAAGAAACATTGCTAGGAACTCCATCTTTGGATTTAAGGATGGAGCAAGACGCGAGCTGCTAACCATGATTTGTAGAACATATTCATTGAGATGGTGTAAAACATGGTCCAGAATGCCCAAGTCTCTCCTAATACCGATGGTGCTCAAATGCAAGCAACCAGGGTCGACTTTGCAACATTGATTAGAGATTATTCTAGCTTGGGAGAGAAATTGTTCCTTAAAGAGTCGGTCATAGAAGTCTAAGATTGGATCGACACATATGAAAGAATCTTTGAAGACCTGGAGATTAAGGATGTTATAACGAGGAAGTTGGCCTCTAGACAGCATCAGTAGCAGGCGACGGGGTGTTGGAATGCCAATAAGATTACTACTCTAAAGGAACATTTACTTGGGATGGAGTAGTTTAAATGAGGATTGAGGAGAAGTTTTTACCGGTTCTTAGAAGTTGGTTCTGTTTAGGAAGTTCACCAATTTGAGGCAAGGCGATATGTCTCTATCAGAGTACGTGCTCGAGTTTGACATGCTATTGAAGTATGGTCTATCTTGCATTGATACTCCACTAAAGAAGATTTAGAAATTCATCGTTAGCTTGGATGATCACTTACGAGAGAATCTAGTATGGCATATCGACGAGTCCTTTGGAAACATGTAGAGAAGACTCTCTAGCATGTGAGTCTATATCCTAAGTCTAAGTCCATTGTTGTTGTTTCCAAAGACGAGTCAAAGCCGCAAACTAGTAGTGGAGGCAAGAGAAAATGGAACAATAAGAAGAAGAAGGGCAAGTGGGAGCCTACTTGCTACAAGTATAGTGAGAAGGGTCATTTGAAGATGAACTGCAAAGCTGAAGGCCAGAAGTGTTATAACTATAATAAATTCGAGGATATTCAGAAGGACTGTCCTGAGCAGGTGAAGAAGTGGCAAGAGGTTTGGCATATGGATTGGATGATGTTCCGACTTTGTCGAGTGCTCTATCAGTGAAAGAGAAAGGGAAGAGCATCACTATCCAAGGTATGCTTTTGATTTGTGATATTCCAGTATGTTTTTTATTTGAAACTGGGATTCACATTCCTTTATATCTAGTGATTTGGTAGATAGACTGGGATTAAAACTCGATACAGTAGACCAACCTTTGGTTGTGATGAACCTTATTGGGGACTCAATCAACATGTGCATGGTTTTTCAAATCTTAGTTTTATCGAGTCATAGGTGCTCTTTTGTTCGTGATTGCTTTGTTTTGGGTTTTGTATTATTCTGGGGATAACTAGCTAAAGAAGTATGGAGTAGTAGTGGATTGCGAGAGGCTATTGGTGTTGGTAGGGACCGATGATGGATGAAGGTCAGAGTTAGGTTGTCTACCTAGTTGGAACTGAACTAGCACACATGGGTGAAAGGGTGCATTTCAAAAAAATTACCATTTTAGATCTTACTAGGCTTATAAGGCCTAAATTGATTAAGAGTTAATCTAAATATATATTTATTTTATTTAATAGATTAATATAAATATTTGATTGTTAATATAAATGTTTCTAAAGTGCACATGCAACATATAATTTGCCTATGGTTTAATATGCCCATATAAAGTGTAGGAATTTATACCGCAACAAACACATTAGCCCCTTTATATATTTGTTTTCTGTCTAATATTATTTTCAAATTAGTATAATTTAAAGTATACTTATACATACATACATAATACATACATATACACACACACACACACACACTAAAACAATTATGTATAAATATATTTAAATATAAAGCCAATTCAAAATTGAAATTTAAAATACTTGAGAAATATGCAAATTTGGAATCAAATTTAGATTCAAAATAATATCTTATTTTAAATTCAAATTCAAGTATTATAAATGTTTAATATGTAGATATAAATACATATGACAAATTAAAATATCATTTTATGAATATATATATATAATATTCATATATAAATATATTAAATTTTATAAAATTCTAATTTATAAATATAAAATTACATATTTTAAATATAAAACAAAATTTGATTTTTCGGCCAATTTTGAAAAATCAATTTTTTTTTAAAATCCATGTGGTTTAAACAAAATGTTTTTTATTTTTTATTTTAGTTTACAAACAGATTTTTTATTTAATTGTTTTAATAATTCTTGAATGTAGTTTATATTATATAGAACATATACATACATACATACATACACACACATATATATATATATATATATATATATATATGAGTGCTTTGGCACATGCGATGCATGTTCGTAGAAGGAATTAGTATAATAAAACAATGTTTGTATGGTTTGTTTAATCTTACGAAATAACTTATGTGTATGAAATGTTGCATTTTCTATGTGCGTACATGCACAAATAAACCATATCAAAACATGAATGAGACTGTTATTTTAGGAAATAATTAATTGAGTAAAAGAGTAATCAGGCATTACATCAATATGCAGAGAAATGTAATAAATATTAAAATTAGCATTTTTATAGTTAAGAACTTGAAAAAATTGCATTGTACCTATTTTAAGAAGTAATAAATAAGCTTGTTAATATATAAGGAATTTTTCTTTTCAACTATGAAGATCATACCTCCTATGATACTCCCTTCCTCGTGGACGCTCGGTACTTGTTGAAGTATAAAACTGCTTACGCTGGTATATAAATTTTGAATTATCTTATACTGTAATATTGTTTTAAAATTATGTAGGACTTAAATTGATGTAATTAATTTTCGCTAATCTTTTTATTGGTTGATGTCAACAGCGGTAGCATGAAAGTAATTTGTAAGTACTAAGTACAGTTGTAGTAATCGTTTTCTCTCTTCCTTGTTTCAGGCTTGAGACCGACTTTAATAATAAGTTGATGGCGGAGTTAAAAATGTTTTGTAAGGGATTTTTTATGTTAGCTACAATTGTATTTTAGAAATAAAGTTAGAAATTTGTTTCATACATATAAAAAAAATTAACCTAATGGTCTAATTTATAGAATAATACTTGAAAATATGACTAAAAAATAGTAAAATGGAGAAAACGATTTTAACTACAATTATTACTCATTTTTGGTCATATAGAAAATCCCTTATTTAAATGGAATAACACAACAGTTGTGAAGAACATATGTGTATACATGTTGAAGAATAATATTTAGTGTAAAAGTATTGCGTGTGAAGCGGAAAAAACGAAGTATAGTTAACTAAGCTCATGATTACATGTTAACAATACATCCTTATATACAACATTTCTAGTATGTGTACCCTTTCTATTTCTAATCTTTCCATTTTTCACCAAAACTTTCATTGCTTTTCATGCAACTCCTCTAGATAAAGCAACATATAGTTGACCATGGCTGAAAACATGTTCAGGAAGATAAATACCAACTTGAGGGAAGGTTTGTCCTTGTGATTTATTAATTGTTAAGGAAAAAGCTAATTTAACGGGAAGTTGTTTATGTATTAGGTTGAAAGGCATGTTAATATCCTCAGAAGACTTAAGTGGTATACATGGGATAAATACTTTTGTACCACGGATTTGTCCACCAGCGATTTCTACATCTATGACATTTCTATGAAAGACACAACATAGTAATCTGGTTCCATTACATAATCCAATTCTTGGATCAATATTCCCAAGAAACATGATTGGTGCTCCTAGTTCTAGTGTTAATTTACGGGGTGGCAAACCACCCGAAGCAATTGAGTTCAAGAATTCATCCTGAAATAGATTATGTGTATCTTCTTCGACTTTGTCAAATGAATAGTAGATACATTCGCTACCTGGAAACATTTCTATAACTTTATTAATCTTATTTACTATTTCATTTTTAGGGGCTAATATTGCTCTATTCGTTATATAATTATTATCGCTAGTCTGTCATTGAGTTCGGTGAAGACTTCATTAATTAAAGCGTAAATCGAACCAGTATTGGTCCAAGGTTCAATGATATCATATGGGAGCTTTGTAATATCATCTTGAACATAGACTTCATCTTCATTTCCAATATATAAAAGAAATTATGCATATGATTGATCATCTCTTGCACACATATTTTATGTTAAGCGAATTACCTGAAAATTCTCCCATAAATATGATTGTACTATACATACATCGATTATTTGAGTTCTAGTACCACTTACGACTATTGGTAGAACTTGACAAAAATCACCTCCTAAAATAAAAATCTTTCCGCCAAATGGTGCATCTAAATTCGTTAAATCTCGTAATGTTTTATCTAAGGCCATAAATGCATGACAATGAGCCATGGTAGCTTTATCCCATAGTAAACGGTAGTAATCAATAAATGTTTTGTGGTCTCGGATTGCTTAGGAATATGACATGTAGATGAAGAGTCTAAATTAATTGGTATTTTAAATCGAGAATGTGCAGTTCGACCTCCTGTAAGAGCAAGAGAAGCAATTCCAGAAGTAGCGACTA
Organism: Allium fistulosum; assembly: GCA_030737815.1. NCBI lineage: Eukaryota > Viridiplantae > Streptophyta > Magnoliopsida > Asparagales > Amaryllidaceae > Allium > Allium fistulosum. The sequence goes on from CM060902.1 coordinate 72,913,130, forward strand.
TAATTGCTATATGACCTTGAATTCATAAATATGCTAAGATTTCTCTACATAATATTTTTTTCATGTACCTCCAGGGCTACCTATGAAATATATATCATTAGCTTTGACATTAATAGAAGACATTATCATGTCAAATGCCTCCTTTTGTTTGGAGTTAAAGTTATTTATGGAATTAATATCATTATTGGGTATTTCTATACATCGTTCTTCTAAAATAAGAGTGGATCTATTGGTATGAGTAAAATCGTTGAAATTATTATGTGGAATATCGTAATCAAAAATTGTTTTGTTATATTGTTTGATAAGATTGTCGAAGTCGGAGAGACATTGAATTAATAAATATGAATTGTTTACATTAGTAGTAGATGTAAAAGGAAAGTCTGTAAGTATTAAAGGCAAAAACTCTTGCCACAATCACGCACATGATATGGTTTGCTGTACACTAAAATTATAATGAATAATCTTCTTAAAGCCTTAGGCATATGTGTGTTTGAAGCATCTCTCAAATAGTCCTTTAAACTATCATTATTTTCAAGTAAACCTCTATGTTTAGGTGCTTCTTTAAATGTATTATATTTGTGTTCCATTAACTATTAGTAAGTCAGTAAAAGATAGAGGACCTCTAACATGTGTTAATAATAATCACAAATAATAACGATCACCTTCGGTGGGAGATATCGTATAAATTCTACCAATTGCTCTATGGTTATATTGTCTACGATTTAATTCCTCATTTGTAGAGTCCCACCAATATTTTTTAGGAAACTCATAGTATAAACATTGAAGCGCCCGTTCATCGAAAACATTTTTACAAAAAAATTCAGTAAGCATTGTTTTAGATCTTTGTTGATCATCCAAAATAGTTTGTATGTGCTCTTCTGCATGAAATAGTAGTTGTTGTCTATTTGGTAAACGTATTTATAAACCGTTAACAGAAGGAAAAATGTCAGTTAGCGAAAATTTAAATATTCTCCGTAGAGCTTCTAGGGAACAAATCCATCTAGTGTTAACAAATTTGGGAATTCCATCGTTGTCATCGGGTGTAAATTGTAATGGATAACCCTAAAGATACATGGTCTGAACCTTTGCAAACAAATTTATAAATATATTTTACAGATTTAATACTAGAAAAAATCTCAACATTTATATGACAATCATATTTCAAAAGTAAGTAAGGATTATAAGGTACTATCCAACGGTTATCGATTGTATGGCTGCCATTCCGATATTGTATTCCATTGTCGCATCTTCTATAAGTGAGGTAAGAGTCATTTCGTTGCGAAGTTAAGGGAGAAAAAGATTTTGGAAAACCTCTCTTATAGTTTGGTTGTTTTTCGTACATACAGCTCTTGGATTAAAATGTCTACATGGATAATGAATCATATGTTTTATTACATCGTTATGTAGTTTAGGTTTTAGATCTTTACATGGAATTTCAACTCGATTTAAAGCATCATTGTAAGACCTTGGATTTTTGGTAACATTATTTAGGATATTTAATTAGTCAAATTAAATAAAATAATGTGTTGATTAGGGGATTGAGATTTGATTTAATTAAAGGGTAGTTGTGCCATTTAACTAAAGAATTAAGAAAAAGTTTAAAATGAAATATAAGAGGGGTAAAATAAAAAAGAGGCCATTCCTATATCCTCCAAACCTTGGTCGTGTATTATGTTACATGTTCATTCGAAAATTTTAAAATAAGAGATCGGCCAACATTAACAAGGAAAAGAGGAAGAAGATTAAGAAAAGATAAAGGAAAGGCTAATTCAAATCAAATCCATTCAAATCTCAAGCTCCTTAATCTCTAACTCTAAGGTAAATAATGTTTACATCTCAAATCTTTTATGGTTTAGGTTTTAAGATGAACTCCGAAGTATTTTGCATTGATTTACCATGTTTTTTAATGATGGAATAATTATATTTACTTGTTGATGATTTATGTATATTCATATTGATTTTATGATAGGTTTTAAGGTGAAAACCCTATTAATTAATGTCCAAATGCCTTGCGAAATTTTATGTAGACCAGAAATAATATTTTGGAGATGAGTTTCAATTTTCAGAATTTTCTGATTTGTGTGGAATTTATATGAATTTTCTAGTGAAGAAAATGTTATTTTGAATTATAAATTATTTACGGGTAAATAATTATTTGTTTGGGTATGAATTTTTTATATGTTGAAAAATATATTAAAAGAGATTTTCTAGAATTTTTCCAGATTTTTCCTAAGTGTATTAATGGTTATATAAAAATTTTTGAGGTATGGGACTTAAATGTTTTATATAATTAAAGGAGGAGAAGAGGTTTTTTGTAAAAATGTTTAAATTGTTAATTCAGGAAAGTCGGCAGCACTTTTGAAAAGAGAAACTTGCAACCAATCAAATTTAGATAAACAAGGCAGGTTTGGTACAAAAGAGTAGTTTAAAAGTACAAATAAATAGCTTTTTCACTGTTTCGATGCTTTCAGCACCAGGTTCCCCCTCTATTCTTCGCCTCGGACACAGTTAAAACCAATGCACATGGTATTAGGCAACTGGTACGTAGTGAACTGGAATAGGGTGAAAGGTATAGGGTCGAAACCAAGGGATTCCGAAGAGGTTGAAGCATTGTTTTGGTTTTAAAGGAAAATGTGCCTACTTGCTTTCGACTAAGATGCTTTCGACTTAGTTAGCTTTCGACTAAGTCAAATGGTTTAAAAGAATGGTTTCGTTTGGGTTGCACTTTTGTTTAAAATGATTGCTTTCGACTGAGTCGAAACCTTTAGCTGCTGCTTCCTTCCTTTCAATCCAGATGGTTTCGAAGGGGTTGTTTTGTTTTCTAAAAATTTGGACACCTCTCCAATGCTTTCGAAGGGATGGTTTCGACACCATCACTTCTTCACTTAGGAAATGGTTTCGAAACAGATGCTTCCGACTTTATTGAGTTTCTGATCCTTTTTCTCTACATGAAGGCATAATCCAAATGGTTTCGACCGAGACGATTTTCAAAGGTTTCGAAGGGTAAATTTTTGAAAGGTTTTGAAAGGTGTTTCCACATGTTTTAAATTGAACCCAAGTGCTTTTTAAAGAGTTGAGTTTTGATGCTTTTGAAAGTTTTAAGGAATGGGGGTGCTTCCCCAGGGTTTCGACAGTGTTAAAAAGAAGGTTTTTCCTATATTTTCGAACGGCAAGGTTTTAAAGAAGGATGTCAAATGTTTTAAAGCTTTTGAAAGAAAGACTTTTATTGGATTCGAAAGAGTTACTTTCAATGGTTTCGAAAGGGGTGCTTTCAAAGGTTTCGAAAGGGTTACTTTCAGGGGTTTCGAATGGGTTGATTAAAGGTTTTAAACTATGGTTTAGATGTGCTAAATAGACCGAATAGCCTAAATGTTTCCAAGTTAAAAAGGATTTTAACTTATTTTGAAAGGATAGGTAATCCTTATTAAATATCATCAACATTATTTTGTGTAAAGTATATATAACATGGCAAAAATAGCTTAGAGTAAAGCTAAAGATATATTTTCCTTGTATATGTATGATTTAAAGGACAAAATCATTGGAAAAAGGTTTTTCAAGGAAAATTTTAAAGGGTAGTTAATCCTAGGAGAATGACTCAGATTAGAAGACCAGATAGGACTTGTGTAGGGTCGCGCCCTATGCTCATTAGCTATTAGCCCCTAGCTAATTTAGTCTAGAATTCCAGTGTGTAGGGCGTAGTCATAGGTAAGACTAAAATGTTGCTTAGACACACGGAACGGAATATTTATGTACAGAGGTTGGTTATTGGTAAGCCACAAAACCATTAGGATTAGTTGACCCTTGGAGATGTAAGTTAAGGACAGACCATCTCGAAGTTTTGTCTAACAGTTGTTTAGACCGTTTGATATTTATCTGGTAGGCCCGAGTCAGCCAAATGGGCATTAGCCTAGTTTTCGGACAATTAGTCTAGATTGCGGACAGTTAGTCCAGTTGAGGGCAGTCAGCCCAGATTTCGGACAGATAGTCCATTTATTACCTGTCTATAGCATAACGGATCTTGCTATTATTATTTTATTATTATAATCAGTTTGATTAACCAGTTTGGTTGTAGGAACGGATTTGCAAATATATGTTTTGAAAAGGATATTAGTGAGGGGACATCCGTTTTGCTTAGCGGCGTGGTCTCACTCAATATCAGTAACCCGAGATGTAACAGAATTATTCACACCAGGCTTTATGTCTGACTCGAAGTTTTTGTTTCCCCTTAAACTCTCATGTGCTCAAAATTAATTTGAGTAGGCATAAGGTTGAGGTTTTCAGGTTTTCGTAGTTTTGGCGAATAAAGCTTCCGGAGATGAGCAGGTGGCTGACAGATAACTAAATTAGGAACTATAGATTATTTTATTTTGGTTCTACTATGTATTAAGTCAGATATGACTTTATTGCTTTGATCATCCAAGGGGGCATTGTTATATGTCGCTCTTGGCGTATTACTGTAAATTATATTTGATCATTGCCTAGGAAACATTTTGGGGATTTTTGTAACTTGGATATGATATTGTTTTGAAATTTAATCAGAAAAATATTGTTTTAAGAAATCTGTGATTTTGTTTATATTCAAGTGCTTCTGATATTACGGATACCATTAGCGTTTCCATATTTTGTCACCAGAAGTTAGCATTATAGATGACTGCAGCATTTGTAGCTCTTAGCTTTTGGCCTCTAGATATGGGATGTTACAAACTTGGTATCAGAGCATAGGTTTATGAAAAACTTTAACTAAAAATGGTTTTGAAAACAAAATCCTAAGGAATTAGAGAAGGATTGGGGTTTGGGAAAATGCTATAGTAATGTACTTGTATTTGCTATATATAAGTATGCGCTTTATCTCTAATCACCCATCTTTTTTAGGTTATCATTCTGTATCTCATAGGATTTGAATACAAATATGGAAGGTAGAAGAGGAAGACTTAACCTAAGAGGGGAAGGCATCGATGGGAATGCTAGGCCTAATGCAAGGAGAGGTCAAGGTTAGGCACAGTAGAGAATGTGGGTGTTGAAGTCCTGCAAGTTGGAATGGAAGCTATGTATCAGTTCTTCATGAATATGGTGCAAGTGGGTGTTGCCGCTAGAGTAGTGGGAGGAGGAGTTCTGGAAGTTTCGGTAGTTAACCATTTTGCTAAGCTGAGTGGAGAACTGGTTGTTGCACTACGAGAGGATCTTTGCAGATTTGGAGCTCAATGATGAGCAGAAGAGGAGTTTGACATCTAGACAGCTTCAGGGAGCTGCATTGTTCTGGTGGAATAGTGTGACTGTAGCGGTGGATGAGGAGACTATGACCTGGGAAGAGTTCAAGAGGAGGCTCCATGGGAGGTTCATGTTTGTTATGGCACAATCAGCTCTGATAAGAAAGTTTGCTGAGTTAGAACAGGGTGAGATGTCTGTTTTGGAGTACGCCAAAAGGTTCGAGGAGTTGGCCAAATATGGTTATGCCACTGTTGACATAGTGATGAAGAGGAATGAGAAGTTCATCCGGGGTTTGAAGCCAGAGTTATCCAGGGATACATTACCTCATATTAGAGATCCTTCTGATGTTGTTGTGGAGATGACCTTGAGGCATGAGGAGATTCTTGATTATATCGAGAAGAGAAAAGCTAAGGAGGTCCAGGTTGGGAAGGTCTAGAAGAGGAAGTTCTATCCTAAGAAAGGTGCTCCAAAGGGTGGAGCAGCCAAGAAGAGGAAGTCTGAGATTGTCCGTTTTAAGTGCAACAAGAAGGGGCACTTTGCTAATGAATGTTATGCTGGAAAGGGAAAGGTGTTAAGACTTGGTTTTGATTTATGCCAAAAAGCTATCACTACGACATACATATTTGACAATTGCTATGACAAAAAGAGAATATATACTACATCGAGACAAGACATCAAAATCGGTGCATCAATTATATTATCTTGTTTTTTGAGTCTTAGGTCAATTTTGTTAAAATCTCTTCTCGTTTAAGATATATATTAGCTTATATATAATCTTAATGATTTATACATATAAGCATAGAAAATATATATATATATAATCAAAGTTTTTTTTAAAAAATCATTTATAACATATATATTTAAAACCTATGAAAACTGTGCAAATTGCACAGAAATCACCAGGTCAGTCGACTGACCTGGTAGGTCAGTCGACTGACCTGTAAATTTCTATGCAACATGCACAGGTGCACAAATAAACAAATAATACGTTTTGAATATCCAGTCGACTGACCCAGAGGCTCAGTTGACTGAATTTCTACAACAGCTATTTTCTGAAAAGACATGACTATTTGTGAAGAGTTACGAACCTCTACGAAAAGATTTGGATGCAACACTTCAATCAAAACTCTTCATCAACAGTTGCTGCTTTTTAACATCTATAAATACATACTCTAACTTGATTCCAAACTACCGAATTTTCTTATCTTTCTTATCTAACACTCTGGAATCTACTTGCAACTATACTTTCAAATATTATGCATTAAAGCAATTTTATACCTTTCTATTCTTCATAAACTTCAAATATATATATTTATACTCGAGGAGAAGATTATAGGAAGGGTGTACTACAAGTTACAAATCCGTGTTATTAGAACACACAAAGTCAAAACAATCTTTTGTATTTGTTGAAGTCCTGTTCTGCTGCTCAGGTGTGTGAAGTCCTCTTCAGCTGCTGAGGCGAAATCCTGTTCCGCTGCTCATGTCCTTGTTCAACTGCTCAAGGGTTGTATAGACCTGTTCCTCCGAGTTAAGTGAGGGTTATTATTTTAGTGAAATTCCATAAGGAGTCTGGGACTGGACGTAGGACGGAGCTCTGAACCAGTATAAAAATCTCTGGTGTCATTTTTTATTATACTGCTTTTATATTTCGTACTATTTACTATATAACTATCATCACTGTACTCTGTATTATCATATACCCATATTACACGATCCATAGCACACTTTCATTTGGTATCAGAGCCTGGAATTCTATCGATCATCACAACATCATAGAATAATGGCCAGAAAACAATCCAGTCGAAATACAACAGGCAAAATTCCTGTCAAAGCCACTAGTGAGGACTACAAAAAGGTACTTTCTGATTTACAAATTTCAGTAAAAGATAATAATGAATTAGTTAGTATAAGCAATAAGATTTCAAAGCTTAATTTTATTATTTTAGAAAAGATGAAATCTGTTGAACTTGAAAATGTGAAATTGAAAAACGATAAGTTAAATTTAGAAAATCAACTTGGTGATTTAAAGAATAATTTTATAACTTTTAAAGATTTTCTAGATGAACAAAACACCATATTTGAAAAGGAGAGAGAAAAATTTTCAAAAGAAATTTTTGATTTGAAAAGACAAAATGATTTATTACAATCCTCTTTAGATAATTCAGAATCTCAAAATTTCCTTCTCAAAAATGAGAATTGTACGTTAAAAAACGAGAATTCTGAATTAAATAAGAAAATTGATATTTTGAATACTAGTAATATTTCTTTTGAAAATAATAATTGTGACTTTAAAGCTAAATTTGATAAACTTAACACTGAAGTCACAAAATTTAATAAAGGTCAAAATGATTTAAACATGATTTTATCTAGTTCTAGACCTTTACATGATAAAAGTGGTTTAGGATATAATAAAACAAATCGTAGAAATAGCACTAGATACGCTTTCATGTATAGTAAAAATGTTAGTGCTAGTACTAAATTTCGAGTAAAGTCTAAATCCAATTTTTATAGAAATTCAAATACTATTATGACCAATAATGTTTATAATTTCTCTAGAAGTACAAAATCATTGACAAGAAATACGAATAAAAACTATCTAAGTATTTGGGTTCCTGTTAATTGGAGAAAATAGAGAAAAATACATTGATGATTATTTTGATATGGTAGTTAATAATGAAAATTATATTTTTAAAGGTTCAACCACACCTATGGTTTCCTAAAAATTAGGAAATTATAAGAACCTTGGGTATCACATGCTTTAAATGTTAAATTTTTTGATACCTTACAAGTAGTAGGTTAACACTTATGTAGAATATAATTATGTCATCATATAAACTCTCCTTTTTGTCGCTGACAAACGGGGAGAAAGATATTGCTCTAACACTATTTGCAGGAATAAACGATGCAAGCACAGATTAAAGGGTAAGCGTATAATAGAGTAAGTTATTGCTTATCATAGTATTTGCCTTTTATGATTTACAAACATTAGTCTTTTATTTCAAAACATTTTGGCCTGTACTAAATAGCCAATGTTTTCGTATTATTTCAAAACTCTTGTTTGTGATATTGTAATGTATGCATGTTCGTTTCTTTTTGAATATCTATGAATACATCATACTATTGTTCATGCTCTTTATTCTTTTTTGTCGATGACAAAGGGGGAGAAAAATTATCACTAACATTAAGAATGCAGGATATAAATCGTCAAAGATTCAGGGGGAGTAAGTATTTATATTATATTATATACAGACAAAATCTATATCTATTTACAGGTTGTCATCAATCAAAAGGGGGGAGAATGTTGAGACTTGGTTTTGATTTATGACAAAAGCTATCACTACGACATACAGATTTGATGACTGCTACGACAAAAAGAGAATATATACTACATCGAGACAAGACATCAAAATTGGTGCATCAATCATATTATCTTGTTTTTTGAGTCTTAGGTCAATTTTGTTAAAATCTCTTCCTGTTTAACATATATTAGCTTATATATAATCTTAATGATTTATACATATAAGCATAGAAAATATATATACATATATTATAAAAGTTAAAAAAAATCATTTATAATATATATATATATATGTATATATTTATTTATTTAAAACCTGTGAAAACTGTGCCAATTGCACAGAAATCACCAGGTCAGTCGACTGACCTGTAAATTTCTGTGCAACATGCATAGGTGCATAAATAAACAAATAATACGTTTTGAATATCCAGTCGACTGACCCAGAGGCTCGGTTGGCTCGGTCGACTGAATTTCTACAACGGCTATTTTCTGAAAAGACACGACTATTTGTGAAGAGTTACGACCCTCTATGAAAAGATTTGGACGCAACACTTCAATCGAAACTCTTCATCAACAGTCGCTGCTTTTTAACATATATAAATACATAATCTAACTTGATTCCAAACTACCGAATTTTCTTATCTTTCTTATCTAACACTCTGGAATCTAATTGCAACTATACATTCAAATATTCTACATTAAAGCAATTTTATACCTTTCTATTCTTCATAAACTTCAAATATATATATATATATATATATATATATATATACTCGAGGAGAAGATTATAGGAAGGGTGTACTACAAGTGACAAATCCGTGTTATTAAAACACACAAAGTCAAAACAATCTTTTGTATTTGTTGAAGTCCTGTTCTGCTGCTTAGGCGTGTGAAGTCCTCTTCAGCTGCTGAGGCGAAATCCTGTTCCACTGCTCAGGTCCTTGTTCGACTGCTCAAGGGTTGTATAGACCTGTTCCTCTAGGTTAAGTGAGGGTTATTATTTTATTGAAATTCCAGAAGGAGTCTGGGACTGGACGTAAGACGGAGCTCCGAACCAGTATAAAAATCTCTGGTGTCATTTTTTATTATATTGCTTTTATATTTCGTACTATTTACTATATAACTATCATCACTATACTCTGTATTATCATATACCCATATTACACGATCCATAGCACACTTTTAAAAGGAAGTGGCTGGGAGGAAGAAAATCAGGTGCTTCAACTGCGACCAAATAAGCCACTATAAGGACTAGTGCAAGGTGCCCGCTAAGGATGGGAAGGGCAAGGTGTATGCAATGGAGCCTGCTGCTTCTAAGCCATCAGCTACGCTTCAGATTCATGGTATGTATGTTAGCGTTCTATTTGATACTGGTGCATCGCATTCTTTTATGTCTCGATGTTTGATAGATAAGCTTAACCTTGAACCCACATATTTAGTTACTTCCTTACAGGTTGCGAATCCAATAGGAGGGTATGCAACTCTAGGGTTGAGATGTGACCAGTTAGAGTTTGACCTGTTAGGTCGTACCTTTGTTTGCAGTTTGCAAGTGTTTGATTTTGTGGGGTTCGAAATTATTCTTGGGATGGATTGGTTAAGTGAGTACAATGTTAGGATATTTTGCCAGGATAGGAAATTATCTCTTAGACACCCTTATTGTAGCGACATGATTCATTATACCGTAGAAGGTTCTAGCGGTGAGATGTATGCTTTGTTGGGTGTAATGGAATCAGATGATGAGTTGAGTCGAGTTTTTGTGGTTAGAGAATTCGCAACTGTTTTTTAGCCTGTAGTTGGATTGCCACCGAAACAAGCCATTGAGTTTTGGATAGATTTGGTTTCGAGAACAGAACCAGTGAGTAGGCTACCAACTAGAATGAACCCTTCAAAGATTAGGGAGTTCAAGGTGCAGTTCAACTTGGGGTGCAACAACAGTGTTTGCTAAGAAGCCGGACTGATCGTTGAGGCTTTGATTATCGTAAGTTGAATGAGAGGACGATAAAGAACCGATATCCATTGCCCAGAATTGACGATTTTTTCGACTAGTTGAGTGGAGCCAAGCTATTTTCTCAGTTGGATTTAGCATTAGATTTCCATCAGCTTAGGGTAGTAGGGGATAGTATACCTTTGATGGCGTTCAGGACCAGATATGGGTCGTACAAACGGTTAGTTATGTCGTTCAGATTGACGAATGCGCCAGCTTTCTCTATGGATGTGACGAACCCAGTTTTCCGAGAGCACTTGGATAGGTTTGTATTGGTTTTCAAAGATGATATCCTGATTTACTCTAAGGATGAGAGAGAGCATGAAGTTCATCTTAGAGTGGTGCTTGAGACGCTGAGGCAGCATCAGCTGAAAGCGAAGTTTTCGAAGTGTCAATCTGGAAGAAGGAAGTGAACTTTCATGGTCATGTAGTCTTAGAGAAAGGGTTGTCAGTAGATCCGGCTAAGATTGAGGCAATAAATAATTGAAGGAGACCCGAGACAGTAACCGAGATAAAGAGTTTCCTAGGATTGGCTGGTTATTGTCGGAGGTTCATTAAGTATTTTTTCATGGATAGCAGCATCGATGACCAAGCTAACGAGAAAGGATGTGAAGTTTGCGTGGACCGATAAGTGTGAGGAAGCATTCTAGAGTTTGAAACACTTATTGACCCATGCACCTGTGCTGTTTATTCCAGAAGGAAATCAGGATTTGGTGGTTTATACTGATGCGTGTGGAACAAGATTAGGGGTTGTGCTGATGCAGAGAGGTAAAGTGATTGCATATGCTTCTAGACAGCTTAGACCGCATGAGGTTAGGTATCCGACGCATGATTTGGAATTGGCTGCAGTGATTTTTGCTTTGAAGGTGTGGAGACATTACCTTTTGGGAGAAAGGTTTGAGTTATATACATATCATAAGTCGCTGAAGTATTTGTTCTCTCACAAGGAGCTGAACATGAGATAATAGAGGTGTTATAATTTATTGTCGCCTATGATTTTAGGATTGAGTACACACCGAGGAAAGGCAACAAGGTTGCAGATGCACTTAGTAGGAAACATCGGAATACAGTGTTGGCGATGATAGTTGAGTGGAAAGATTTTGAAGCATTAGCAGATTGCAGAGTGCAGTGGAAAGCTGAGGCTGGATCTAGCGGAGATACAGTTGTATTATCTTGTTTGGAAGTTCGACCAGGGATGATGGAAAGGATTACTTCAAAACAGATGGAGGATCCAGTGTTAGCTGAACGGATCAGGAAGCTTAGAGATGGAACCAAGAGCAATGACTTGAAGGACTTCAGTCTTGACCAGAATGGGTGGTTGAGAAAGAAAGGAAGATTATGTGTTCTGAGTGTAGTAAACATAAGGAAAGAAGTCTTGGAGGAATGCCATCGTTCAAAGTTCTTTATTCATCCGAGAGGTACTAAGATGTATCAGGATATGAGAGTAGTTTCTTTTGAGAACGTGTGAAGTAGGATATTGGCCTGTGTGTGAAGTAGTGCTTGAATTTCCAGCAGGCAAAGACCGAACACCAGAAGCCAAGTGGGTTGCTTCAGCCATTAGATATTCCAGTACGGAAGTGGGATTCTATTTCTATGGAATTTATTGACGGTTGCCAAGGTCGAACAGAGAAAATGAAAGTATATGGGTCATAGTGGATAGATTGACCAAGAGTGCCCATTTCATTCCACTTAAGTAAACCAGAATGGTACCTATTTTAGTGAAGTTGTTCAAGAAGAATGTGGTTAGAATGCATGGAATTTCTAGCAGTATAGTTAGTGACAGAGATTCCTTGTTCACTAGCGAGTTCTGGAAGAGTCTGCAGGAAATTTTGGGAACCAAGTTTAAGATGAGTACCGCTTACCATCCGTAGATAGATGGGCAAACGGAAAGAGTTAACAAAATCTTGGAGGACTTTGGGGGATCATGGGAAGACCATCTGCATCTAGTCGAGTTTTCATATAACAACAGTTATTAGACTAGTATTGGAATGGCACCATTTGAAGCTTTGTATGGAAGGCTATGCAAATCTCCCGTTTGTTGGTTGGAGACCAAGGATAGGTTGGTACTTGGTCCAAATTTAGTGAGAGAAGCTGCAGAAAAGATTGAGGTCATTCAGGCTAGAATGAAGAAGGCTCAATCTAGGCAGAAGTGTTATGCAGATAATAGATGAAAAGACTTAGAGTTCTCAGTTGGAGATCAGTTTTCGTCAAGGTGTCACCGATGATGGGTGTGATCAGATTTGGGAGATCGGGAAAGTTAGCACCGAGATTCGTTGGACCTTTTCCTATTATTGTGAGGATCGGGAAACTCGCATATCGAGTTGAGTTACCGAGCAGTTTGGCAGGTGTCCATGTTTCTTATCTCAGAAAGTGTGTTAGAGACCCAGAAACTACTATTGCATCGATTGTGCTAGATGATTTAGTGGTACAACTGGATTTAACTATAGTAAGAAAGCCAGTTCGCATAGTTGCGAGAGATGAGAAGAGGCTTAGAACCAAGACGATCAGATTAGTCAAAGTCCAGTTGAGTGACGATGAAAGGGACTATACTTGGAAGGTTGAGAGAAGGATTAGAGATACTTATCCTGACTTGTTTGATGGTACGTTTTACCTCTTTGTTTCATTTATTGTGTGCCTTATCGTAATTTCGAGGACGAAATCCTTTAAGGAGGGGAGTCTATAACACCCTAGATTTTTAGTAACATTATTTAGGATATTTAATTAGTTAAATTAAATAAAATAATGTGTTGATTGGGGAATTGAACTTTGATTTAATTAAAGGGTAGCCGTGCCATTTAACAAAAGAATTAAGAAAGAGTTTAAAATGAAATATAGGAGGGGTAAAATAGGAAAGAGGTCATTCCTATATCCTCTAAACTATGGCCGTGTATTATGTTACACGTTCATTTTCATTTGAAAATTTCAAAATAAGAGGTCGCCCACCATTAACAAGGAAAAGAGAAAGAAGATTAAGAAAAGATAATGGAAAGGCTAATTCAAATCAAATCCATTCAAATCTCAAGCTCTTTAATCTCTAAAGCTAAGGTGAATAATGTTTACATCTCAAATCTTTTATGGTTTAGGTTTTAATATGAATTTCGAAGTATTTTGCATTGATTTGTCATGTTTTTGAATGATGGAATGATTATACTTGTTGATGATTTATGTATATTCATATTGATTTTATGATAGGTTTTAAGGTGAAAACCCTATTGATTGACAAACAAATGCCTTGCGAATTTTTTGTAGACCAGAAATAATATTTTGGAGATGGGTTTCAATTTTCAGAATTTTTGCGGAATTTATATGAATTTTCTAGTGAAGAAAATGTTATTTTGGATTATAAATCATTTAGGGTAAATAATTATTTGTTTGGATCTGAAATTTTTATATGTTGGAAAACATACTAAAAGAGATTTTCTGAAATTTTTCAGATTTTTCCTAAGTGTTTTAATGGTTATATAAATTATTTGAGGTATGGGACTTAAAATGTTTTATATAATTAAAGGAGGAGAATGAGCTTTTTGTAAAAATGTTTAAACCGTTAAATCCGGAAAGTCGACAAAACTTTTGAAAAGAGAAACTTGCAACCAATCAAATTTAGACAAACAAGGCAGGTTTTGTACAAATAATAGTTTAAAAGTACAAATAAATAGCTTTTCCATTGTTTTGATGCTTTCGGCACCAGGTTCCATCTCCATTTCTTTGCCTCCGACACAGTTGAAACTAATGCACATGGTATCAGGCAACTAGTACGTAGTGAATTGGAAGTGGGCGAAAGGTATATGGTCGAAACCTAGGCGTTCCGAGGGGGTTGAAGCATTGCTTTGGTTTTAAAGGAAAATGTGCCTGCTTGCATTCGACTAAGATGCTTTCGACTTAGTTAGCTTTCAACTAGGCCAAATGGTTTAAAAGAACGGTTTCGATTGGGTTGCGCTTTTGTTTAAAATGTTGCTTTCGAATGAGTTGAAGCCTTTAGCTGTCGCTACCTTCCTTTCGATGTAGATGGTTTCGAAGGGGTTGTTTTGTTTTCTAAAAATTTGACCACCTCTCCAATGCTTTCGAAGGGATGGTTTTGACACCATCACTTCTTTACTTAGGAAATGGTTTTTGAAATAGATGCGTTCGACTTTATTGAGTTCCTGATCTTTTGCTCTACTTGAAGGTATAATCCAAATAGTTTCGACTGAGACGGTTTTCAAAGGTTTCGATGGGTAAATTTTTGAAAGGTTTCGAAAGGTGTTTCCACATGTTTTAAATTGAAACAAAATGCTTTCAAAAGAGTTGAGTTTTGATGCTTTCGAAAGGTTTTAAGAAATGGTTTCGAAAGGGGTGGTTCCCCAAGGTTTCGACAGGGTTGAAAAAGAAGGTTTTTCTTATGTTTTCGAAAGGCAAGGTTTTAAAGGTTTTAAAGAAGGATGTCTAATGTTATAAAGCTTTCGAAAGAAAGACTTTTATTGGTTTCGAAAGAGTTACTTTCAATGGTTTCGAAAGGGGTGCTTTCAAAGGGTTCGAAAGGATTACTTTCAGGGTTTCGAATGGGTTGTTTAAAAGTTTTAAACAAAGGATTCAGATGTGTTAAATAGGCCGAATAGCCTAAGTGTTTTCAAGTTAAAAAGGACTTTAACTTATTTTTAAAGGATAGGTAATCCTTATTAATATCATCAACATTATTTTATGTAAAGTATATATAACATGGCAAAAATAGCTTAGCGTAAAGCTAAAGATATATTTTCCTTGTATATGTATGATTTAAAGGACAAAATCATTGGAAAAAGGTTTTTCAAGGAAAATTTTAAAGGGTAGTCAATCCTAGGAGAATGACTCAGATTAGAAGACCAGATAGGACTTGTGTAGGGTCGCTCCCTATGCTCATTAGCTATTAGCCCCTAGCTAATTTAGTCTAGAATTCCAGTGTGTAGGGCGTAGTCATAGGTAAGACTAAAATGTTGCTTAGACACACGGAACGGAATATTTATGTACAGAGGTTGGTTATTGGTAAGCCACAAAACCATTAGGATTAGTTGACCCTTGGAGATGTAAGTTAAGGACAGACCATCTCGAAGTTTTGTCTAACAGTTGTTTAGACCATTTGATATTTATCTGGTAGGCCCGAGTCAGCCAAATGGGCATTAGCCTAGTTTTCGGACAATTAGTCTAGATTGCGGACAGTTAGTCCAGTTGAGGGCAGTCAGCCCAGATTTCGGAAAGATAGTCCATTTATTACTTGTCTCTAGCATAACGGATCTTGCTATTATTATTTTATTATTATAATCAGTTTGATTAACTAATTTGGTTGTAGGAAAGGATTCGCAAAATATATGTTTTGAAAAGGATATTATTGAGGGGAACCCATTCCTCTTAGTGGCGTGGTCTCACTCAATACTAGTAAACCGAGATGTAATAGAATTATTCACACTAGGCTTTATGTCTTACTTGAAGTTTTTGTTTCCTATTAAACTCTCGGGTGCTCAAAATTGATTTGACTAGGCTGAGGGTTGAGGTTTTCAGATTTTCATAGTTTTGGCGAATAAAGCATCCGGAGACGAGCATGTGGCTAGCGGATAGCTAAATTTGGAACTATAGATTATTTTGTTTTGATTCCGCTATGTATTAAGTCAGATATGACTATATTGCTTTGATCATCCGAGGGGACATCATCATATGTTGCTCTGGGCGTATTATTGTATATTATATCTGATCATTTCCTGGGAAACATTTTGGGGATTTTTGTAACTTGGATATGATATTGTTTTGAAATGTAATTGGCAAAATGTTCTTATTTTGGAAATATGTGATTTTGTTCATATTCAAATGCTTCTGATATTATGAATACCATTAGCATTGCCATGTTTTGTCTCCAGAGGTTAATACTATAGATGACTACAACATCTGTAGCGCTTAGCTTTTGGCCTCTAGATACGGGACGTTACAATCATAATCATCGAGATTGTTAACCTTATCATTCCATCTAGGATAATTAGAATATCTGATGTTGTAGCCATCTTTTTTGGAATTCAATAACATAGACATGGGCAATGACTTTACCTAAAACACATGTGTCAAATAGGTCAGTTTTTAGATGCTCTAATTTTGCTCGAAAATCCTAGTTGTTAAATCCGGTCTACCTTGCGATTGTTGACGGGAAGTAATTCTTTTGTAATCTGTACCTAGATAGTTTTACATGTCATACTAATAAATAAATTGGGCTTCCCATACCTTTGCACTATTGCAATTACATCTTTGTATCACTGATGCATATCTTGTAGACTACCAATATAGGATGAAGGAAGAATCTTCTTAAGACCAACACTTCCAAATGTGTGAAAATTCATATGATTGATTAGTAGATAAGTTTGTGGTTAGTAATTACAAATAACAACAAAAGGTTGAATGTAGTAGGTAAAGAAACCTACCGGTGTCTCTCCATTGGTTAACGCTGTTGTGCAAAAATTGCACTACCGCAGAAAAACAATAAACAAGATCTAGATTTGCCAATTTGAACATCACTTAATCTAGCAACAATTATTTTATTACTCCAAATAAATAGTAAATAACTACAAAGAAGAAAAAGAGACGCATAATATTTATATTACTTCCATTATCATTAAGATAATGTATGTCCAGTCCAAAGGAGAGAGATTTATTACACATGGGAGAGTTACAAGATATTACAAGATAAGAGTTTGTATACCAAAGCTCTAAATTAAGGTTAACAAGAAGAGACACTCCATTAGGGGATGCTGAGTGAATGGCAGGATGAATTTGCAATGAAGTCTACCATCAATATATAGCCAGTGCAAATCCATGAGAGTCGTTGATTAAATTACCAAGATATGGTAAGAAGATAATGGAGGTAATTTACAATGCTAACAATTGGTGCAAACATAGCAAGTAATTCACTCATTCCTTTAATTAGCAAAGATGGAAATACATAATCCCAAAGCAATGCGTTTACTGAGAAAAAAATAATATGCATATCTTTTTGCATATGTTTTATTCCATAACATGTGCATGTATTTATTTTCTTGCCATCTCATTCAAATTCAATCCAATATTTATGCATTTCCATTTTAAAGTAATGAACGAACGTGATTACTTTCCTTGTTACCATAACTTCCTCATCGATGCTCCAAACGACCTCTCGTCTCTTTCCTAATAAAGAACACATAATCCTCTTCAAAATAACATATAATTTGAATCGTAGAATCTCAACACTCCACCTTGATTCAAATTCTATTTTCAACATAAAACTCTTAAAAACGAACTCCACCTTCAACCAAAATCTCTTAACGAGATATATACCAAAAATGTATACTTATCAGTGGGTTCCGACAAGGCATCCCCATCATACCTTGCTAACAAGCTCAGATAATGTCCACGTTCATCAACAAAATGTTGCAAATATCCAAAATCAAAAGAAGGTAGATACCAAAATAATCTCAAAGCCACCAAGGCCAAAAAAATCCTCTCAATCACCAATCAAATCTCTCCCCTCCCACATACCTTATTTGCCAGACAATAAATTTCTCTTGAAAATCAACATAAGACTCTCACATCAGCGTTGAGCCATGAAGCAGATATAGGTTGCCAAATCCAGATTTCCCTTCAACACACTAAACTCCTTATCACCAAAGTTCCAAGACTGGAATGCTCTTCTCTCTCAATATAATCTCCTCCATCTTTATCATCCATATTGCACAAAATCTCCTTTTCCAACCAAATGAGTAATAGCATAATTACCACTAGTTCTACCACTCTTTCTAGAAACCATTGATGCACAGATTTAAACAAACCACCTTGCTCTAATACCAATCTGTTGTGCAAAGATTGCACAAATGCAGAAAAAACAATAAACAAGATCCAGATTTGCTAATTTGAACATCATTTAATCTAACAACAATTATTCTATTACTCTAAATAAATAGTAAACAAATATAAAGAGAAAATGAGGCGCACAATATTTATATTGGTTCCACTATCATTTAGATAGTGTACGTCCAGTCTAAAGAAGAAAGATTTTATTACTCATGAGAGAGTTACAAGAGATTACAAGATAAAAGTTTACATACCAAAGCCCTAAATTAGGGTTAACAAGAAGAGATATTCATTTGGGGATCACTGGCTGGATGCCAAGATGGGGTACCCTCAATATATAGCTAGTGCAAATCTATGAGAGTCGCCGATTAAATTACCAAGATATGGTAAGAAGATAATGGAGGTAATTTACAATGGTAACAAATGGTGCAAACATAGCAAGTAATTCACTCATTCCTTTAATTAGCAAAGATGGAAATAAATAATTCCAAAGCAATACGTTTACTGAGAAAGAAATAATATGCATATCGTTTTACGTATATTTTATTTCATAACGTATGCATGTATTTATTTCCTTGTCATCTCATGCAAGTGCAATCCAATAATTTATGAGTTTCCATATTAAAAATAATGGACAAACGTGATTACTTTCTTTGTTAACTTCCTTCTCGATGCTCTGAACGACTACCCATCTCTTTCATAGTGAAAAACACATAATCCTCTTCAAAATGACATATAATTTGAATCATAGAATCTCAACAAAGGCATCTTGCAAACCTTGGTATAACTCTGCTCCGATAATATTCTGATTATTGCGAAGAAATCTTAGGCTCATTGTTTCTATTTATACACATATCAACGACATATTGTTGAAATAGACGGCTACAGCGGTATAAGTGATGTCTCTGTTGGTCATATCTACGTGAATAGATCAAAGACGTAATGAAAGTAACATTAATATTGATGTTGATATGAACAAAATTTTGTGTTATTCACAAATAAATAATATTAGATATAAAATAGGCTATATTTACCTATAAAACATGAGAGTGGTATGATATACAGCTTATAGGTATATTTCTATTTTCGTGGATGTTCAAATCCCACCCATGCTAACTGTAGGGCTGTTACGGTTGAATCACTCAACCGTTCAACCGTACCAACCGTTCATGCGGTTACCATCTATAACGGTAACGGTTGAAAATTTTGAAAACCGCGGTTAACCATACCAACCGTACATGATTGTTTTGTGTAATATTTAACATTAAAGTATAAAAATGAGTGATTTAAGTTAAAGAAATAGCATGTACATTAATAATATGTGTCTTAATGAACTAATAACATGTGCATACATTTATAAACAAATAAATAAATTTGCAAAAAAAAACAGTTAGAGCTATATCAATTTATCATCACAATGCATATAATTGAAAATATATGTACGACATGCTTCAAAATTGAAAATACGATGGTTAACCATCATAGGCGGTTGCGGTAACGGTTATAAGAATTTATAACCATCAACAACGGTTACGGTTACGGTTGGTGATAATAACGACGGTTACCGCAACCATAACACCCCTAGCTAACTGTATGGCAACAATAGTGGATATTGCAATGGGTTATAAGAACCTGTAGTATCTGAAATCCTTTGTAGATTTCCACTTCTTGTCTCAACAATGATATCTTTACCTTGCAAATTGTTTGGTTCATCTCCAATTGTTATACCTACTACTTGGGATGTGGTTGGCAACTCATGAAGATGTCGATGCACTGTGATCTCTTTAATTCGATTCTATAATTTTGTATATTAGGTTGTTGCCCCAATTGTCGAAGTACAGAAACATGTGAGTTATGAGTATCTAAAATTTCTTTCAAAATTGAAATTATATATGTTCTCGTTGCTTCACTATCTTGAAGTCGGTTTTTAATTTCATCGTCGTTATCATATATGTATAATTGCAAATATCTTGGTCAACTTCCAACCAAGGGTAAAATACTTCCAACCATGATTTATTGAACCTTGTGCATAATATGTGTAAATTCCTTCTCTGCCATAAGCTAGGCTATTGTTAATTGATGCACCCACAGACGTGAATGAAAATGCATTATTCTAGGATCGGATGTTTGTTTGAAAATGAGTACCAACTCCCCTTGATCTTGGAATAGGCTCAGTAGCTCTTATGGTGTTGTGGTAGGTCGATGAATGTCAATAGAACCACCAGAGCAATAATTCTATAAGCTTTTGTGGAAAAATATTTTAGCATTGCAAAAATCACAGCAAGTGGGTTTTGGTAGTTAATGTTTGTGGTGGTGCATGCTTAAGATAAAATTTCGACCACAATTACGACTACTGATTATTGCAATCTGAAAATCATATCTTCCTCATGTTATGTTATTGAAGAATCTATAAAAATGAGTTTAGTAGTAAGTACAACATTTAAATAATAATAAGTACATTTAAATAAAAAAACTATTTATGGTAACATTTAGTTGAACTTACTTTAACCTTTCTTTACATTAAATCAAATAAATTTTAAATGCACACATTGCTTGCAGAATATTAAATAAGCCTATATATACACGTAGCAGATATTTGGCTAGAAAACAACATATATACAACTCATGATAGCTAACCAACACAAGGAAAAAATTATTAAAACTCACGATGACTTAAATACTAATTATATATAAGGTGATGGTTAATAAAAAAGTATATCATAGAAAGACATTTATAGCTAATAAAGCATGCTCACACACACATGACTAAACAGTTAACATAAAATGTTAGTATGCTAGCTCATGGAAGCTTGCACGTCTTTGAGTAAATATGCATGAACTGGAATGCAAAAATTATACATGGAAAATATATTTACATATATAGTGCATGAAAATGAAGGCAACTTGCAAATAGTATATACCAAAGTGATGGAAACATGCAAATATTAAATACGAGAGTGAAGGCAATATGTAAATATTATATACATAAATGAAGGTAATATAGATAATTCCATCATAGGAATTAGCAAAACACGAAAATATAAGATCCAAATGAATTAAGAAAACTGTATGTATAAGTGCAAACACTTTGAACTTTTCGAGAAACATCGCATTGTATACAATATACGAAATAACTCAAAATGTAAAATCAAATATTTTGCAACAAAAGTGTGTAAACTAACCCATCCTGTACATTCTAGAAAATTACAAACATCATGTACTTTACAACTGTTAATACTGTTAGGCAAGGATTTGGATATAATCAATCTGAACCAATTAGAAGCAAAATTAATCAAGTCAAATCCGAGTGCACAATTTGTAGAAAAATTGGACACAATCAAAACATTTGTTGATATAGGCCCAAACATGTGAAAACCATTCCAATTTGGGTTTCAAATGGCACGAATATAAAATCCCTTAAAGTTAAAACAAATCTGGGTGCCAAAAGGAACAAATATAAATAGTATTGGGTCTACACAAACACATTTTTCAAAATCATTTGTCTCTAACAACCATGGACCTATAAATACAAATAGGTCACAAAAATCTTTTCGTCCTATATATTGATTAATTTAAAATTAAATATAGTTTAACATTTGTCTCTAACAGCCATGGACCTATAATTTAAAATTAAATATAGTTTTTAATCAATATATAGATTCAGGTATTTTAACATCAGAAAATTTATTTATTCGACCAATTAAAATTAATATCCCAATAATTTAAGTCAGTTAATCACCCAATTAACAGACGTTAAAAAATACGGGTCGTTACATTCCTCCCCCCTTAGAACTTTTCGTCCTCGAAAAGGAACGAAGCGAGAGTTTGAATTTCGATGTATATTATTAGTTTAACATTTCAACTTCCTACTCTTTTATTATAAAAAAATTTAAACACTTTAAAATTACATAATATTACCAAATCAGTTTTATATAAAAATACTTTTTATAACTCGATGTCCAAACAAGTCCATCCTTGTTCTTACAGAAATTTAGTCATAGGTTGATCAAGCGTAGGACTGAAAATCTATAAGTACTTAGTAGACCCGTTTTCAACACCCAGTGAAAATACTTGAAAACCTCTTTACAAAAATGCTATGGAAAGCATCACCCCCTCCCATGGATCGCAGTTAGCACGATGATTGTGTCGCATCTCGGCAAAATCCATAAGAAAACTGTAGGCATCCGCACCTCTCGACTTTCGCCATGGGAACTGCACAGATCGCAGCTACACCCACGGTTGCGTTGCCATCACAGAAAAACCCATGTAACTGTAGGCATCAGCACCACTCGAATTACGTTGCCAAACGAAACTTTACCACATAGATCGCAGACTACACAAAGTTGTGTCACTGTTCCAGTGGAACTAGTGTAGACTGTAGGCACTCACTGCCACACGAATTTTGCTATGGAACCAAACCACATAGATCGCAATCTACCGATGTTACGTTGCTATCTTAGCGAAATCAAATGTAGATTGTAGGCAATCACTGCCACTCGACTTACGCTATGGAACTGCGATAGATCGCAGTTACAACAAAGGTTACGTTGGCATCACGGCAAAACTCAATGTAACTGTAGGCATCAGCACCACCCGGCTTACGCTACCCAACAAATGATCATCAGGAACTCGAGTTTCTGTCCGAATGTCCTCTGGGATCCCAATTTCATTGAACCCGCCCTTAGTGTTCTAGGCAGAACCACCTAGTGGATCTCCTACTATAAGTTTCAATTCTCAATGGGGCTGCCTTTTTTTCCATACCTTTCTCAAAACATATCATACTACATACATATATAGTAGCTTTCAAATCATACTCTTTATATGCATCACAAATAAACTTCATTTACACAAAATCGATATCTTCAAAATCGATAATTCTCAAATTTGGTTTACAAATTTCCAAAATTGACTTTTTTGCCAAAAT
This sequence comes from Allium fistulosum, assembly GCA_030737815.1. NCBI lineage: Eukaryota > Viridiplantae > Streptophyta > Magnoliopsida > Asparagales > Amaryllidaceae > Allium > Allium fistulosum. The sequence goes on from CM060902.1 coordinate 72,936,362, forward strand.
CAAAAGTCTTTTAAAATCAATGGTTTCCAAAACCTTTCCAGTTTCATTCTCATATACATATAAAATTATTCTTTCAACTCGAATAATTATCGGATCAAATATTTCTTAGTCCACTTCATACTTATATAAACTTTATTTAGTATTCCAAATATTTTTCAAAGATCATTTCCTTCCGGTTATAAATTCAAAAAGGGAGTTGAATATATAACTAATATTTATAATCTCATTTATACCAAATCAAATTTTCAAGTTCCATTTCCTTTACAAAGTTATTTGTAACATTTCTTACTCCTTATAAAGTAAGTTTCAGTTATAGTACCTATTCCATCTTCTTTTTAAAATCGTCATATTTTCTCAAAATATATTATTTCACTTCAGAATCGTTTTTGCCTTAGTATTTTGATTTCAGTTCCAATTCAAAATTGCTTCAAATTCCCATTTGGGTTATAATTTCAATTTATCTCAATTAGTATTTAAATCCAAGATTCAAATATAAATAATTTCCACTCTGACCAGTTTAAATTTAGAGAATAGCTTGAATAGTTGTAAATAGTTAAATAGATAATATAAGATGGTTTGAGTTTTAAAAAGAATGGTTTGTATAATAAAATAGCTTTGAAAAATCGAAATAAATTTGAATATATAAGAAGATGGTTTTAAGATAATTTATACCAAAATAATTTATTTGAAAACAGTTTCAAAATCAAACTAATTCAATTTCCAATCTCCAATCCAAATCAATTTTCAATTTCCATTTCCATTTTAAATTGATTCAATCCAGATTCCAATTCGAATTAACTTCGATTCCTATTCCAATTCAAATCAATTCCCATTTTGAATTCGAACTAATTCAACTTCGATTACAATTCCAATTAATTCAATTCAATTCCAATTTGAATTTATTTCAATTCCATTCTCAAAATTTTAAACCATCTCGATTTATATAAATTCGAGTTTGGTTTTCAAAATACCGATTTAATCACTTAAATCAAATTAACCCTCAATATTCTAACAGCCTAAACCTTCACTCCATATCCTCCAACCTAGCTCGTGTCTCCTCGAAATCCTCTGTACCAAAAAACGTCTTACCTCCTAGACTAGCAAATTCCTTGCATAGCATAGAAAAATTGGCTGCTGAAGGTGGATTAAAGGGATCTCCACCTACTGGTGCTGTATTGGGCGCTTACCCTTGCACCTCTGGTGCCGTAGCTTTACGGAACCAGTCAGCCATACTATGCAAAGAAAAGAAAACTTAGGCTCGAAAGAATCAAAAGAAGGTTGAACTTGACTTTGAGGGGATTTGTATAAAAACTCTCTTTTATATTTGAAAACTATTTCTATAATAAGAGTTTCTTTTTGAAATATACTGCTAGATTGAAGATATGCTACTTAAAAATATGTTACTTTTGGAAAAATACTTTATTTTTAAAACAAGTTTTTAGGAATCCTGTAACCTTAGGCTCTGATACCAAGTGAAACACCCCACACCCCTTAGTATAACCAAAAAGGACACACTAAAAGATGTGGTGCATTGTAGGTATAGCTAAAACTTTACAGAGACTAAGATTCACAAGACAATTAAATAAAATAGCGGAAACATTTAAAATTAAACTTTATTATTTCAGAAAAAAGATTATCAAAACAGAATATGTCTTTAAAACCAAATACATATGTCTAGTGAAAAACACCATCTCAGTCATATCATCAAAGTACATGAAAATAACCATCCCTCTCAAAAGTACTAGTACATCAAATCCAAATGAAAAAAAACTAAAAATAAGAAGAATACATGAAGGAAAAACTCCGCAGTTGAATCTCCAAGAAAATCCAAATTCTACTATTCTTGCCTCTGCTGGCCTATGGGGGGAAAGGGGGGAAAATAGAGGAGTGGGTCAGACTAAAAGTCTGGTGAGTGGAAGTAATTACTAGTATTTTTAAGCAAGATAAAGATAATAGCCTTAGCAACAGTTCTAGTATAAAAGGAAATAAAGGAAAAGATAAAGCTGGAATAGAATATTGTTTAACTGTTTGCTTTGCTTAAATAGTTTTGATCATTTTTGATTGTTTGCACTTGTCTTAGATTGCTGCTTTGATTAGGCTAAAATCCTAATCCTACTGTAATTAGGCTAAAGTCCTAATTCTACCATATGATTGGCTTTTTATCTATGTTGTCCCTACTGCGGGCTAGTCCCATCCTATAGGTCCCACATTAAAAGACACCCGTTTAGCACTTGGAACTCAATAGCGACTTATATCCCTATACCACGGCCGCACGCTCGATGTAACAACCCGCATATTTTAAAGTTTTGAATATTTAAATATTTTATTTAAATATAATTGTTAATCGGATTAAAGTCCGAAAAACTACTTTTTGCAAACAGTCGAATTGAGACTCAAGACCACTTCCATTGAGTCCAAAATGGCGTTTGCGACTCTTTTAAGCATAAACATCGATATATATTTGGAGTAAGTCGAATTTTGACATTTTCTATTGGGCTTTGGGTTTGGGTTTCACCCCAACTCTCTTTATACCCTAGTTCAGTCCACCTCTCCTCTTCACAACATTTCTATTTCCTTAAACACTCAAGCAAAACTGAAAATGGTGGTGGAGATGGGAAATTAAAATCCTAAACCCTAGTTCCTTTAGCAAATCCAAGTTTTAGCTCCAAATTCAAAAAGGAAAATTTGGTAAGTATCTCCATCTTCTTCTCCAACTCAATCTCTCTTTAAATTCAGAAATTTCCTAAACCTAACTTTGGAAATGTTCTTCTTTTGAGCTTAGATTCAAGCTTCTATAGTTGAGTTTGAAGAGTGGTTGATCCTCCTTTGTTTCCAAGCTTCTCCTTCATCATTTTTGGGTTTAAAAGTGAGTTCTTGAACTCACATCTATGTCTATAGCTTTGATTGTTGTTAGGTATGAATTCCTAACATCTATTTCTTATTCAATTGCTTTTGAATTGAACTGGTTTGGTGAATTTTCCTAATTTTGGTATTTTGAAGTCAAAATTTATGAAAACCCTAGTATGGGTGTTTAGACACGTTGTTTTGGGTGAATTAAAGAGCCTTTAGGGCTGGGTTGTCGCTTGGCATAAATCCTTTGTCGCCGTTGCTCTTTCAATCGCTCCGAATCCGAGAAGTTGTGTAGGTTTGCCCATTTAAGGGCTTTGAAAATTCTGTCCCACTACAGGTGACAGACGTCTATGGATTTCCCACAGACGTCTGTGGCTTCAGGAAAAACATTTCCTGAAACAGGCGACAGACGTCTGTGGATTATCCACAGACGTCTGTGACTTCAGGGTTACAATTTCCCGAAACAGGGGACAGACGTCTGTGGATTTCCCATAGACGTCTGTGGCTGTCGAATTCTGAAAATTTGGTTATTTTTATGTGGATTTCCAAATTTATCGATTTTTGATTATTCATATAGTTATTGTCAATTAATATCAACTTTGATGATTTCTTTTCTGGATTTTTGGTGTTTCTATTTGATCGATTTGAATATCGATTTCCATGGTTTGTTTCACGTTATCGAAATGTGAATTTTTGGTGATTGATTGTTTCTACAATCATTTCTATGATTTGTCACTTTAAAATATAAAGGTTTTCTATTCTAGTAGTAAATATTCAAACTCTTTTACTAAAATGATTTCAACTCTATTTTAATACAAAGCTCTTTTATAAAACCGTTTTCTAATCTATTAGTATATACAAACCTTTACCTCACTCGTATGAGAAAATCTAATTAAATGGCTTAGCAAAACAAGTGGTATGAAACGCTTGCGTTTACTTCGTCGGTTAATTCTTGGACTTGTTCGATTGAACTCTTGTGACAATTTTCGAGTGGGAATCTACAATTTGTTCGTAAATATTTAAGTTAAGCTAGTGGTTATGGGACATGAAGCTAAACTCATATATTTACTAGCTTAGTGTAATCGACACTTTTTATTTTTCGATGATGATCATTTTGTGATTTAGACTAGCGATGTGCGATGTCTATTTGTCTACGAGGGAGTCTAAACCCCGTTTTGTGGAACTTCGGTTCAATTTGGCGGGGTAGCGACCCGTGGTCTTCGGGCCGTTTGTGAAGCTTCGGCTCAAAATTTATGGTTAGCGACCATGGAATAGCGTTCCATTTGTGATACACTTGTTGGTGAGTTTTCATGCTCCCGTTTGTGATAGGCCTCCCCCTTTGTGATTTCTAGATTTCTAATTGATGATTTCTAGAATTTGTGTTTCACCAACCTTTGCGATTGGCATTAATATGTTTGTCAATATTTGTAGTTCGGTGAATAAAATAAAGAATATGATATTCTTTTTGGTGCTTTAAGATTCTTGAGATATTGTATGATTTTGTTGTTGTTTAAAACATACTTGTCACAGATTGACACCATTGTTATCATACGTTCTTATTTTATCTCTGCTTATATCTCATTCCTTTATCTGATATTTATAGCTAGACTGATCCATTTATTATTTTCTTATTAAATAATACTCGGGTCAGACCGAGATGTTACATGTGCTTCAACTTGACTCCTCATCTGGGATCACCTTCTGACTTTTGCCTAACTACATTACAATTGTAGTTTTTGTTGTTATACGTTTGAGATAGAGACTCCTTGATGTATACATATTCTTTTGTCTAACACTTGTATCTATTCTTTTGTGATATTGTGGATCTTGTTTGACCACTACTCTGATGTACACTTTTATGTGTTATATTCATATCTGTTTCCGCCTTTGAGATATGAACATTTGTGACTGATTCATGTTATGTTTATTTCTATATTCATTTCCGAGGTCCACTTAGCGACTATGTGGTATCTTTGAGTTGCATCGGTATGTCGGATTTCCTCTTGAAACGAAATGCATGTTATACTATCTGACATATCAGTGCTCGCACAAAGCAATTACACGGATGGTCGCTCCTCAACAGCCTTATTCTTCGCGCTAGTTGATGGCATTACTCCGTAGTGTCCTTGGCTAGCGTGAGCATAGAGGTGGGGCGTCACAGCTTGGTATCGGAGCTAAACTTCGGAACAATGTAGAATAATCTAGCAAGGATCATTGTCCTAAGTCTTTCTTAGGAATCGTGCTATAGGATTTAATTCGAGTCTTCGTACCGTTCTATCCTATTTCTTTTTATGATGCCTTGTTTTATCAATCAAGTTTGTTTGATTATCATTATGAGATTAACCTTTTTCCTCTTTTCTTTCCTTCTTAAAGAAGAGAAATGGTTAGACCTGGCCGTCCCAGTGCCGGCCAATCTAGTGCTACTCCCCAGGATGGAGTATTTATGTCTGCTCAATAACTTCTTGATCTTGTAAGAAATGCTCAAGCTGTCGGACCTATTCCTGAGCCCACTCATCCTAAATCTGGGTTTGCACTCTTGTGCAGTGATTACACCAATTTGGGTGGAAAGCCATTCGAAGGTTCCGAGAATGTTATAGAAGTCCAGGCTTGGCTTCGAACATGCGACCACATCTTTTCTCGCATGAATCTTATTGATCTTCATCGAGTCCAAGTGGCTTCTAGTATGCTCCAAGAAAGAGCATTAGACTGGTACGAGCTTCTTATCTCCAAAATTATTGAAGCGGACCTTACTTGGGAGCAATTTCGGGAAAGGTTCGAATTAAAATTTGTGCCGGAAGCTGAAAAAGTATCTCTATCTCGACGCTTCATTGACCTTGTTCAAGGTGAATCTTCCGTGACCGACTATGTCGCTTCTTTCGAATCTTTGTCTAAATATGGGGTCGAATATATTAATACCCCATTGAAGAAAAACCAGAGATTGGTTTATGGCTTGAACAAGAGCCTCAAAAAGCCATTACTTATGAAATTAGAAGTTTCTTTTGACCAGCTTGTTGATATTGCTCTTCGACTCGAAGAGGCTGATAAAGATAGTGATGCTGAGGTCAAACCAAACATCAACAAGAAGAGACCTTTCAAATTCAAGCCTAATCCCAACAAAAAGGGGAAGCAAGCAACACCGGTAGCAAATACTCCTAGCACTCGTCGTGGAGAATGTACAATTGTGGTTCTAAGGACCATTATGCAAACAAGTGCCCGAAGCCTCTTTTCTGCCGCTATTGCAAGAGTTCGGGCCATACTCTATCTTTGTGTCCCAAACTTCAAGGCAAGAAGGAGGGCAAGCTAAATGTTGTACAAGCCCCTGCTAACACTTCTCGTGCTCAAGGTATTTCTCATTCTATCCTTGATGGCATTATTATATTTCGTGATTTTCCTATTCGAGTTCCTTTTGATACGGGTGCATCTCACTCTTTTATATCAAAAGAACTTGTCGATGCTTTGTCTTTAAATGTTATTAGCTTGATGACTTCTTTGAGAATTGCGAATCCGGTCGGTGGATCCGCAACACTCAGTTTATTGTGTAAAGATGTCGAAATTATTTTATGTGATTTCTCTTTCCGTGCCGATTTGCATGTTATGCGTTACCTTCGTTTCGGAATGATTTTGGGAATGGATTGGCTTAACCGTTATGAAGCCCATATCCTATGTCCTGAGCGGACTATATATCTTCGGCATCCGCAATCTGTTAAACAGATTTCTCTCATTCTAAAAGACTCAGATTCCAATTCGAAAGCATCTCTGTATTCTCTAAATCCTCGTGATGACGATAATGATGATGAGGAAGATGTTATTTCTCTCATTCACATTGTTTGTGAATTTCCCGACATATTTGAGCCTGTTCTAGGATTACCACCTAAGCGAGCAATTGAGTTCAGAATTAATCTCATTCTTGGAGCTCTACCTATCACTCGTTCTCCTTATCGTATGTCCAACAAAGAAAATGAGGAGATGTGCAAACAATTATCCGAATTGGAAGCGAAGCAATTTATTCAATCTAGTTCCTCTCCATGGGGAGCTTCAGCCATTTTTGTGAAGAAATCTGATGGTACACTTAGGCTTTGCGTTGACTACCACAAGCTTAATGATCTCACCATTAAGAATAAAAATCCCTTGCCTCGGATTGATGATTTATTCGATCAACTTAGTGGTGCGAAAGTCTTTTCACAGTTAGACTTAGCAACCGGTTTTCATCAGCTCCGTATTGCAGAGGATAGCATTCCTTTGACATCATTCCGTACACGTTATGGATCTTATGAATGGCTTGTTATGCCATTTGGCTTGACGAATGCTCCAGCTTATTTCGTTGACCTTATGAATCGAGTTTTCAAAGACTTCCTCGATCGATTTGTTCTCATCTTTATAGATGACATTCTAATTTATTCTAAAACCGAGGAGGAGCATGAAAATCACCTTCGGATTGTGTTGGAAACTCTTAGGAGCAACCAATTAAAAGCAAAATTTTCTAAATGCCACTTTTGGCAATCTCGTGTGAAATTTTTGGGGCATATTATTTCTGAATCCGGAATTTCCGTGGATCCTTCAAAGATTGAAGAAATTGGAAGAGACCGGAGAGTGTGACGGAAATCCATAGCTTCATTGGATTGGCGGGCTATTACCGTCGGTTCATAAAAGACTTTTTTAAGATTTCCGTACCTCTTATAATTTGACAAAGATGGGAGTTAAATACATTTGGTCAGACAAATGTGAAGCTGCTTTTCAAAAATTAAAAGAACTCTTTTCCGATGCTCCTATTCTTGTGATTCCCGATGGAAACCAAGACTTTATTGTTTATACCGATGCTAGTCGTGTTGGTTTGGGAGCCATTCTCATGCAGCAGGAACGTGTTATCGCTTATGCTTCTAGGCAATTAAAGCCTGCCGAGACTAGATATGCCACTCATGATTTAGAGCTCATGGCTATTGTTTTCGCCCTTAGAATTTGGCGCCATTATCTTTTGGGAGAGAAATTTGTTCTCTACACCGATCACAAATCATAGAAGTATTTATTTTCTCAAAAGTAACTTAATTTGCATCAACAACGTTGGCTCGAGTTCTTGGCATCTTATGATCTTGATATTCTTTATACTCCCGGAAAGGGAAATCGTGTTGCCGACGCCCTTAGCCGAAAGCCACAAGCGATTGTTTCTATGATGATATCCGAATGGAACGATCTCGAGACTTTGTCTACTTGTGAGATTCGAGATCGTGTATCCGATTTATGTTCATCTCTTGTTTTATGTAGCCTTGAGGCTCATCCATCTCTTTTGGACCGCATTCTTGAAGTTCAAAAACTAGATCCCGAATTGGTTCTTCTTGGCCAAAATTTGAGGGATAAAATTGATATTGAAGGTATGAAAAAAGACTTTGATATTGATTCTCGTGGTGGTATTCGAAAATTTGGTAGACTTGTCGTACCAAATATTAGTGATCTTCGCAAAGACATATTAGAAGATTCCCATCGTTTTAAATTCACCATTCATCCCGGTAGTAGTAAAATGTACGCGGATATGAAGCGACTTTATTATTGGGAGGGAATGAAATTTCATATCGCTAACTTCGTTAAGCGTTGCATGACTTGCCAACTCATTAAGGCCGAGCATCAAAGGCCCGGTGGGTTATTGCAACCTTTAGGCATCCCAATGTGGAAGTGGGATCATATTTCCATGGATTTTATTGACGGCCTTCCCCGTTCTCGTTTGGGTCATGATAGCTTGTGGGTGATAGTTGATAGACTTACTTAATCCTCCCATTTTATTCCCGTTCGGTCTAATCGGACCGTTCCTCTTTTGGCCAAACTCTTTCTTAAAGAAATTGTTAAATTGCATGGAGTTCCTACATCTATTGTTAGTGATCGTGATCCGTTGTTTACTAGTGGATTTTGGAAGAGTCTTCAAAAAGCTTTGGGAACGAAGCTTAATTTTAGCACCGCTTATCATCCGAAGTCCGATGGACAAACCGAGCGTGTGAATCAAACTCTTGAAGATCTTCTTCGTGCTTGTGTTCTTGACTTTGGTGGAAGTTGGGAAGATCATATTTCTCTTGTTGAATTTTCCTATAATAATAGCTTCCAATCTAGTATTGGTATGGCACCTTTTGAGACACTATACGGAAGGCCATGCCGATCTCCTTCGTGTTGGCTTGAAGTCGGTGAGAAGCTGGTTTTAGGACCAGATTTTATTTGTGATGCCACAGAAAAGATTGACCTTATTCGTCATAGGATGAAAGAAGCTCAAAGTAGACAAAAATCTTATGCCGATAATCGAAGAAGGAAATTAGAATTTTCTGTGGGAGATTTTGTGTTCATTCGTGTTTCACCTATGAAGGGTGTTGTGCATTTCAGTCGATTGAGAAAATTAGCACCTCGATATATTGGCCCATTTCCCATCACCGAACGCATTGGTTCCGTGGCTTATCGCCTTTCGTTACCGGCTCAGTTTTCTGCTATTTATGACGTGTTTCACGTCTCTCAACTACGGAAATTCCTTCGAGATTTCGATTCTGTTCTTGAGCCCGGTGTTATTGAAGAGACTGAAGTTTCGCCAAATTTGACTTATGAGCAACATCCTATTCGAATCATTGCTTCGGAGGTTAAACGCCTTCGAAATAAAGTCGTTCCTCTTGTGAAAGTTCAATGGTCCTCAAATCCTAAGGATTGCTCTTGGGAATCCAGAGAATTCATTGAGCGAACACATCCGGACTTGCTCTCTGGTGCTCCTTGAGGTGGACTTCTTATTTCAAAATTTCTTCTTTATGTGTTGATATGCTTTTGTTGTTGTTACTTCTTATTTATTTCTTAAAGATTGCGAGGACGCAATTTCTTTAAGGAGGGGAGTCTGTAACAACCCACATATTTAAAGTATTGAATTTTTAAATATTTTATTTAAATATAATTGTTAATCGGATTAAAGTCCGAAAAGCTACCTTTTGCAAACAGTCTAATTGAGACTCAAGACCACTTCCATTTAGTCCAAAATGGCGTTTGCGACTCTTTTAAGTATAAACATCGATATATATTTGGAGTAAGTCGAATTTTGACATTTTCTATTGGGCTTTGGGTTTGGGTTTCACCCCAAATCTCTCTATACCCTAGTTCAGTCCACCTCTCCTCTTCACAACATTTCTATTTCCTTAAACACTCAAGAAAAACTGAAAATGGTGGTGGAGATGGGAAATTAAAATTCTAAACCCTAGTTCCTTTAGCAAATCCAAGTTTTATCTCCAAATTCAAAAAGGAAACTATTGGTAAGTATCTCCATCTTCTTCTCCAACTCAATCTCTCTTTAAATTCAGAAATGTCCTAAACCTAACTTTGGAAATTTTCTTCTTTTGAGCTTAGATTCAAGCTTCTAGAGTTGAGTTTGAAGAGTGGTTGATCCTCCTTTGTTTCCAAGCTTCTCCTTCATCATTTTTGGGTTTAAAAGTGAGTTCTTGAACTCACATCTATGTCTATAGCTTTGATTGTTGTTAGGTATGAATTCCTAACATCTATTTCTTATTCAATTGCTTTTGAATTGAATTGGTTCGGTGAATTTTCCTAATTTTGGTATTTTGAAGTCGAAATTTATGAAAACCCTAGTATGGGTGTTTAGACATGTTGTTTTGGGTGAATTGAAGAGCCTTTAGGGCTGGGTTGTCGCTTGGCATAAATCCTTTGTCGCCATTGCTCTTTCAATCGCTCCGAATCCGAGAAGTTGTGTAGGCTTGCCCATTTAAGGGCTTTGAAAATTCTATCCCACTATAGGTGACAGACGTCTGTGGATTTCCCACAGACGTCTGTGGCTTCAGGAAAAACATTTCCTAAAACAGGCGACAGACGTCTGTGGATTATCCACAGACGTCTGTGACTTCAGGGTTACAATTTCCCGAAATAGGGGACAGACGTCTATGGATTTCCCACAGACGTCTGTGGCTATCGAATTCTGAAAATTTGGTTATTTTTATGTGGATTTCCAAATTTATCGATTTTTGATTATCCATATAGTTATTGTCAATTAATATCAACTTTGATGATTTCTTTTCTGGATTTTTGGTGTTTCTATTTGATCGATTTGAATATCGATTTCCATGGTTTGTTTCACGTTATCGAAATGTCAATTTTTGGTGATTGATTGTTTCTACAATCATTTCTGTGATTTGTCACTTTAAAATATAAAGGTTTTCTATACTAGTAGTAAATATTCAAACTCTTTTACTAAAATGATTTCAACTCTATTTTAATACAAAGCTCTTTTATAAAACCGTTTTCTAATCTATTAGTATATACAAACATTTACCTCACTCGTATGAGAAAATCTAATTAAACGGCTTAGCAAAACAAGTGGTATGAAACGCTTGCATTTACTTCGTCGGTTAATTTTTGGACTTGTTCGATTGAACTCTTGTGACATTTTCGAGTGGGAATCTACAATTTGTTCGTAAATATTTAAGTTAAGCTAGTGGTTATGGGACATGAAGCTAAACTCATATATTTACTAGCTTAGTGTAATCGACACTTTTTATTGATCGATGACGATCATTTAGTGATTTAGACTAGCGATGTGCGATGTCTATTTGTCTGCGAGGGAGACTAAACCCGATTTTGTGGAACTTCGGTTCAATTTGGCGGGGTAGCGACCCGTGGTCTTCGGGCCGTTTGTGGAGCTTCGGCTCAAAATTTATGGGTAGCGACCATGGAATAGCGTTCCATTTGTGATACACGTGTTGGTGAGTTTTCATGCTCCCATTTGTGATAGGCCTCCCCCAATTGTGATTTCTATATTTCTGATTGATGATTTCTAGAATTTGTGTTTCACCAACCTTTGCGATTGGCATTAATATGTTTGTCAGTATTTGTAGTTCGGTGAATAAAATATAGAATATGATATTCTTTTTGGTGCTTTGAGATTCTTGAGATATTTTATGATTTTGTTGTTTAAAACAGACTTGTCACAGCTTGACACCATTGTTATCATACGTTCTTATTATATCTCTGCTTATATCTCATTCCTTTATCTGATATTTATAGCTAGACTGATCCGTTTATTATTTTCTTATTAAATAATACTCGGGTCAGACCGAGATGTTACAGGTGCTTCTATTTGACTCCTCATCTGGGATCACCTTCTGACTTTTGCCTAACTACATTACAATTGTAGTTTTTGTTGTTATACGTTTGAGATAGAGACTCCTTGATTTATACATATTCTTTTGTCTAGCACTTGTATCTATTCTTTTGTGATATTGTGGATCTTGTTTGACCACTACTCTGATGTACACTTTTATGTGTTATATTCATATCTGTTTCCGTCTTTGAGATATGAACATCTGCGACTGATTTATGTTATGTTTATTTCTATATTCGTTTTCGAGGTCCACTTAGCCATTGTGTGGTAGCTTTGAGTTGCATCGGTATGTCGGATTTCCTCTTGAAACGAAATGCATGTTATACTATCTGACATATCAGTGCTCACACAAAGCAATTACACAGATGGTCGCTCCTCAATAGCCTTATTCTTCGCGCTAGTTGACGGCATTACTCCGTAGTGTCCTTGGCTAGCGTTAGCATAGAGGTGGGGCGTCACACTCGACCACCGCCAGCTCGCGCTATCTGTTGCCCCCTCATTTGACCTCTTATTTACCATAACTCCAGCATAAGCGTGCCCAGCCTTACCTGTGCTACTATGAGACCACCAGTTCCTGACTGAAGTGGAATGTTGTTGGTACGGGTCCTAACAAACAAAATCTAGTTGCGCCCCTTGCCCAAATCTCCTGATTTGAGCTTCTATTTATTGACTTCTTATTTACCATTACTCCAGCATAAGCGTGCTTAGCCCCACCTAATCTATTGTGAGACCATCAGTTGCCGACTGAAGGGGAAAATGCTGTTAGTATGATTCCTATTTCTATCTTTGCTTATTAACTTAGTGTAAATTTTAAAATAAGCCTTTTCTATTATTTCTGCTATACTTGCTTATTAACTTAAATATAAGTTCTATAATAAGCCTTTTTTTGTTGTCTCTAATTATAACATGTGTGTTATAATTTTGATTATTAACTTAACCCATGGTCTAAGTTAAAAAAATAAGCTTCTTGTGCTATTTCTTTTATTTTCTCTTTTTAGTTATAATTACATGTTATAACTATGCTTGCAAAAATCTTAAATTTGCCTATTTCGGTATATATCCAATTTATTATAGTTTTTCTTATTTTTCATCTAATTTTCTTTAAATCCATTATTCTTATATTCTGGTCCATATTAGCAAATTATTCTCTTTTATTTATTTCATTCACGTAAAAAGGGAATTAAAAAGAAACTAAAATTTACAGGCTGAATTCTAACGTAAAACAGATGTAAAATAAAAATAACTGTAAATAACAGTAAATAACTGTAAATAAATGAATAAAATTTCTAAACAATAATAGCTGAATAAAATAGACTGAAAAGAACTTTAAAAATTAACTGTAAACAACTTATATAAAAGCGGTCTCAAAATTGCAGAAAAACTACAATTATTGAGAACCCTATTATTTTAAATTACTTAAAAATCTAAAATAATTACTTAAACACTCACTTGTGGTACTTAGCACTTTTTCTTAGCCTTCGCGGATCCACTTCTAGGGTATAAAATATTTTAATTAAAAAGATCTTCTCGTTGGAAAAATATTCCTTTTAGTGTCCAGCCTCAGGCGATGAACCCGGATGGAGAAAATATGAATCAAAAAAATAGCTAGGCCTAGGGTCTTATTTATAGTGTCACTTATAGATCTCAGGTCGTTGGATTTGAAGATTAAATCTGGTGCAACCATGTCATAGGCTCGTTGGGAATCGTCGGATGGAAGCATGAACGCACAAAATCGAATTAAAATAGAAAAACACATCACTGCTCGAAACTGGATGAAACAACGTCCATATACACACGTGGGTCGACATGCAGGTCTACCCTTGCATGTGTTAGGTCGACCTATAGGTCGACCCAGACACCTTAGGGGTCGACTCTAGGGTCGACCTGGCCTATGTTATTATTATTATTTATGATTTCTTCTTTCTTTCGTATCACCTTCGTATTAACTCGGATTTCGACAATCTATATATGGAAATTGACCATGAAATTACCATGGACACAATGGTGCATCTCCCGTGGCTTAATTCTGATAACTTTACAAATTTAATTTATTATTTAATCAATTCGTTAATTAATTATTATAGCTTAAATTTTGGGTTGTTACATCACCTCTTAAGGGAGGGTCGGGTAAAGCACTCATCAGCAACCTTCTAGAGGATGGTCAACTTAACATACACTACATCCCTTAGAGCCAAGGGAAGCCCGGAAGAGGCACCAAACAAATGAAGAAAGACAAAGATGTCTACAACTAAAAAAGAAAGTCAGAACCCAATAGAATAAAGGGTTAAAGAAGAAAACATATCTGTCATCTGAGACAAAGTTAGAATCCTATAAATGGATACACACAGAGGCAAAAGGATGAAGATATCTAGCATCATAATCAAAAATAGGCAAGGAGTCTAAAATAATATCTAGAAGAGGCAAAATATATGCTTACGAATTATAGAACTTTCAATCCTAGAAAAATGATTTCTACATCAAAGGATTTAAAAAACTTTCATGCCACAAAAGGCATGAGACCAGAAAATGGAAGAAGGAATCCATAACATGGAAACGAAAATAAAGACTGATACAAAAACCCAAAGAATGGATTAGATAATAGATTTTTAGCTACAAAGATAAAGTACTTTACTCTAAGAGAAGGTTTAGAAAACTACTCTTGAATCCTTTGAGATAAAGTGACCGATTGGATAGAAGAGTCTATTAAACCTATATATATACACATACACATATATACATATATTGCTAACTTATAGGCACTTTAGGAGCAACACATTTATTAATAAGAAACTTTCCTATGGATAAACTTAGCTATCTTTTATTTGAAATCTACTAGATATGTTATTATTAGACATATCTATGGCTTCATACTTATATTGAATGGAGTTTTGAATATTTAATTCGTCAGATGAGATCCTAACGAGACTTCGAATAAATTCTTGATTTCGTGAATTTTAAGTTTCACCGTTTCTATTGATGCAGATTTCATTTTGGATTTCGTGAATTCTGAATTTCCATATTGTTTTTTATGATGATTTATAAATTTCATATTTATGTTTTCCTTGTCGAATTTCCATGGCAACTTTTAATTGAATCCCCGATTTCATGAATTTTGAGTTTCCCTATTGGTTTCTTATGATGGTTTATGAATTTTAGATACTGAGTTTCTCCCCATTAAATTTTCATGATGATTTCTTATTAGCTACTTGGTTTAATGAGTTCTTGATTTCCTTGTTGAGTTTTTATGATGATTCGAAGATTTCCCATTTCTAGTTTCCTTATTTAAATTTTGATTTCCAGTTTTGTAAATTCTAGATTCCCTTGTCGATTCTCATAATGATTTAGGAATTTTGTATTTATGGTTTCCTCATTGAATTTTTGATGATCTTATTGGTTTTCGAGTTTAGTGAATTCTACTCTTCCTTATGGATTTTTGTGATGATTTATGGATTTCAAATTTCTAATTGAATTATTGAATTTTCGATGATCTCATGTTATATCTCCGACTTGGTGAATCCTAGATTTTCTTATTCATTTTCCTCATGAATTCCATATTCCTGATTTACGTATTGAAATTTTTGATGATCACTTATTGAATTTCTGATTTAGTGAATTCTAAAATTTCCTTGAAGACTTTAATGATGATTTAAGGATTACAAGCGCGTGATTTCCTTATTGAATTTGGGATGATTTATTATTAGATTTCAAATTTTATGGATTTTGAACCTCCTTGTGAATTTTATCAATAATTCATGAATTTTGTATCTTTTGGTTTCAATTGATGTTAAAAGAGGTTAGACTAAAGGAGAGAATACCTGGAGAATATAGCTGAATTTCTCCTAAGGTTCATCTAATTGAGTTATGGTCAGCAAATCAGGAAATAAAGGAAGAAGTTCTTTGAAGATTTTGTTTGAAAGAACAAAAGGCTTCTTTCATACTTGGGGTGGGGGCTAAATGTTATCCATAAAATATTCTCAGAAATAAAGTATGAAAGAAGGAGCAAGAAAATTGATGAAGATTAGAAGACATTAGGATGGCACATCACAACATAAGAGAGAGTCTTCGACTAACAGATGGAAGCATCAACAAAACCTTTTAAAGGAGTCGAAAGGTTCCATCTCATAGTTCAGCCCAAACCTTTCAAAGGAATCAAAAGGATGCAGCCATCAGAGTTTAACAGTTCCAAAACTTTTAAAGGGGTTGAAAGGTTCCATCACTCAACATCCAAGGAGTTCTTACCTTTCAAAGGGGATGAAGTCAAAGCAAGTGTGAGCAACTCCATAGTGACCTTTTCGAAAGCATATCAAGCCTTTCAAACCAGTTAGAACACATCTTGGATACCATTCGACAAAATCGAAAGGTTTATGAAGAAAGCATCACTCACAAGTAAACAAAGAATGAAAGACAACCTTTCGACGGCATTAAAGGAAAGCATAGTTCTCGACAACAATCAAGTGAAGAGCAGCCTTCTGACAACGTCAAAAGGTTCACAAGAATCAAGTGAAGAGCAACCTTCCGACAACGTCAAAAGGGTCACAACAACCAAATGAGGAATAAACTTCCAACAAGGTCGTAGGGTTCACAATAGTAAGAACAAGGCAAACCTTTCGACAACATCAAAAGGTTCATGAATGCATCGGAAAGGCAAACCTTTCGACAACGTCGAAAGGTTCATTTTGGCACATAAGGGGCAAACCTTTCGACAAAGACGAAAAGTTCATAGTTGCTTATAAAAGGAGGAACTTCCGACCCAGACGAGAACATGGAGTTCAAAGGGGGATCGCCTGCATGTAGAAATAAGATCCAAGGGGTCATGTTTTGGAGATCCGATTTCTCTCATTCTAATCTTGTAACTTCTTGATCAAAGCATTGTAACTCTAATTGGGTGTTTATTTGGGGAATTTAATAAAATAACGTTCTATCTTGGATAAAGAGGGAAATCCTAAGCTTTGTTAATTACTTACTATTTACTTAAGTCTTTGCAGGTTAACACCTATTTTCAGGTTCAACCTCAACGAAAGATTTTTATCGACAAGGTTGATAACACTCCTATGCAAACAATTTCTACATCCCATCGAAGCCTACAACTCTACGGTTTGAACCTTTCGACTAGGTCAACGGTGCTTATGTTATAACAACATCACTAACCTTTCATAGATACAATCTAGGTGGTCTAACCTTTGTACAAGGTCAAAATCCGTTCCTAAATACAAAAACCTGGACTTGCAAGGCTCAATTCAAAGGAAAGCATTCCCATACCTTTCGACAAGGTTGAAACCTATTTCATATAAGTAGACTAACCTTTCAACAAGGTTGAAACCTACTTCATATCTGCATAAGTATTTGATTTCCTGCTTAGACTCAAGGTGACCTCATATTAACTCAACAAAGTCGGAAGGTTACTTAATCCAGAGCCAATACCTTTCAACAACGTAGAAAGATTTGATCCTAGAACTATAAATAAGTGAAGCTAACTTTAAAGACAGTTCCTAGGGGAATCACATCTACCATTTCCAAAAAGAAAATCCATCTTACTTAACGTTACTTTGAGGTGTTAACAAGAAACCTTGTTAACATAACTAACATTTATTTTCTATTATAGGGCATTCAACGATGGAAAATAATTGAAAATTTTTCTCACAAAGTTAAGGAATATTAAAAAAGGAATTGGAAGACCATTACAGTAATATTGTGACAATAAACAATATATTATTTTCCAATAAAGGGAGAGCACTAAATTAACTGTGATTTATAGAGCATGTTGTGATAAACTCCATTATGGCCTATCCACTTACAAATGGATTATCATCCAAGGTCTTCCATGCGCATGTTGCTCAATTGGTGTAACGTTTATCCAAGGATATTTTGGTTCAAGGGGGATTTGTATTTGGTACTTTCATATGATACATTGCTCTATACTTCGGTTACAAACTATCAAGTTCTTTTTTCTGATCAGAAATAAAGTAATAAAGTTTTGTTTGCACTCTAGGTTGTTCAAATATTGAACATTTTGATCATACTAAAGTAGGACTAGGTTGGAAATAGGCATGTATACATCACATCTTATGTAATTTCCATGCCACACATCTATGATTGATCTATGTCATTTGATCCGTTGCTATATGTGACCATTGATTGGTTTAGTTACACTAAAGGTAAAGGAAGCCACTTTGATCTTTTGTTAGCATAGTTAATGGACGAGATTATTTTGAAAACACCTTATATTATAAATAGAAAAATTTGGAACTCATAAAGTTGAACATATTTATAAGGTTATTACCGTTGAAAACACGATTTTAGTGTTTTGATGATAACAACAATATGAAAACACTACTAATGTGTTTGTTAAGTAATTTCAGGTCTTTGCAGCCATGTGAAGAAGTTTAAGTAAGCTATATTAAATTATATATATATATATATATATAACAACACAATAATAGTTATATATATAGTGCAAGCCTAGAATTGGACTCATATGGGATGGAGGAAAAGCGTTGGCCAAGCATATACATGTACAAGATGATTAGCAGGCTTTTGCACGTGCAAAAGAAGTGGAGAAAACAAGGTTTCTTTCTTGTGCATAGGAATTAAAAATAAGCAACACTAGTGGGAATTGAACACAAATCGTATGGGAGAAAGTGCACATCCCAACCACTTGACCACAACCACATCTATTAAAGCATGTTATCAGATTGGGTGATAAAGCAATGAAAACAAAAAAATTAAAAAATTAAACAAAGGTGGGATTCGAACCAAAGTGGCAAAGGAGAAAACATGCTCTCTTACTAGTGTAGTACAACATGTTTTGAAATAAAATAACCAACTATATCCTTATTACCGTTTGAGACAGAAGGAAACATATGCCAAAGTGAGAGGGAGATGGGACTCGAACCCAAGCACCCAAGGGAGGAACTCATGTGTCTTACCACTCTGCTACACATCATTTCTATTAGAAGGCCAATAACTATTTTACATCACCATTTGAAAACGAATATTCAAGTGACTATTCAAGTGCTTATTCGACCAATTACAAACTTCCGAGGGATGTATCTTTTTTAATGAGAATTTCTGAAGGATTGCGATTATTTATTGGCTTCCAATCACTCCTATATAAGCCTCCTACTATCCCAAAACGAAATAATAATCCTATTCTCTAAAACCAATCTCATATTGCTTCCAAATGCTCTAAACTCTATTCATTCAAAAAAAAAACTTAGACCAACACTTTTTCACTCCAAATATATGAGTTTGGTCTTAATTCACTTCCTAATCTCTACATAGTTATTCTGCATCATTTTAAAAGGTTATAGAAGTTATACTCTAGTGCGACTAGTCAGTGTATTGAAGACATAATATATAGTAAAATTATTTCTTTGTAAAATAATAGATTGACATCTTGTTCGGTTGTTCAAGCGGAGTCCGTAAACCTGTTCCTCGGGGTAAAGTGAGGGTGTTGATAGTGAAATTTCTAAGAGGTGCTTTAGGACTGGACGTAGGATGGGAGGTCCGAACCAGTATAAAATCGACCGTGTGATCTATTATTTTATTTCCACTGCATATGCATTTTTTTACAACTATTGGCCATCTTCGATCCTATGCATAGCAACTAACAAGTACATTTATGGCCCGAAGGAGATTATTGAAAAATTTCAATATGTAGGCCACATACGTAAAATAACATATGTTAAGCTATTTTGATCTAAAGCCCAAATAAAGTGATCTAATTTTGAATTAAAGGTAAAAGTTTAAAGGATATAATTTTTATGGTATTAAAGTATGGATACTAGGACAATTCTAATTTGTTGAAGAGCCAAATTAGAAAATGCAAACATTATAAATAATGGGTTATGGTCCCCAAATCACATAAGCTCTATATATTCTCCTAATCTCTTTTACGAAAATAATTCAGATCTGGGGTTTGTGTCAAGTTGGAAGATCAAATCAATTTTCCTTCTTTTTAATCAGCAACCTTGGATTCACGTATGGCTTCCACTGATTTATTTAGCTTTCTCTAGTTTCTTCTCAATCAATACAATATAGATCGCCTATTCAGATCTAGTGTTTCATGATTAATTAATCCTAAAGTATATTGAAATCCTAACAATATATATATATCTATGTGTGTGTGTATGTATGTACGTGTGTGTGTGTGTATATATATATATGTGTATATATATATATGAAAAGCAATAAAAAATTGAGATGACAATTATGATACTCTCGCTATAAAAGCTTTTTGGAGCTAAAAATACAACCATGTTCCTTAACGAGCAAAAGAAAGCAATCACTGAATCAAGTTTTAAAAGGTTATACAAATACAATGATTTATCTAAGTGAGTAGAATTCCATTAGCAGACAAACAAAATATAAAAGGACTTTAACTCTATGAAGGTGTGAAGCTTGTGTTCTTGTATAGTAGTGGCCATCAAATCGACTGCCAAGCATATGCTCTACATCTACCTCACTTTTTCAGTAGTGGAGCCTTTGTTACTGAAATTGTACATTTTGTTGAGACTAATTGGAATATGAAACTGCATGTTTAAAGACCACAACACATACCTCGCTTGACTATTTTTAGGTTTTTAACATCACTTTCATAAAAATAATGATGAAATAAAGTAGTCTAGTTTTAAATGAAAGCAAACTATAATTTTCTTTGCGAAGAATTTAATCATGATGTAAATTAAACACAACTAAATTAATTTTTCATATACAAAAAGGGGTGGTAAGATATTAGCATATAATTATACAGGAAAACAATAAAATAAAACAAACAAGTAAATCCATAAAATCACTATTAATTTCTATGAATCTAGATAACATAAAGCATGTAAAGTAGTGGGTCAGTCCATCTATTACCACCCCGTTTTTTCCTCTTAACCCCTCATTTAAAATTTTACAACACTAATTCCAATTATATGCCTTAACAATTAATTAGATATCTTCTCAGATGATACATGACATTATTTGTTGATAACATCTGTGTTGCATGTCAGAAATCTGAACCACGCTATAAAAAGCATTGAAATCAGTTTAAATCAGTACAATTTAACGTTGAATTCTCAAAACCCATGCTTCAGTATGGCGTTGAAATATTAGAACCCATGTTGCTCCTTAACTCTGATATAACTCAAGTAACGTAGTTATCATGGATCATATAAATAGAAGAGGATTCCCTACTGGAACATGACCCGAAGTGCATGTTGTAAAAATAGAAACAATGGGCAGGACATGCATTGAAATCCTAAATTACATGCTCCATTGGGCATTGAAATACTAACATCCATGCTACATTATGGCATTGAAATTTTATAACCTGTGTTCCCCTTCAACTCTGATACAATTCAGACCATGCAGTTGTCAAGGATCGTATAAATAGAAGATATGTTCCCTTTGGAAATAAATACGACTTGAAGTGCACGTTGTAAATATAGAAACCATGAAAAGACTGAGTGTTGAAATGCTAAAATCCAAGCTTCAAGGTGGCATTGAAATTATAAATCCCACGTTTGATTATAGCGTGGAATGCATAAATCCCACATATAACAGTAGCTTGGCATTGGATAAAATTACTAGGGTTGTTTTTATGAAAGAAAGAGAACTTGACGTTAGAATGAAGAAGGATGTGAATAAGAAATGAATGAGAGCACTTTTGGAATAAACGCGATGGCAAGAGAAAAGCAGGGGGTGTACATTTTTTTATTAGTGGGGGTAAAGAGCAAATAACACGGTGATAATAGACGGACCCTATATTTAGGACTAATCAATATTTCATTTGATCTAGGAAAAGTGAAAATAAATATCAATCTTACCTAAATAAGAAACTCATCATTCCCATTACACTTTTTAGATAAATAGGTACAGAAAACAGCTGTGATACAAAAGTGGAAAAGCCTTTTATGGAAATGGTACAAAATACATTAATTCATTCCCAATTTTCATAACTTTAATTATAAATATTCAAGGTGTGATATCTTACCATATCAACTGCTTAGAACACGTTTATAAACGGCATGGTAGCACAAATCGAGAGGGAAGCGAAGATTGCATAATAACCTAAGGAGATGAAATTGTGGAAGTACTAAAATTAACTAGACCTCGGCAATTGGAGAAAAGCGCTTCTTGCCAGGAGTAAACAATAGATAAGGTAAAATTTGGATGGTCAGTCGAAAATTGGGCAAGAAGGGTTTGAGATGATGTGTCGTTTGGTCTGAAAAAGGGGATTAGATTATTCACAGGAATAAAAATGTTGACCGAGCTTCCAAATAGACCTGGCTTAACCAAATTAAATTTGGTTTAGAAATTGATGCGGCTTCGAAGCTTTACTATTAATTAATAGTATTGTATAGATTGATAGATATACGAGATAAATGCCTTCGTTAAAAAATTTCTTAGCTTGCAACAGTCAAGATTAATGCAAAGAAAGCGTAGGTATTAACTAGAGATTATCAAACTTAATTTTTGTCAGACGATTTGAAGATCACTCTAGAGTAGATTTATATTTTCTTGCGTTTGACAGTAGTTCATCGATTTTACATCAATAGGTGAGTGATCTTTGATCCTTACATATTATGTATGCGAATATATGTTTAAAAGTGCTTTGGATCCATTTTGAATCAAAATTAGGATTTTTAGATCTAAATTGATTTTAAAACGTGAATAAAAACTTGTTTTGATGGTTTTAAGTGTTTTAAATTATTATTTGGGACAGTTTGGCACAGATCCCTAATAAGTTTCAAAATACACAAAAATCCCAGTAAAAAAAAGTTTGTAAATTAGATCCCTTGAATTAAGTTACTGAATAATGGCATACGCTTGTTCATTATTCAGTGAATAATTGCAAACATTTATGCAATTATATCAAAAAATAGCAGATATTTCTGCAATTATTCATTGAAAAATTGCGGAAATTTCCGCAATTATTTACTTAAAAATAGCGGTAATTTCTGCAATTTTTTCAAAAAATTGCAAAAAATTCCGCAATTATTAACAAAAAAAATTGCAGAAATTTCCGCAATTATTAACAAAAAAATTGCAGAAATTTCCGCAATTATTCACCAAAAAAATTGCATAAATTTATGCAAGTTTTGGATATAATTGCATAAATGTCTGCAATTATTCAGTGAATAATTGCATAACTGTATGCAATTACTTAGTAACTTAATTTTAAGGACCTAATTTATATACTTTTTTTACTGGGTTTTTGTGTATTTTGAAACTTATTAAGGACCTAGAGACTAATATTCACTTATTATTTTACATGATATGGATATTCACATATATGATAGGGCTTATTAGTATTGCTTTTATGTTTGAAGGACTTAATACAATGCTTGTTTGTTAATTGTTTTGCTTTCATATATTGGTTTAATGATTGAAACAATAATGCTGAGTGAATAGGGATGAGATATTCTATGGATGAGAATATTCAAGTGCAGATGGAGCCTATTCGACGAAGTATCTGATTTGATTACACGATGTTAGTGTAAGAAGCAGACTAGTTGAAAGCGGGTGACTAGGTAGATTTCAAAAGAAATCACATTTTGGATCTATTAGGCAACGAAGTCTAATTTTTTATTAAATCCAATCTAATATAGTTTTAAATAAAATCTTATTTTATTTAATTATTATTAAAGGATTTTATGTTTAATTTATATTTTTATTATTATGAGATTTAATATAAAATAACGTATATCAAATACACTCTTGTGTGTATATGCATGACGATTACTTGTTTTATATTATTACTTTTGTAAGTGAAGAGGCAAAATATTAATTATGGGATATAAATAAATGTGATATAAATGTTAAGAGGGTGCAATTAATTAGGAGTTACACTTTATGCTTTTATAAACAATTCGTCATATATTACGTGGTTTGTTTAAATAAAGTTTTATTTAATTTAAATTTGATTATGTTATTGCAAGTGTATATAATACACTCTTTTGTGTATACATGCAACATGTTGAAAGTGTACATAGTTAACATATATGTTTAAAGGTGTTGGGATTTACACCATAATGGACACATTCGCTCTTTATATATGTCTTTGTTGTCCTTAGTTATTATTTAG
Source organism: Allium fistulosum (assembly GCA_030737815.1). Lineage (NCBI taxonomy): Eukaryota > Viridiplantae > Streptophyta > Magnoliopsida > Asparagales > Amaryllidaceae > Allium > Allium fistulosum. The sequence continues at coordinate 72,960,403 of CM060902.1, forward strand.
AATTATACACACACACGCACGCATGCACTTATAAATCAATTTCCAATTGTAAAACAAATAACAGTTATAAATATATGTAAACTCATTTTGACTAATTCATATATTTAGAAATCAATATGATATCTTAAGAATCTAGTTTTTTGAAATTCAAAATTTATAATTTCAAACAACATATTTTTCTTTTTGAAAAAGGTACTTTATAAACAAAACAGTTCGCATATAATTCCATAATATGCCTCATTAAAAACTTGCAACCTCCCTAACCTAAATGGGTGTCTTGCAAGGAAAAAGAATACATATTATGTCCATATATTAACAATACAACAAGATTATAGCTAGAAAACCAAGTTGTCAAATAGATGGAGGAGTAAAACAACGTAGTAACACACTCAAAACCATCCATACGATCAACTTGGAGCTATAATAAAGAGAACAGGCAAAACAAAAAAATACACAAATAATTACAAGACACGTGGGACCATAATAAGAAACCAGCTAAATGACAAACTCCACCGAAGAGGAGAAATATCGCGCAACCTTCTAGAATAGTCGAAGACAGCAAACCACTTTAACAAAACTTCAGATCTAAAAATTATCTCTCAACCGACAAAACAATGGCAAACCAATCAAGGATCGGGCATCATGTAAAAGAAAAATGAAGAATGTCAGCTCCAACAAGAAGAGCACAACCGAGCTCAAGGAGGGTGAAACTCTATGCTTGGGTCCATTGCTATGCAAAATTGGATAAGATAAGTTCAAGTTCTTTGTTTATCTTCTTTGAGTCCAGTTTTCTTCGAATTAGTTGATTGCAATCTTGTATTGTAAGGATTGTTCGAACTTGGGTTGGTAGCTCGATTCCTTTGAATATCCGAGAATTTATCTCGCACCAGATGTTCCATATCAGACAATTAAAAGCTGTGTTCTTTAGATGATTAAATATATTGTTATTATTCTGATTTTAGCACATTATTTCCAAGATTTGGTCGGTTGAAAAATTATTTCTGAGGCTAATTTTGAGCTTTTGCATGATAGTTTCTAGAATTTGTCTAGAGTATGGATAGTTGAAAAACAAGTGATCTCTTTCTTTGATTTGGCTTAAGCATAAGACACAGGATTTGTTTATATCATTGTTCCATTTACTGATTCTCTCTTTAGTGTTCAATTTGTTTAAATTAGCCAGCAATGAACATGTTGACATTTTTGGGGCACTACTGTTATCCCATATGACACTGGTCCAGTTAAACTCAGTAAATTTGTTTCTTATATGATTCCATGTTGAATTACTACTAAATTGACCAGAGCTACTAGGAAGACAAAACCAAAATCATCTTGGATCTGATAATGTATTTTGATATTATGCACCATGTTTTGACTTTGAGTAGGTATACAATCAATATGATCCTTCCATTTATTATCTTCTATAAGAGTAGATACCTTTCTGTTATTACCACCATAGATAGACATTGAGTTCCAACCGAATTTGTCCACCAAGGAATATCCATTGAACCATGGGTCTAACCACACCTCTGTGTTTTCCCCAGTTATAATTTTTCTATCAATAACACCCTTGCATGATTGTCTAGCTCTAAGAAGTTTCCATGTATAAGATGCATTGTTATTCATAGCAGCAGACCGAAAGTTTTTATTTTTGTAGTATTTGTTGTACACCCACTTGGCCCAAAGTGTTTCACTTTGAATGAATTTCCATACCAATTTAACTGCCATAGCTTTAGTAATTTCGTCAATTTTCCGAATACCAAAGCCACCCTCACCTTTTGTTTTACGAACATCTTCCCATCTCATCTTATGTGCTTTGGATTTCCAAATAAAATTGGCACAAAGAGAGTTGATTCTATTAACGATAATCATAGGAATATGTGTAAGTTGCACCCAGAATTGGATCATTAGTTGAATGACTATTTTTACTAATTCAATTCTACCACTGATGTTGAGCATTTTACTGTTCCATTAACTGAATATTTTGTTGATTTTTTCTATTAAATATCCAAAATCTCTTGTTTTAAGTTTATTATTTGATAAAGGAATGCCTAAATAAATAACAGGAAGTTTTCCCATTCTGAAATGTAAAGCATCGGAAATTTGTTACTTATTAGTGACTCCGTTGCTAAAAAACAAAGTAGATTTGTTTTCATTTACATCTAGGCCAATTAAAATTTTCAAAGTCTATAATATGCTCTGAATGGTTTCGGCATTTTCCCTAGTAGCTTTAGCCATAATTAAAATATCATCTACATATAACAAATGTGTGATCATTGGGACAATTTTATAAAAAGGAATGATATTACCTTTCAAGTATTCCATAACGAGATTAATTGTGAGGAACTCCATAGTAATAGAGAATAAATATAGCGAAAGAGGATCTCCTTATCTTAGTCCCCTCGAACTTTCAATAAAACCAAAGGGGAACCATCAACTAACACCAAAAAGGAAGGAGTAGATATGCATTCGTAAATGAGATTAGCAAATAATAAGGGGAACCCCATGGAAATCAGCATATGATGAATAAATTCTCTTCTAATTTTATCATAGGCCATATGCAAATAAATTTTTAGGCAAAAATTGTTTGATTTTTTCACATTAAATACTCTAACCATTTCATATGGAAGTAGAGAATTTTCAAAAATTATTCTCTGTGGGATAAAGGCATTCTAATTACAAGAGATAAGGTCATTCATATAAGGTTTTTGTCGGTTACAAAAAAGGTTGGCTAAAATCTTATAGGTGATATTGCAAAGAGATATCGGTCTAAAATCAGACATGTCACTAGCATTGGTTTTTTTTGGGATAAGACAGATAAAAGTATGATTGATTTCTCTAATAATTTTACCAGATTGGAGAATGCCATTCATAGCTTTCCAAATATTATATTTTAAGCGCTCCCAATGCACTTTATATAATTTCGAGATCATTCCATCAGGCCCAGGGGAACTATTATCATTGATTTGAAAGACAACACTTTTTTATTTCCTCTAAATGGAAAGGCTTGCATATGTTATTCCTTGCATTTGCAAAGAGGATTTTTTTACAAGTTATGCCTGGGAATTGGTTTGCGGTGTGTGATGAGGAATACAGATCAGAGAAGTATTTGACAGCTTCATTCGCAAGAGATTCTGATGTTGATGTCCATGAACCATTAGGATTAAGGATAAATTTACTCCTCCGATTAGGTTTAATCATATTGACCCCGTTGTAGAAAAAACTAGTTGGCCTATCCCCTTTAACCAACCAGTTTATTTTCATTTTTTGCTCTTTTTCTGCTACAATTTTTCTCATGATTGACTGTAGCTAAGCATTTTTTGAAGTGTATTGTTCTATCAAATTTTCATTCAACGGTTTATGAACTAGTTGATTATATATTTGATTAGCCTCTTATTTTATTTGATCTACTACTTTATGGATACTATCTTTATTTTTCCTCCATGTCTTCAACGTAGATTTAGCAGACTTAATTCTGCACAGCAGAATATGAAGTGGACTGCCTTGAAAATCCTTAGTCAGAGCCTCTTGCAGGGAAGATAGATATCCAGATTGAAGGTGCCATGAATTATAATATCTGAAAGGTACTCTAAACTTCTTTCTCTCATGTAACATAAATCCGATATTAATAGTTGTGTGATCGCTAATGGAGTGTTTACCAAAATTAACATCAAGTTGGTGAAACACATCCATCCATAAACTATTGAAAAAAACTCTATCTATCTTACTGTGAATAAAAAAGTTCCCACCCCCTCGCCAAGTAAAATAGTTTCCAGTAAAATCAGGTTGCATAAGGTTAGAAGAAGAAATACAATCTATAAAACTCTGGTCACCCATCGAATTAAATAATCCGTTATTAGTTCTATCATTAGTCGATATAATAGAATTAAAATCTCCCGCCACAATCCATGGGAGATTAAACTTTTTGGACTGATCAACAATATAATCCCATAAATCCATACGCTTCACCTCATCATTGAATGCATAGACAGTTGTACATAAAATGCTCACTCCATTAACATTGTGGAGAATACAGGAGATAAATTGGTCGCTAGAGTGTAATATTATATTTGACCATTAGGAAGAATCCCACAAAATAAGCATTCTACTTTTTGGCCATTAGAAATATTATCAACATGCTTCCAATTATCATTTATTTTGGCCATAAATCTATCAATATTCTCCATCGATAATTTATTTTCAAGAATACCAATAAACAGGAGACTTTTATTATTTAACAAATGCAATATTTCCATCTGTTTAGACATGGTATTCATACCCCGAATGTTCCAAAAAAGGAACTCCATTTATAAATTACTTTCTAGGATGCTACTATCAATGGGGGATGTAGCTGCCCTGGATGTCTTAGGTTTTTTTCCTTTCAGTTGATTCACTAACATGGTCCATGCAGGATTCTCAACTACGTCAGATGAAGAAGATGTTTTAAATTCAAAAGGAACCTCCTCTATTCTTACTTTCCGAATGGTTCTAGATCTAGTAGCATGCTGAGACTCTGAGTTTTGTTCTATAATATCTATGCAAGGAGCAGTGTGGCAATGCACATCAAGCTATTTGTTATCCTGCCTTTTCAACAAGGCCGTGATACCAAAAAGATCGACCAAGAAACCAAAGATAGTTCGTCTCAGAGAATGGTCAACTTAGCATCTCAACAAAGCAAATCCTTGTCAGGTCGTGCAGCGACCTACGACCTAAAAGCTTCAACGACCTAAAAGCTTCAACAACCTAGTGATCAACGACCTAAAGGTTCTAGCGACCTAACAATTCAAAGCCTCCAGCGAGTTAACGAGATAAGGAACAAGCGACCTAGCGACTTAAGCTTGTAAAGAGTAAAGAAAGCAACGACCTAAAACTCTCCTGCTACCCCTTAGGTCGCTAACGACCTACGACCTACCCCTTAGGTCGCCCACGACCTATAACCTGGCCGACCTAAGTCCAGCCACTCCTATAAATACTTCACCTACTCTGCATTCAAAGGGGACTTTTCCGGACTTGGAAGCGTCGAAGCTCTGCTACTTTCTCAACCTCCACAACACTTCGTTTTCCAACAACACTTCAAAGAGTCAAGAGAAGAGATCAACCAGATTCAATATGAATCCGAAGGACAATTCACCGTCAAAGTTCTAGTTACTTGTCTTGATTATGTTGTAGCCGAAGGTTGATTGTAAAGATTGTAAAAGTTGTAATCAAATCAGCAATAAAGAAGAGATAAAGTGGATGTAGGCTTGACTTTGAGCCGAACCACTATAAAAATCGTTGTCTTTTTACTGTTTTTGCTATTTTTTGTTTACCTTGAGTTCCCGTGCAAACGGGTGGTGCTTTCACTTTGTTCCAACTCACACTGGGTGTTAGCGTTTACAAATTTTAGCGTTAACATTTTGGTGCTTTCACTGAGAACCGAACTCAGGAATTTTGTCAACCAAGGGTGAGGTCAGAGAATTGGTTGGTTTGGATCTGGAATATTATGGCAAGGCGATCGAGTAGAAGGCAAAGACCAGAGAGTAGTCAGCATGAAGGAAGTCAAGAGGTTTCCTCAAGAGAAAACCAAACTTCAGCCTTTGTTACCAGGGATGAGATGGAGGCAATGATGAAAAGGCAAGAGGAGTTGATCCAGAATTTGTTTCATCGGATTGGACAACTTGGAACACAGAATCAAAGAGAAATAGGAACCTAGTCGGAAGAATAGATTCCACCATCCCCTCGTGAACTCGGGGGGCAAGACGAAAGCAATGGGCGAGGACTACAACTAGGAAACAACGACAGATTGGTGGAAATGGTCAAGAAGGCTATGAGAGGCGGTTTGGTAAACAAGGACTTGGAGGATGTGAATAGGAGTCCTTTTACCACAATAATCAGGCGAGCTAAGAACCCACCAGACTTTAAGCTACCATCGTTGGATATGTATAATGGAAGGACAGAACCTACGGTTCATCTAACAAAATATATGAGGCATATGGAAGTACTGAGGGCATTAGAGGAAGTTATGGCCCGGTGCTTTCCATTGTATTTGACAGATATTGCGGCATTATTGTTTAGACAACTGGAAAGTGGATCTATCGGGACATGGAATGATTTGACTGAAAGGTTTATGAGGCAATTCAGGGTCCACATCTCGAGGCCCAAGAATGTTATGAGTTTGACAGCACTAAAATAGAAAACTGGAGAATCTTTGAGAAGCTTTTTGACGCGATTCAACGCAGCTGCGGCGTCAGTGGATCGTCCAGATCCATCCATGGTTCTAATGGCAGTAGTGTCGGGCATAGCTAACGGCACCGAGTTCAAGAATTCATTGACCAGAGATCCCCCTATGGATTTAGGAGAATTTTTCCATGAGGTCGAAGGGTTCTTACGATTAGAAGATGCAAAAGCTGAAAGAGAAGAAGGAGAAGGAATAGAAATTTATGCACTCAAAGGCGTAAAACCTCTTGAAAAGGATCTTGGCAAAGATAAAGAAAAACGAAAGGCTGAAGATGACGATGATAGGTCAAAGCAAGCACGGAGGGAGCCACGTTTCACCACTTATGCGGAATTAAACGAAAGTTTGGAACGAATTTACCAAGATACTAAAGGACAGATTTCTTATCGCAAGCCAATAAGGAGGGATCTGGCCAGTAGTGAAAGAAAATCAGACAAGTACTGCTTATTCCACGAGATGAATGGTCATAGTACAAATGATTGTAGACACTTGAAGGATGAAATTGAGGGGCATGTCTGCAATGGCTTACTATCGAAATATGTGAAAAGGGGAGTGACGGCTGTGGAACGGGAACCGCCACCACCTGCACCTGCTGGCGATGTATCGGGATCGATGCGTCAACTTGTTATTGAATAATTGGGATAGTGACGAATAAGTAGCAAACCCCACACCAACACGATTAAGTCTTTTTACACATGTATAGGATCACGAATGATCCTCAGGCATGCTCTGAAACGACTCTTAATCGTAGCAGTGTAGGTGTTTGCACTTGGACGTCCCTGTTTTGTTTTTGTTTTTCTATTCTCATAATTGGACTTGGTTCTGTTTGACTTGTTTACTAAAAAATCATTTTCAGTAAAAGAATGCTACTTGTGATTCTAAAACAGCTAAGCCGCTTACACATGTACGGGATCACGAACGGTCCCCAGGCATGCTCTGAGATGGTGTTGAACCGCCATAACCAATAATCCAGGAACTGGCATCGGTAACGCTAGGTCCCTCCAACATTAAGCCCTCCCGGGCACACATCTCCTCACCTCAAATGCCCCCCCGGGCACACATCAGCTCACCTCACCTCGAATTACTCGATCCCGAACGATCGTCATTTGAGGTCAAGAAAATTCGCCTCGAACGGCAAAAACTCGCCTCGAACGGCAAAAACTCGCCTCGAACGGCAAAAACTCGCCTCAAATGGATCGATCCCGAACGGTCGTCATTTGGGGTCCACCCCTCGACCGCCAACGGTCGCACTTTACCTCGAATGGCTCGATCCTGAACGATCGTCATTTGAAGTAAGGCGCTTGACCGTGAGTGATCACATTTCACCTCAAATGGCTCGATCCCGAACGATCGTCATTTGGGGTTCACCCCTTGACCTCCAACGATCGCACTTTACCTCAAATGGATTGATCTCAAACGATCGTCATTTGAAGCAAGGCGCTTGACCACGAGCGGTTACATTTCACCTCGAATAGCTCGATCCCAAACGATCGTTATTTGAGGGTCCGTCCCTGACTGGGCATGGTCGCACTTTCCCACAAATGGCTTGATCCTGAACGATCGTCATTTGAAGTAAGGCGCTTGACCGTGAACGGTCGCATTACATCTCACATGATTCAATCCCGAACAATCATCACATGAAGATAAGCGCTTGACTACGCACGGTCGCACTTCACCTCAAATGACTCGATCCCGAACGGTCATCACTTGAAGTTAGGCGCTTGACCGTGAACGGTCGCACTTCACCTCAAGCGGCTCGATCCCAAACGATCGTCACTTAAGACCCGCCACTTGACTGCGCACGGTCGCACTTTACCGGAAATGGCTCGACCTCGAATGGTCGTCATTTGAAGTAAGGCGCTTGACCATGAACGGTCGTCATCTGAGCTCCGCCACTTGATCGCGCATGGTCGCACTTTACCACAAATGACTCGATCCCGAACGATCGTCATTTGAAGTAAAGCGCTTGACCATGAACGGCACCTGACCGCGCACGGTCGCACTTCACCTCGGATGGCTCGATCACGAACGGTCGCCATTTGAAGTCAGGCGCTTGACCGTGGACGGCCGCACTTCATCCCAAATAGCTCGATCCCGAACGGCCGTCATTTGGGGCCACATAAAACTGTCAGTTCCTTTGCAGGTCATCAATAGGATATGAACATCTAGCTTATGGCATTACAAAACACACCTTCCTACCGCAAGGCATGTTTTGGGGGGCAAGTGTTATCCCGCCTTTTCAGCAAGGCCGTGATACCAAAAAGATCGACCGAGAAACCAAAGATAGTTCGTCTCAGAGAATGGTCAACTTAGCATCTCAACAAAGCAAATCCTTGTCAGGTCGTTCAGCGACCTACGACCTAAAAGCTTAAATGACCTAAAAGCTTCAATGACCTAAAGGTTCTAGCGACCTAACAATTCAAAGCCTCCAGCGAGTTAACGAGATAAGGAACAAGCGACCTAGCGACTTAAGCTTGTAAAGAGTAAAGAAAGCAATGACCTAAAACTCTCCTGCTACCCCTTAGGTCGCCCACGACCTATAACCTGGCCGACTTAAGTCCAACCACTCCTATAAATACTTCACCTACTCCGCATTTAAAGGGGACTTTTCCGGACTTGGAAGCGTCGAAGCTCTGCTACTTTCTCAACCTCCACAACACTTCGTTTTCCAACAACACTTCAAAGAGTCAAGAGAAGAGATCAACCAGATTCAATATGAATCCGAAGGACAATTCACCGTCAAAGTTCTAGTTACTTGTCTTGATTATGTTGTAGCCGAAGGTTGATTGTAAAGGTTGTAAAAGTTGTAATCAAATCAGCAATAAAGAAGAGATAAAGTGGATGTAGGCTTGACTTTGAGCTGAACCACTATAAAAATCGTTGTCTTTTTACTGTTTTTGCTATTTTCTGTTTACCTTGAGTTCCCGTGCAAACGGGTGGTGCTTTCACTTTGTTCCAACTCACACCGGGTGTTAGCGCTTACAAATTTTAGCGTTAACACTATTCATCCAAGTCTTTGCTCTGTTTTGAGCTGCTTTTATCTAAATTCTATGTGTCCATATCAGTGTCTGTAGGAATTATGTATGTAAAAGTAGTGATCTGATTTGAAACTGTATTTAAATTCATGGACTGTGCAATATCCTTAACTGTAGATGACTGTAACCTAACCAAATCTGTATCATTATGAGTTTTATCCGCTGTTTGTTTCTCTCTGATAGTACTAATTCCTTCAACTGGATAATTAATGCTTGAAAAATCCTTATCTATATAGCTTTCAGTTGGTTGAAAATCTGGATTATTTGATATGTTTGCCAAGTTACTTTCGTTTCGACCAGTTTCATCTATATTCATGTCATTATTGTCAGTCAGTTGGTCTTGAGGGGGAGGTTTAGATCGCCAGACTTTAGTGAATTGACAATGAGTCTCGACATGTCCAAAACTAGAACAGTTAGTACAAGTAGACGGTTTCCACTCGTAAGCCACCACTTGCTAAATTATTTCATCTTTTTCAGATATTATAGGAATTTTACTCGGAAATTTAAAGAAGCTATTAATTTCAATTAAAATTCTAGCATAAGCAATTTTTATTATACGTTCCGTGAACTTGTCCAGTTTGATAGGGGATCCAAGAACCGATGCAATACGACTAATCCCTTCTTCCGTCTAATAGTCGAGAGGTAAGTTGGGAAAACGAACCCAAACAGGGATAGAGTTGAGTAGTTCTTTATTAAGTTGCATCCCAAGAGTCCATCTCTTCATCATCATCAATTTCTTATTATAATAGTATGAACCACCTTCTAAAATTCTATCATAATCTTTTTTGTTATTAAATTTAATAACATAAAATTCATTTTCCTTAGAATAAATAGAGAAATCTTATTCAGGCTTCCATACTCTAATAACGTAATCTCTGAAATATGGATAGTAAGGTTTAGGACCAACAACATATATCACAAATGGTATTATCCAACTGCTTTTTAACATCCTGAACAACCTCTACTGACATTTTAGCGCATTGCATCGAGTTAAATTCACGAGGCTGATAAAAATTTAATGAAATAGAGACTGGAATATTATTACCCTTGACGACTTCATTCCATGCCCTACTAGATGAAGTGGAAAAACTCCATTTGTTAGAGGCCGATTTGTTGTCAGATTGAGTGGAGCGATTTATAATATTGGGGGTATGAGCAAGGTTCTGATGAACATTTAAATTCGTGGGTGCTCTAACTATCTTAGATTGAATTTTGCTGGGGGGTAGAATTGGAATAATTGGATTGTTGCGAGAATTTAGCCCGACGTTTCCATTTTTTAGATCGCATTGTGGTAAAACCATCTTCTTTTTTAGAAGATGTAGCAGGAACCAATAAAGGGGGGAAGCCCGGGGGTGGATTTGGAATCATTGGAGGCAGATCCGGGGGAGGGGGCGATAGGTGGTTGGGTTGCAAGAGGGTGGCATTATGGGAGACACACGAGAAGGCAGACAAACAGTAGAGAAAGGAATGGGCAGGGTGGAAAACCGAGGAAGACAGTCAGACAAGAGGAGGGCGGCTGAAAACGCTAATCCCTGCAAATTCAGAATTTACTATTTTTATCACCCTTCATAAAAAACAACATATTTATTCTAAAGTTTGAATTAGATACTATAAAAACCGTGTATATATTGCAGGAACACACACACAAAACTTATAAACTAGACAACATTTTGTAAAATAAAAACACACATTAACACATATAAATTATATATATTAGGCCTAAATAAAATCTAATTTTTTAATGCATAAACATATATATAGATGTAAAGCAATTTTAAGCTATTTAAAATATGTTTGATTTTATATATACATATGTAAAAGTTATAAAATTATTTACTACAATAAAATTGTTTAGGACCAAAATTATAATTCATTTAAACAAACTATTATTGCCAAGACAGATATACATATTATAATAATACTATATTGCTTTTCATCCAAATCAATTTGAATATAAAAACATGCATATATATCAGATTTGATGAAATCGGCATAATATAAATTTGTTCTAAAGCATATGAGATCTAATCTATATTTATATAATGATGTATGTAAACAAAATTGAGATTTAAAAATTACCAAAAGAATTTATGATTTGTATGATAGAATCTTCTTAAGTTGTATTTCTTCATATTTTTCTTCTTAGCCATCATTATCAATGTTGTAATTTTATTTTTTAAGTAATAAAATCTTCTCTCACATAGTGAATGCATACTATCTCACGATAATTGAACTGTTATAAATCATGTGTGTGATTTTCTTTTATGTTTGTACATATGTGATATGTGATTTCTTATTTTGAATATTATTTTTCTATTTGTTCTACCTTACCATTAATACAATCCTATTATTTCTGCTGTGTTTGGGATATTGATCCAAACTTTCCCTAATAATTCTATGATAGATTTATTCGTGTTAACATGGATCATATTAATTTATAAATTTTGTAAAATAACTATGGAGGTCTAGCATTTAATTTCCTATCAAATCAAGCTTAAAAATAATAACAACATGAGTGAAAACATCCTTAAAGTTCCATTATAGATGAGTGAAATGGTAGAATTAAGATCCTTATGTATTTAAAATTGTTAGATCTTGTGAAATTAATGAAGTAGATTGTTTATTTCGAAACATCTATTTCATTGATATTCAAAAGTACTATTTTGACAAATAAAAACATAATATAAATATTTATATATGAAATATATTGAGAGAAAATAGTAGACAATCTGTTTGGCTAATTCACTAACATCAAATGGAATTTGAATATTGGCAGGTCTCGTATTGATGTGATACAATACTGCCTTTGTAGAGGTATGTGATAGCATAGTTTTGGTGTCAAATTATATAAAGTATAATTAGCAATTACCATGGAAATATTTTTTAAATCTAAAAATTGAAGCCATGATTCATTTTGGCCATTAAGGATGAGAAATTGATATTTTCTTTCAAATTAAAGTCATGATTCAGTTATTTATATGTTTTGAAGTAGTTTAAATTAAATTATAATCAACATTTACAGTCATAATTAATTGTAGATACATCATTATGTTAATTTGTTTTATCGTATGTTTAAATTAATTATGATCAATTCATTTGATTAATGTTAAAGAAAATTAATTCGAGAGTTAATACATAATTATTTCTATAGTTTAAACAAAAATCAAGTTAAAAGGAATAAATTGTATCTAATCTTTTAATTAGTTTAAACTGAAATTAAACTATGGAGATTCATAGTTTCTTGAGAGAATGGTTGATCTTAAGTACTAGAGGATCAGATAGGAAACTTCCGGTTTGGGCCTTGATTAATTACGTAGTTATGTGAATGTTGGCATCAATTTCATTTTTTCTAACTATGTTTGTCAAAGGTAGGTATAAGAGCTATTTAAGATATGAAACACAATATTTGATTTATATATTAATTTACTTATTTACTCACTGATTGGTAATTTAATTGATTGATTAATTAATTTTATTAAAAGTATTATGGTTTATTTTAATAAATATTTGCTTTGTAATTTAGCTAATGACATAAATTTTTAGGTCCTTTTTAGGAATGAGAATAAATAAATATATGTATAATATATTTATTTATATAACTTAATTTTGTAAGATATATTTTCTATTTATGGATATATATCAATAATACTATTTAGTGGTTGTTATGATAGGAGGCTATATGGATAGTTATTAATTGGAAAGTCTCTATCTAGGTTTTGCCTTCGAGAGTGGTTCTTAATTTCGGTTTCTTTGTGATTCTTTTGGTTAAATAAAATAAAATGGGTTTTTGGGTAATCATTTGTGTATTATACTTTTCAATTCTTTTTCCTTCTTAAATCTAATTATATAGATATCATTTGTTAATCCTAAAGTTGTATCGAAGCGAAGCATAGAAACTTTTTTAAAGAGAAGTTTTATTTTCCGAGTGATGGATAAAACAATCACAGAAATATTAAGTGGAAGGAAGTGGGGAGTTTGGATGACTTCTTGTACCTCAATGATCTTCATTAGTCATTGGAGAACAAAGAAATTCCAAACAACATAATGGAGGATAAATGGAAAACAATGGATAGAAAGGCCAAAGGGACTATTAGTTATTTCTTAGAAAATACAGTGTTTCGTATTTTTGCCAATGAAACATTAGCCTTTAAGATATGGAAGATGCTGGAGGGGATTTCTGCCAAACACTCACCAACAAACAAAGCTTTTCTCATAAGGAGGTTGGTAAATTGAAAGCTTGCGGAAGGCGAGTCAATTGGAGAACATTTAATAATTTTCAAGTTATTTTAAACCAGTTGGCATCTGTTTATTATAGGATTGATGATGGGACACAAGCCTTATTTCGATGAGTTCATTACATAAGAGCAGCGAGACATTGGTGGTCACAATAAATAACCTACACTTCAATAATATTGTTTCTATGAATTTAGTATTTAATAGCTTACTCAATGTGGAGACGAGAATGATGAACCTAAAGGATGAAAATGGGGAGAAAGAAATGAAAAATACCAATCCTCTTGAAGAATTCATCCTTTCAAGGAAAGAAAGATGATCGAATAGATCAAACATGAAAATTATGTCATATATTTTTACTATGAAAAACCAGGTTAATGGCTGGTATTTTGTAGTAAGCTAAAGAGGGATAATAAGAGGATAAAAGCATTGAAAGAAGGAAAAAATAGGCAGAGGAAGGTGGGGATGATGAGGTTTTTTTGGTATTAGTAATGATGTGTTCCATGGTAACAAAAAAAGATGAGTGTATGCTTGATATGGCTACATGTTTCCATATATTCAACGAAAAGGAAGCATCCATTGATAATATAAAGTGGAAAAAGCAAGATGTTGTTCGCCAATGATGGCGATGCAGAGGTAAAGATAGGGGCGAGAATTATACATATTGGGTGGGACCCAGACCCGACCCGATTAGTTTTGATTTTAGAAGCGTTTGGTTTTGGAGAGTCAGGTTTTGTCAGGTCCAAACTATGAATTTGAAACCTAGGGACTGACTTGACCCAGGCATCATTTTGGGTCGAGACAAGTTAGATCGGATCAGTTCGGGGCTGATTGGGTAACTACACTTCAAATGCACATATTTTAATGTTTTCTTGTCAGGTCTTTCAGATTAGATTCGGTTTGATTAGGTGTTAAGTTATTTTTCATCATCTAGACCCGACCCAAGACCAATCGGGTTCGATTTAACAGGCCTCAGTTCTAATTGCCAACACTAAATGGAGGGTATGGGCTCATTTCAGTTGAGAACGTCTAATGGAAGGATAATAAAATTCAGTAGAGTTAGGCATATCCCAAAAACTAAAATGAATCCTATTTCAGTTGGAAAATTAGAAAAGAAATAATGCAATTTTTCAACTCAAGGTCTACTGGCTGTGAATGTTGGAAATTTTCAACGTATAGGCCACATATGTAAAATAAAAGCCTAATTAAAGTGATCTAATTTTGGATTAAATCTAAAAGGCTTAAGGATATAATTTTGGTGGTATTAATGTGTATATACTGGGGCAATTTTAATTTATTGAAGGGCCAAATTAGAAAATAACAACATTATAAATAAGAGGTTATGATCTTCAAATTATATAAGCTCTAGTTATTCTCCTAATCTCTTATGAGGAAATAATTCAGATCTAGGATTTATGTCAATGCAGATCCAACTGTTAACTTTTAGATTAGTCTCTTTCTCTTAATTAGTTCATGAAAACAACATCTATGGATTCAGATTTAATATAAGATCTAGAGTTGGTGTCAATATGAAAAATCAAACCAAATTTACCTTTTCAATCAGAAACTATGGCTTCAGGTATGACTTCTGCTAATTCATTTACTTTCCACTGATTTCTTCTCAATCAAATCAATATGAGTCACATATACAGATATAGGGTTTCATAATTAATCAATCCTAAAGTATATTGAAATCCTAGCAGTGAAGAATGAACAGCGAGGTACCGCACGCAAAATATGGAAGCAATAATCTATATATATTTCTTTAAATAATAGTGGAGGATGTTAAGAGTTACCAAATTAGATTTAAAGGGGTCAATTTACCTAAATCAAGGTAGAGTCAACAAAGGACCATAAAACTTGCATGGAAGCCTTTGCGGTGTTACAAACATTTCTTATTTACCGATGACTTATATATTCAATCGATGGACATGCATAATTATGTGATTTACAGGTTATTTAAGTTTTTTTTGAACATAGGGGGAGCTTGTAAAGGATATTGTGTTGAGGTGGAGTGCTAAAGATATCGAAAACAATGTTTAATTTGCGTATTAGCTAAATTGATTGATTGATTAATTTATTAGTTATAAAAAATATTGTGGTTTGACTTAAGGAAAGATTTGGTTTGTAATTTAATTAATAACATGAAATTTTAGAGCCATTTTAGGAATGAGAATAAATAAATATATGGATGAAACACCATGTTTAATTTGAATATTAGCTAAATTGATTGATTGATTAATATATTAGTTATAAAAAATATTGTGGTTAAATTTAAGAAAAGATTTGGTTTGTATTTTAATTAATAACATGAATTTTTAGAGCCATTTTAGGAATGAGAATAAATAAATATATGGATGAAACACAATGTTTAATTTGCATATTAGCTAAATTAATTGATTAATTAATTAGTTATAAAAAATATTGTGATTTGATTTAAGGAAAGATTTGGTTTGTATTTTAGTTAATAACATGAATTTTTAATGCCATTTTAGGAATGAGAATAAATAAATATATGGATGAAAAACAATGTTTAATTTGCATATTAGCTAAATTGATTGATCGATTAATTTATTAGTTATAAAAAATATTGTGGTTTGATTTAAGGAAAGATTTGGTTTGTATTTTAGTTTATAACATGAATTTTTAGAGCCATTTTAGGAATGAGAATAAATAAATATATGGATAATATATTTATTTATGTAATTTGATTTTGTAAGAGATACTTTCTTTTTTGGAAATATATATCTCTAATATAATTAGTAGTTATTATAAACCTGAGGCTATAAGGATAAATATTAACAGAAAAGTTATTGTGTAGGTTTTGCAAGTGAGGTTGGTTCTCAATTTAGGTTTCTTTGTAATTCTTTTGGTTAATCAAATAAAATTTGTTTTTGGAGGAACTGTTTGTGTTTCATATTCTTCAATTCATAAATCAAATGGTTTAGAGACCCGGTTAACCCTAACAAGAGAATCTCTATCAGTGATTTTCCTCTTATAAACTTTTGAGAACCGTTAGTTTTGAGAAGAAGTATACAACAGTCTTACGTTGACAATAGATTATGTGTGTAATTTTCTGACTCGCGTGGCATTTCCAACTAGAGAATATTAGTTGTATCTATTTTGTTAACCTGGTGCATTTGGAACAGCCATTTAACAGCTACATTACTATTAGAATTCCAGATTGGCATAGGTGAAATTAATTAATGAATTTATTGCAATTTCATAATGGCATAGGTGAAATTAATGAATGCTAATATGTTAGTATGATTAAGTTGTGCACTTTTCCTCTTAATAGTAAAATCTACCATCATGATTTAATCCTTCCTTTTCTTATTGGTAAGAAATGTGTGTTCAAATTTGGATTTCACACCCTTACTTTTATTAATATACCTTTTGCACTTAAGGTTAAATATTAAATTCAATTCGTATTTAAGCTCCATTCAATTAAAACACATTTAACCAAAACACGTTCAAGTATGCCAATTTAAAGCCATGGGTTCTTAATTAGTAAATAACAACATTATATTTAAATTTTACAAGAAAAGAGTAACAAGTCCTTGTTTTTGATGTTGTTATACAAAAAGTCCTTGTAGAAATGAATATGTAAATTTGGTCCCTATTTTTCAAAAATAAAAAAACGCAAAGTGTCTTGCACTTTTCCGATAGAAAATGCAAGATAACTTGCACTTTTCTGATAGAAAATGCAAGATAACTTGCACTTTTCTAATTTTGAAATATTTTTCAAAATTTTTGAAATTTTCGAAAATTTTGAAAATTTTGAAAAGCACAAGTTAACTTGCACTTTCTATCAGGAAAGCGCACGCTAGTTTGCACTTTCTAATTTTGAAATTTTTGAAAAGCTCAAGGTAACTTGCGCTTTCTATCAGGAAAGCGCAAGCTAGTTTGCGCTTTCTGATTTTGAAAATTTTAAAAAGCGCAAGCTAACTTGCGTTTTCTAATTTAGAAAAAACAGGGACTTAATTTACATACTTATTTCTACACGGACTTTTCTTGCAACACCATCAGAAATAGGGACCTTTCGTGCAAAGCCCCTAAATTTTAATTTAGTGGCTTGCTTCCGATTGATAACTTTATAACTTCAGTTTACGTAATTGTTATTTATAGAAATTTATATTTGATGGGGTCTTAATATATACTTATGGTTCACAGTATATATTTAATTTAGTGGAAATTTAGATCGCATCCTTAAAACGGAAGAATATTGCAAAGCGGGTCCCTGTGTAAGTTTCATTATAAAACGGGTCCCTGTTTTTGCTGCAGAATAATTGCTAACATTTCAGCAACTATTCAGGAATACTTGCTGATAGTAAATATTGTTGCTGAAATGTCAGCAACAATTGAATATTATTGCTGATAATCATGCAGTTGTTGCTGAATAATTATATATCCACTAAAATTTATATTAGTGCAACAATATGTGCAATTATTCTACATTGTTGCTGATATGTGCGCAGCTATTCCATAAAATAAGGTACTTTTGGCTTATTATTGCTGATTTGTATGCAACTTTTATGAATTATTTCTTTTTTCGTTGCAATTATTGGGAATAAGCCGTGTGTTTTATGCAATATTGATTATTTTTCAATTATACGCAATTTCATCATTTTTCCTTGATTGTTGTGCAATAATGTGTTGTTTGAATAAATGCAGATAGTAAATTTGGAAGATTGAACTAAATAGAAAAAATTGCATGAAACAACGCAATTTTTTACAAAAGTTGCTGAAATATCGGCAATTTCAAGAAAAATTGCAGAATTTCCTGAAGTGCGAATTTTGTTGTTTTTTTGGGTTTTGATGAATTTTTTTGTGTTTTTCTTGCACTGATATGAAGATGATTATATGTTGAAATAAGTTTTGAAGTTTGGCAATTTTTTACGATGTTTTTTGTTGTTTTTTTTGTTTATTTTCGAAAAACAAGGACCTAATTTATAAAGTTTTAAGATAGGGACTTTTCGTGTATTTTGAAACCTACCAGGGACCTGTACCAAAAGTACCCTTTAATTTATTTATGTACACAGTACAAAATTAAGTATATTTCCTCTTCACATCGTCTCATTCTGCATGCATGGAAGGTAGTCCAAGCTACCAAACATGCAAATGCAAACAAAAGTAGGTAAAATGGCTCATTTCAGGTAAGATTGCCAGATTTTCCTTTTTCATAGCAAGCCTTGAATTTCTTTCCAAAAAAAAAAGCAACACAGCTCTATTTATAAGAATGGAAGGCCAGATTTTGATACTAATTAATTCTGAAAGAAAAATAAAATCTTTCGCCAATCCTTTCTTGTAAGTGGAAAAACAATCGAACTTCCATTTCTACGGATATAGTCATATTTAGTGTCAGCCCATTTTTAAATATTTGTCTCTTATATTGCTTCAGGATCTATCGAAGAGAAGAAAAGGGATGATTTTTCTAAACAGAAATTCCAGTTTTGTTATTTTTTTTAAAGAGCTTGTTAAATTTAAGCCTCTGCAATGAGTTTTCCAAAAAAATTCGAAGTTCAAGGATAATGGGCTCCTAACCACCATCAAAGGGCTCATGCTGGTTCATCTACTCAAGAGCGGTTGTTGTTAAATGGTTTGGTTTTGTTACCAACTAGCAGAGAAAATGGCAACAACAGACTGCAATCATTTTTACTACCAGATCATCCACGTAAGTTTTTGTTAATTGGTCTGCAAGAATCTTTGACTTTGATTCCACTTGATTGAAACGTATCAAAAGTTTAGATTAAATAAAATTTCGGGTGAGAATAAAATTCAGGCATGGAATATGTCCAAGTTTTGGTACTACAGCAGCACAACAGTTAAGCTTAAAACGAGATGAATAACTAAATTTGCACTGTTGCACCACAGTTTAATTGTGGAGTCCAGGTATGCGTATCACCAACTTTACTTCGCTATGTAAGACTTGGGCAATGAACTAAAATAACTAGTACACCCCTAATCAATTGGGTTCTAGGTTGTGGCCCAACTGACCTAGGCCTGGAGTCGGCCTTATGAACATTCCTTTGACTTTGAAAATTTTCACGTTACTCAACAAAGTATCAAATACAAAAATTTGTTTGTTATTATCAAACCATACCATCGATTGTCATACTTCACAAGTATAACATCTTACCACCCAGCCCAATTAACACATCACAATGGAACTGGACCATGTTGGTGAACAATGGATGTATGAAGTATCATAGGTGTAGTTGATATTACATATAACATGAATAATCAATACATGCACAATAAGAAACAATAAAGATTTGGTGTGGCTGATCAGCATTTTGAAGCATTAAGTTGGGCCGTTAGGATGATTTAGACAAAGATAAGCAAACATATAGAGCATTAATATTTTTTTGGACAAAGACATCTATATGAAAGTTTTATTGCAACTTATCTTAAATTCCACCAAGTGTACTAACAAAAAGACTATTATAATTTTATTCAACAAAATTTTAATTTGCCTTTTAATACAGATGATGTAATCCAACAGGGGTTCTTTCGAAAGGACGAAAAAAAAACCATAATGATGTTGATGATTGTTGTGTTCACATGAATACAAATGGTGCCCTTTGTCTACATGATACTATGAAGAAAAGAAAAAATGAACATGATCAAAGCAAGGTTTTACGTGATTCTTGTTCTATACTGCCCCACACTCCAAATAGTTAGAGGAGTGTTGATAATTCACAAAATAGTAACAAGATATCCATAGCTGCTGATGAAAGAAAATTTTCTAACCATGTTTTATCCGTGAATTATGTAATCAACGACTCAGCCGAGATAGTTCTTTTTAATAACGGACGCTCTTGTCCTGGAAAATTATCTATTCAAGAAAATACTGGTTGTTGTCAGACTCCAGCTTCCAAAGTTGTACCTGAAAATGTGAGCTGTAAAGCCTAAGCACGAGCTGAAGCACTAACTACATACCAAAGTAAGCCGAAATGTACAAAATGAAAAAGTAAGGAGTAGGATCTACTTGTTAGTTCAATTGCAGAAGAGACCGAAAGTATGGAGCTTATCACAGAATATATTGTAATCAAGTTGAGAAGTTTGAATATAAATGAATGCATAAAAATGTCATGAGTGAACCAAGCAATGCACTTGTTCCTTTTGTTGGTGGTGGGGGTGGTGGTGCCATATTTGGGCCTAACCGAGGTTAGAAAAATTAATAGACCTAGGGCTAAGGTAGAAGAGACATAAAGTATGGAGCTTATTATGGAATACATTGTTAGCAAGTTGAGATGTTTGAATATAAATGATGTGCATAAAAATGTCATGAGTGAACCATGCAATGCACTTGTTTCTTTTGTTGTTGGTGGGGTGATGGTGTCATATTTGGGCCCAATTGAGGTTAGGAAAATGAAAAGACCTAGGGCTAAGGTAGAAGAGACAGAAAGTATGGAGCTTATGAATACATTGTTAGCAAGTTGAGAAGTTTGAATACAAATGATGTGCATGAAAATGGTGGGAAAAGAGAGCAATGTTAGCGAGGGGACAAATGCCGATAGAGAGAAATGGTGGGAGAAAGAATAACATATTTTTCTTCGTCGCACAGCGTTGTTCATTGCTTGCATGCATCATATATAGGGTATTTTATATCATACTCACACACCATTTCTTTTATGTGACATGTATGTGTGTATGAAATAAAATACCTTGTATGCGATGCATGCGAGCGTTGAACGACGGTGTACGATGAAGAAAAATCCATCATTCCTTTTCCCACCATTTCTCTCTATCAGCATTTGTCCCCTTACCAACATCGCTCTCTTTTCCCACCATTTCATGCACATCATTTATATTCAAACTTCTCAACTTGCTAATAATGTATTCCATGATAAGATCCATACTTTCTATCTCATCTACCTTAGCCATTGTCCTTTTCATTTTCCTAACCTCGTTTGGGCCCAAATATGGCACCATTACCCCACCACCAACAAAAGGAACAAGTGCATTGCTTGGTTTACTCATGGAATATTTATGCACATCATTTATATTCAAAATTCTCAACTTTCTAACAATGTATTCCATGATTATATATATATATATATCCCCATTATGCAATTGTTTTAGATTAACAAAGAATATGAATAAGACTGCAACTTTAATTTGCATTGTCATGTATTTCTGCTACTCATACAAGCATGAATTCTATCATTTTATTTATCAGAGTAGAAACTTATTTACTTTTCAATTATATCACTAGCATAGTGATTGCTGATAATAGTTTTTCTTCTCTCTTTTTTGGAAAATGAACTCGTGTTATAATATAAAGAATATATACCATTATACCACCAGCATCCCTTCATAATTCAGTTTCGAGTCTCTTCACATTATTATCGTATAACATTGTCATTGTATGTAATTAGTTACCGATAAACATTTCTATGTAATTTTAATCTTATCCATCAGGCAATAAGAAGTTTTCTCCATGGAATGGATTAGTTGTGGACTCGGTCATTGGCGTCTTTCTAACACAAAATGTTACGGATCATCTTTCAAGAGGAATATGTATACGTATATATATGAGTGTGTTGTGTGCGTGTCTATATGTGTGCATTGTGTACACTTCACTATTGTATATTTTGTTATTGTATCACATACAAAATTTATATGCCCCTTTTCTATTGTTTTTTTGTGTGCAGCTTCGCATTCATGTTTCTTGCTACGAAGTTTTGTGTTAAAAATAATTCAAGCAACACGTCTACCAATGTAGAAATTCCAGCATGGCCTATAGTAAAGAACCAAATATACATAACCAAAATCTACCAGATACAGATTTAGGATTGACTGTTATGAGTTGTTCAAATAAAGTAGAAGGCGATGAAAATAAAATTCGGCCAGTAGAGGATGTAGTTTCATCATCACTATATAGTAATTGTTACCCATAAAATCTACTCAAGAGTAGAAGTGTGAAAGAAGGTTTATAGGATTGAGAGTTCGATGAAAAAATAGGCCTAGGCTTCGTAAAGGACATAAAATGTGGTTTCGAAGGCATTGAGCAGGTATCGAAGGAGTCAAAGGCACCAATTACTCATACAATGCAAAGGCTTTTAACCCAAATAGAAACAGATATACACTTCTGCCACTTCCAACCTTTCGACACAAATAAACAAGCAAAGAAAACTTCGGAACCCCTTTCGAAGTAATAGATGGTGCTTTCTCAACTACATGCCAAACCTTTTCGGAGTCAAAGGTTTCGCCCCTATTACAACCTTTTCGAAACCATATACAAGCCTTTCGAACCGATCAAGGTCCATAATTTTAAGAGAAGGTACCGCCTCAATTCACAGGCATGCATTCAGGGGCTACTCAACATCATCGAAACCATTGACAATTGAATTTCTTTGAAACCAATATAATCGACCTATCGATAGTGTCGAAAGCTTCAAACTGACTTCCAATAAACAACAAAGAAGGAGAAGATGCATTCAGGAAACCTTTCGACGGTGTCAAAAGGTGCTGTGGAGAAAATAGTACTCAGAAATCAACAAAGGCAAAAGGATGATAAAGAGGCTAAAGAGTAAACCAAGAAGCACAAGAGGACACCTCATGACAACATCGAAAGGGTCATGGCCTTTCGATCAAGTCAAACGGCTTGAGGCGGCATATAAAAAGGGTCCTTCCGACCCAGTCGAAAACAAAGGCATGGAAGAGGGGCCAACTTGCATCTATAATTAAGACCAAGGGGTCCAGTTTGAGGGACCGAATTCTTGAATCCTGAATTCATTCACTTTACTCTACTTTCTTAGTAACAATTGTATTCTCAAGAAACCCTAAATGAAATTAGGGAAAAACCTCTATATCTTGTAACTCATTTTGGATTTTAAATAAAAACGGAGATGGCTTGTTCATTAAAGATATTGCTGAAGAGGAATTTCATTTAGATCATTAGCTAGACCAATGATCCATTGCACATGATTCTAACCAATTCTCATGATTTCTTTATGTCTATTCTCATGATTTTTTTGTCTATGCTATGTATAAGATCAACTTGGGCATTTCGAAATCAAAATACATCATCATCGGAACCCGCACTAAACACTGAAATCCAAAGTGATGATGGGTTGTCGACCATGCTAAGCTCATGAGACCTGGAAATACCTCTATTGATCTTATATAGGTAAAATAAAGTGGATTATAAGCAATATTAAGCTAGGAATGTTCCGAAAGGGAGTAATCCCTCTCGGCCAGATCAAAAGGGGTATTTTCGAAAAGAATCTTAGTTTATAGTTGACCAAACAATCATATGTGAAGGAACTCGTTCGAAGGGGATCAACCCTTTAGGACATCATTAACTCTTTAAAAGGGGTTCCATATGAAAAGTAATGAAACCATGGGGTCAAAACCAATTATGTCATATTGATGAAGTAAGCATCCCCTTTCGACATAATCGAAAGGTCTTGAATGTTTCCTTTCGACATGGTCGGAAGGGATGAAGAACTAGTATGGTCAGCTACTTTCGACTCACAAGAATAGGGTTCAATCATATGTTGTTCCCTTAACTGTATCCCATGGCTAATTCCTTGACGCCTATCGACTAAGTCAATCTGATCGAAAGGAGGGTAAAGCTTTATTAACCCTTTCGGTTAATTCAACTTGGTCGAAAGGTGGAGCAATTACCTTAATCCTTTCGACTATGTCAATCTAGCCAAAAGACTTGCTTCCGAAGTAATGGATCCCTTCAATGATTTGGTTTCGTTTGAATCTAATCACCTTACGTATAGAATTGGGGATGTTGACAAGATTTCTTGTTAACATTTTTGGCGCTAAAAGGAGGGCTTGAACCTCCGACCTTGTCACTTTATATAGACTAATAGTGGTTCATTTCTATTGCATAGGAAAAATGAGGTCAAAGCGTTTGTGGAATTGTGGAGGGAGAAATACACACCACCACTTTGGAGGAAAATATAGCTCCATCTTTTAATCTGAATAGAGCCATTCTAGGGCAGACTTCATCGCCGACACAACAAGATGAAAACACTGCAAAAATCAATTACTTGGAACAACAGTTGAAAGAAATGCAGGAGCTGCTAAAGATGGCCTTATCTCAAAAGTCTTCGAAGACTCCGAGACAAACTCAAGGAGAAGAGGTGGTCTCTCCCAGGAGGAATCTGAAGGCTAATTCCAAAGAGTGCGAAGACAAGGTGGATCTGACCTCCTCGAATAAGAGGGAACTTCCCCAAACAAGAGCTAATCATCAAGGAAGATTTCTCGACAAATCCATGGAACAATCTAGGAGTTCAACATCAAAAGGATATTACCCAAACCATAAAAATTACAGCAATATCAAAGCTTTTCTAAAGGATGTTGCTAATAAGGCTATCAAAGTTGCTATGAATTCTAAGGGAAAAAGAACAACGGATGAAAACGTCAATGACAATGACAGGGTGCCACCTTTCACCAACGAAATCATGGCTATAGAAACACCACCATATGTAAAAATCCCATCCATGATATATCATGAGGTTACAGACCCCGTCGACCATCTTATGGCTTTTGACAACCAAATTGACCTATATAATGCCTATGGAGCTATCGGATGCCTACTGTTCCCAATCACTCTCCAGGGAGCAGTAGCCAAATGGTACAGGCAATACAAAGAAAAGACCATATACTCCTGGAAGCAATTTTCTTACGAGTTCTCATCCCAATTCTGCATATGCAAAGATCAAACTATTGATTATATCGTCTTGGCAAATATAAAACAAAGGCAAGGAGAGTCTTTGGGAGACTACTTGAGAAGGTTCAATGCTGAAGTTTTAGAGGCCAAGGAACTGAACGATCGTGATAAGCTCATTGCTATCCATTCTGGCTTGATTGAGAATACCCCTTTCTGGAAGCATCTCTTTGTCAATGGCTACAAAGGCCTACAATACTTTCACTTTCAAGCCGACAAGTTCATCCGGATGGATGAGATTTACTACACCAAGAAGAAAATAATTCCCAAGAAGGAAAGGGGAAGATTTTGCCTGGACCGTGGCCATAAAAGGGTCAGATGGGAAGAACCAGTTGCTTTAACAAGTCGTTGTCTTACGTCTGTGCTATAGCTAAGGAAAGAGTAAATTCTCTAACCTCTTTCAAAGCCAAGAACAATTCTGAACAGAAGAAAGGAGGGGACTACTAAGCTTATCTCAAAGCCAATGGCCATAAAACTGATGAGTACAGAGTTTTGGCTGGAATAATCCAAAAGCCAATCCGGGAAGGCCATCTTAAAGAATTTGTTAAAGATTAAAGTAATGCCTAGCAAACAGAGAATGCTTCGTAGAAGCGCCCATCCAATGCTGTAAATGCGCTAGAACATAAGGACCATCTAAGCTTAGGTCCGCTAATCAACAGGATAGATGTGATCCATGGCGGCCACATCTGGTATGAAGTACTAAGTGGGCCTGAAGCAGATGCATTAAAGAGGCCAAATAGGGTATCTATTCTGTTCAAGAAGAGCCCCCAACGAAAAACCCATGCCCTAACATCCAAATGCCTAATCTGGTGGTCACTCCGCAAGAGTTACGCAAAGGGGTCTATCATCCTCGTAATGATCTTCTCATGATTACTATGCAAATTGGGTTATCTATTGTCTCCAAGATTCTGGTCAACACGGACAATGTGATCAATGTAATCTTCAAACATGCCTTCGATCAGATGAACATTCCTGAGCACAAGTTAGAGTCGAGCATAGAGCCTATATTTAGGTTCAATAGCAAAGGGTCCTCCAATGGGGTAGATAAAACTACTTGTACAAATGGGAGTACCACCAACTTACCGAACATTTGAAACCATTTTTGTGATAATCATATCAACTTTCCTATTACAACGCCTTCTTTGGCAGGCCAGCCCTGGATGAGATTGATGCTTTCTTCCTCCCCAAAATACCTCATGGTAAAATTTTTGGTGAAGGGAGGTTAGGGAACTATACGAGGAGAACAATTTAGCTCTCGAGAAATGTACTTTGCTGCACTTGACCAATATAAAAGGGAGTATTTTGCTTACTTTGATTTTTCTACTGTTTTATAGCCTTTGGATGATGGATTTTCACATCCAACATTCGAAGCAAATATTAACATTAAAAAGTCTAACAAACGTATGTATCAAAGGGACATCCCTATCGGAAGTAAGAGAAAGTGAGTTGATGCAACTCAATTGAAGAGGCTCATATAGTCACAGAATTGGCTGCCGAGGTGAAATAGAGAGGATAAAACCCATTATAACTCTTGAGGAAGCCTACATAGATTCAAATGATGTTTCTAAAATAGTCAAGGTAGGAAAGGTTCTTGATAGTGAGTTAAAGAAAGACTTGTTACAGTTCCTCAGGGTCAACAAGGATTTGTTTGCTTGGTCACATTCCGAAATGGTGGAATTGATCCGACTGTCATGTGCCATGCCCTTAATACCAACCTAGAAGCGACCCCTAAAAGGCAGAAAAAGAGAAACTTAGACAAAGTACGATCAGATGCTCTAAAGGAAGAGGTTGATAGACTCCTTGAGAATGGATTAATCCAAGAGATATATTATCCTAAATGGTTAGCCAACCCAGTATTGGTAAAGAAGTCAAACAGAAAATGGAGAATGTGCATTGATTACATTGACCTAAAAAAGGCATGCCCAAGGGATTGCTTCCCGCTACCACGGATAGATCAGTTAGTGGATGCAACAAGTGGACACAAATTGTTCTCCCTCATGGATACTTATTCAGGGTACAACCAGATATCGATGTTCAAGCCAGATGAGGATCATATCAGCCTTATAACTGAGTGGGGAATTTATCAAAGATTGGTTAATCGAATGTTTAAGGAACAAATTGGCTGAAACATGGAAGTTTATGTTGATGACATGCTGGTAAAGTCTGGCTAGCTTGAAAACCATCTTAAGGATCTAAAGGAAATGTTTAGAATATTGTGAAAGTATCAAATGAAATTGAACCTGCAAAAGTGTTCTTTTGGAGTCCACTCCGAAAAGTTCTTAGGCGACCTAGTAAGTGCTCAATGGAATGAAGAAAGTCCTGACCAATTTCAAGCCATAAAGGACATGGCCAAACCTAAAACTAGCAAGGAAGTAATGAGCTTAAATGGAAGGTTAGCTGCCCTAAGTGGGTTTATCTCAAAACTATTGTAAGTGTATACCTTTCTATGACGTGAATAAGAAAAATAAGAACTTCGAATGGGGAGAGGATTGTAGAAAAGCTGTCTTAGAATTAAAAAGCCATTTGGAAAAACCACCGATACTTTCAAGTCCCGAGAGCGGGGAAATATTGTACCTATACATGGCAGTATCAGAACATGCAGTCAGCTTAGTACTCATTAGAGAAGAAAATAGGGCACAACTTTCGGTATACTACGCAAGCAGGTGGTTAAATGATGCAGTGGTTCGATAACCAATTATAGAAAAATTAGCCTATTGCTTGATTCTCAAATCTCGAAATCTCAGAGCATACTTTCAGGCACACTTGATCAGGGTAATGACCAACTTTCCTCTTAAGCAAGTTTTTAGTAAGCCTAAAACTTATGAAAGATTGGTGAAATGGGGAATTGAGCTCAGTTAATACAACATTGAATTTCAACCATGAGCTATAATCAAAGGGAAAGCACTGACAGACTTTGTTAATAAGTGCATTAGCTTTATTAAGGAACAATCAGAAAAGGATCAGAAGCCTATGTCGTAATTATTCATGGATGGGGCATCAAATGTATAGAGGGCCGGAGTAGGATATATAATCAAGACCCCAGATGGACATCATTTGCATTATGCCATGAAACTGGGATTTTCTGCAACTAACAATATGGCAGAGTATGAATCAATGGTAGTAGAATTAACCTTAGCACAAGAACTAAAAATCCCATGAATATAGATCTTTAGAGACTCTCAACTAATGGTGCATCAAGTAAAGCACATATATCAAACAAAGGACCCCAAGCTATCTTTATATGGGAAGAATATATTACAAATGCTTGCTTTGTTTGAGGATTTTTCAATAAATCAAGTTCCAGGAGCAGAAAATGCACAAGTAAATTCCTTAGCAAAATTAGCCAGCTCAAGAAGAGGCCCAGAGACATGGATTATCCCAGTCGGATATTAGGAAACTCCAAGTATTGAAAAGGAAACATCCTATCAAAGGAAGGAGCTTTTAGTTATGACAAGATCTCAAGCCAGGTCTCAAGGGGGAGAGGAAAAATAAAATGATAAAGAATTAACAGATGAAAGGGAGGACCAACCAAGGTCAAGTAGCACATATGATGATACATGGATGTCACCTATTGTTAAGTACCTAGTTAAAGGAATACTATGATCCGACAAAGGAGAAGAGAGAAAAATCAGGAGACAAGCTCCAACCTTCATTATGATGGACAAAATTCTCTATAAAAAGGTATATGCTCTTCCCTATCTTAGATGTGTAAGAATGAATGATGGGATAAAATTAATGACTGAAGCACACAAAGGGTTTTGTGGGGACCATTCAAATGGGACAGAGCCGGCAAAGGAAATAACGAGGCAAGATTTTACTGGCCCCATTGGTAAGCCAAGCCATAGAATATGTGAAAGAATACGAAAAGTGTCAAAAATATTCAAAGATACCCCGATAGCCCCCAAGTCAATTAACTCAAATAACAAGTCCATGGCTCTTTGGTGTATGAGGAATATATTTAATCGGTCCATTGCCGATTTCAAAGGGAGGGGCGAAGTATGCCGTCGTGGCTATTGACTATTTTACCAAATAGGTTGAAGCGGAACCGCTTCCGAAAATCACTTCTGGGAATGTACTGAGAATTGTTATCAAGAACATGATAAATAGGTTTGGACAATGGAACTCAATTTGAGAGCGAAGAATTCTCCCGTTTCTGCCATAAGAATAGGATTATGAAAAGTTTTTCATCTGTCGCACATTCAAAAGCTAATAGAGCAGTTGGGGCTGCGAATAAAACCATAAAGGCAATTCTGAAAAAGCCACTAGACAGAGCAAAAGGTAATTGGATAGAAGAGCCACCACTTGTGATATGGGCTTACTGGACGTTTGCTAAGACAATATTGGGACATACCCCTTACTCTTTAACATATGGGTGTGAGGCAATGCTACCAATTGAGATTGAGATACCCTCGTACCGAAGGATTACCTACGCATTTGATGAGAATCAAGAGCTGAAAAGAGAATCATTAGAGTTGATACATGAACTAAGAGATGAAGTAGTGGTAAGAACCACCAAATATTTGAGAAGAATCTCGAAGTATTACAATTCAAGAGTAAGGGTTCGATCATTTCACGAGGTTGGTTTGGTACTCCGTAGAGTGATGGCCAATACTAAGAATCCTGCAGATGGAACTCTGGGACCAAACTCGGAGGGACCATTAATCGTGTGTAAATTAATCCCCCGGGAGCCTACAAATTGTTCCGCCCAGACGGCAATATTTTGCCTAGAACATGGAATGTTGAGCATTTAAGGCCATATTTTCCGAAGATGGATCAATAAAGAGCTTCTTTTTGTAAGAGAAAATCTACATGGTTGGGAGTGAAATGCTCCTTATATTTGGATACTAGCTAAGATGGTAGAAAAGCCTCTGTCCGCGTCGAGTTGGCCAGGGCAGAGCACCTACTGGAGGAAGGGCAGGTAAGCCTTTAGTTGCACCATGAGATGGCCAGGTAAAAGCACCAGACAACCCCTTGGCCGCGTCTTTGGTCTGGCCAAGGCACCTCCTGGAGGGAGGACGGAGTAAGCCTTTATTCGTGCAATGAAATTGCCAGGTTAAAGCACCAAACAAGCCCTTATGTGCACCACACTATGGCCAAGGTAAGGCACCTCCTGGACGGAGGATGGAGTAAGTCTTTATCCATGTCATAAGATGGAGAGGGTAAAGCACCGAACAAGCCCCTGTTCATACTGCAAAAGGGCCAGGGCAGGGCGCCTCCTGGAGGGAGGTCGGGTAAGTCATTGGTTCCAGCCTCAAAGATTAGCTAACTAAGAGCACCGTACAATAATGGACTAAGATGTCCAAGCCTAAGAAGAGGCTCATTCAACAATGGACTAAGATGTTCAAGCCAGAAAGAGGCTCATTCAACAATGGACTGAGATGTCCAAGCCCGAGAGGCTCATCAAATAATGGACTAAGATGTCCAAGACCCAGTGGAAGTTAATCAAGTGAAAGACTGAGATGTCCAAGCCTATGAAACAACATTTCCGATCATGGACTAAGACATCCAAACTCAAGAGACAACTAATCAAATTATTTTTAAATATTCAAAACCTAAAGGGTTCGTATATGTCAAAGAAGACATAAGCAAATAGGTGAAACAGAACTCCGTTGATTAATACCCGAATCTGGGTTTCAAGGCTTTCTTAACATCATTGATTAATACCCGAATCTAGGTTTTAGGACTTTCTTAACATCATCTATCAATACCCGAATCTGTGTTTTGGGACTCTCATATATGAATTTCATCGTTTAATACCTGAATCTGGGTTTCGGGACATACATTTCAAGACTTCATTTTCTAATACCCGAATTTGGGTTTTGGGACCTTATCAATCACTATCTTTATTATGCCCAAGTCTGGGCATGAGAACATTATTGATCACTATGATATTTTTTTATATACTCAAACTTAGGTTACGGGATTATTATCTGATTTTGCTTTAATGACCTGATCTGGGTTTGTGCTTCTATTGTAATTATTATTTCCATACACTTCTGGTTGTCCAACATATGCCCCAATTTGGGCAAAGGATTTTTATTTTGAACAACTACTACTATGGAAGTCTACTTACACAATATGTGCCCTAATCTGGGCTGAAGATTCTTTTGTAAAAGAGATTGTCTAACATATGCCTTGATCTGGGCTGAAGATTCTTTTGTAAAAGAGATTGTCTAACATATGCCTTGATCTGGGCTCAGAGCTTAATACGAAAATAATACCTAGTAATTCCCGTTTAATTGATCATAAAAACCTGAATCTCGGTTTAGAAATGCCTCATGGAGGACTATTTTTGGGATATTGTTATCTGGATTCTTGGTGTCAAATTATCAACTTCCAAACTTCACAAATTAATACCTTAACTTGGGTTAAAATTCATTGTTTCCTAATCTTTATCAAATCCTAAACTAGGGGCATGATGCAATAAGAATTAAGTCAATAGTAGACAATCAAAAGTTTCAAACTGGCCTTCTTCATGCCAAAATTAAAGTTGATGTTTATAAACTCCAAATGATGCTCACCAACATGCGAATGAAGGCTTTAATATGCTGACCGATTACTAAACACGCATGTAAGTATGATAATAGGCTAACAACAGCGAATATCACTAACTTTGAATTTTGCAGGAAAAATAAAGCTATGAAGAGTAAGAAAGTTATGAAATCTTTGTCCAAAAGAACAAAATCTTCTTTCATACAGGGGGAGGGGGGAGGGGTAGGCAAAATGTTACCTATAAACTCTACTCAAGAGAAGAATGTGATAGAAAGTTAATAGGATTGAGGTTTCGATGAAGAAACAAGCCTAGGCTTCATAAAGGACATAAAAGATTGTTTTGAAGGCATTGAGCAGGTATCGAAGAAGTCGAAAGCACCAATTACTCATACAGTGCAAAGGCATTCGACCTAGATGGAAACAGATATACCCTTCCACCACTTCCAACCTTTTGACATAGATAAGCAAGCAAATACAACTTCAGAACCCCTTTCAAAGGTAATAGATGGTGCTTTCTCAACTACATGCCAAACCTTTTTGGAGTCAAAGGTTTCGCCACTATTACAACCTTTTCGAAAGCATATACAAGACTTTTGAACAAATCGAGGTCCATCATTTTAAGAGAAGGCACCGCCTCAATTCATAAGTGTGCATTTATGGGCTACTCAACATCATCGAAACCATTAACAATTGAATATCTTCGAAATAAATATAATCGACTTATCGATAGTGTCGAAGGCTTCAAACTTACTTCCAATAAACAACAAAGAAGGAGAAGATGCATTCAGGGAACCTTTCGACAATGTCGAAAGGTGTTGTGGAGAAAAAAGTACTCAAAAAATAAACAAAGGCGAAAGAATGATAAAGACCTCTTTGTCCGAGAAAGGATAAAGGAGGCTAAAGAGTAAACCAAGAAGCACAAGAGGACACCTTACGACAACATGGAAAGGGTAATGGCCTTTCGATTAAGTCGAAAGGCTTGAGGCGGCATATAAAAAAGGGTCCTTTCAACCTAGTTGATATTAGAGGCGAGGAAGGGGTGCCGACTTGCATCTATAAGTAAGACCAAAGTGGTACAGTTTAAGGGACCAAATTCTGGAATTCTGAATTCATTCTCTTTACTTTACTTTCTTAGTGACAATTGTATTCTCAAGAAACCTAAAACAAAATTAGGGAAAAAGCTCTATATCCTATAACTCATTTTGGATTTTAAATAAAAAGGGAGATGGCTTGTTCATTAAGGATATCGGCGACGAGGAAGATCATTTAGATAATTAGCTCGACTAATGATTCATTGCACATGATTCTAACCTATTCTCATGATTTCTTTTTGTTTATGCTATGTATAAGATCAACTTGGGCATTTCAAAATCGAAGCACATGATCATCGAAACCCACACTTAACACTGAAATCCAATGTGATGATGGGGTGTCGACCATGCTAAGCTCATGACACTTGAGAATACCTAGATCGATCTTATGCATTGAAAATAGAGTAGACTATAAGCAATAATAAGCTAGGACAGTTTCAAAAGGGAGAAAACCCTCTCAATTATATCAAAAGGGGTGTTTTCGAAAGGGATCTTAGTTTATAATTGACCAAACAATCATATTTAGAGGAACTCGTTCGAAGGGGATCAACCCTCCAGGACATCAGTATCTCTTTCAAAGGGGTTCCATATCAAGAGTAACGAAACCATGGGGTCAAAAACAATTGTGTCATATTGATGAAGTAAGCATCCCCTTTCGACGTAGTCGAAAGGTCCTGAATGTTTCCTTTCGACATGGTCGGAAGGGATGAAGAACTAGTATGGTCAGCTACTTTCGACTCACACAAAGAATAGGGTTCAATCGTATGTTGTTCCCTAAACTGTATCCCATGGCTAACTCTTTGATGCCTATCGACTAAGTGAATCTGATCGATAGGAGGGTAATGCTTTATTAACCCTTTCGATTAAGTCAACTTGGTCGAAAGATGGAACAATTACCTTAATCCTTTCGACTATGTCAATCTATCCGAAAGACTTGCTTCCGAAGGAATGGATCCCTTCAATGATTTGGTTTCATTTGAATCTAATCACCTTACGTATAACATTGGGGATGTTGACAAGATTTTTTATTAACCATAATAATTTCACATCTTTTACCTAACTTTTACATATGGCAAACAATAGAGCATTGCATGCCACAAATGCTATTACAGGTGATAAGAGGAGCTCGGATTGGCCTACAATTGTAAGATGCAATAAAATACCAAATGCAAAACCAATAAACAATGATGAGTCGAGGGGAAAAAATCCAAAGCTGAGAAGGTGGAAAAGTATGACTGGGACAACATGAGAAGGCAAGTATTGGAGAATGGTTTTAGCATAGAAAGTAGTTATGATGCGAAGGAATCAATGGATTATAATGCGCTAAGGAATGCTGATGTTAACGAAATAACGAAGGCTATCTAGGAGCGTGGGATGAATAAGATGCTGGCGAAGAGAATCCAGGTATGAGGCGGGTGTTTACAAAAATAGTTAACAACAAATAAATATGATAATAAAAATAAAATTTTGGTACTTCATTTATGTTTATACTAAAATCAAAAGTTATAATTAATTATTTCAGGCATTTCTTGATCGTCTAGCAAGAGATCATGGAAGCCTTGATCTTGAGTGGCTTAGGCATGTTTCATCAAACAAAGCAAAGTAAGATATCTAACATGGAATGGCATTGTTTAACTAACATTTGTTTTTATTGAATATATTACAACTATTAAAATGAAACATAGCTTTGTGAGATTTATATTTTAATTAAAATTTTCTTTTGGTGTTTCTTTTAGGGATTGTCTATGAAAAAATATGATACTATCTTTACTAGTTTCATGAGCTATTTTAAGTAAAATTTCTTTTGGATCAAGTGATTTCTTATTTCTTTCAGAGAGTATTTCCTAAGCATAAATGGACTAGGGCTCAAAAGTATTGAATGCATTCATCTTTTAACACTTCACCAATTAGCTTTTCCGGTAAAATTTCTTTATAATTTCTTTTCTCCTTTAATCCCTTTGTTTTATGCTAGAATACTCTTAATTTTTTATATGTGACACTTGACTTTTTGTTTAACAGAGTGACAAAGTTGATGCAAATGTTGCATGTATTTCTGTAAAACTGGGATGGGTCCCATTTCAACCATTGTCTAAATCTCTGCAGCACTACATCTTCTTGAAATGTAAGCTTAAGTTAACAAAATTTCTCTAGACCGTAGTTTCAAAATTCATCTTTGATAAATTATCCATTTATCCTTTATTATCGAACTATTTAAAGGTACCCTTTGATGGATAACATTCAAAAATATCTCTAGCCTCGATTATACAAGCTAGACGAGGCTATGTTGTAAGAACGAGAACCCTACTAATCTTTATTTATTTGTTAATATCTTTTCATCGTTTATATCGGGTAAAACTTAAATGAATGAAAGTTGAAATCAATTTATTCCTCTTATACTGTATTTCTTAGGTATGATCTACACCATCAGTTAATAAATTTTAGGAAGGTACTTTTAACCACTTTTATACCTTTATGTTGTTCTCATGACATAGTGCGAGTCATGAGAGTATTCTTGTAGGTCTTCTGCACCAAAGGTACACCTAATTGTAATGCTTGTCCAATGAGAGCAGAGTGCAGGCATTTTGCGAGTGCATATGCTAGGTATGTAACTTAATTTCAAGAAAACTCTTTCTTTATAAAATAAGAAGGATAAAAGTTAAAAAATGAAGCAATTTGGAATAGATAGAAAGCTGCAACTGTTTTAAAATGTATATCCTAGACATGTTATTAAATGGAGGTTGCTAAACCACAATATATGTTCCTTTTTAGTGCAAGGTTAGCATTTCCTGGACCAAAAGGGAAACGCATACTGAATTCAAATATTCCTCTTTGCCCCAAGCAAAAAATGCACCCATTCTTAATACTTTTCCATCTTCTCAACTTATGGGAACCACAGAATCCTAAGTGAAAATCAATAGTACAAGAAATCATGAGCCGATAATTGAGGAACCTTTAAGTCCCGAGCCCGAGTCTATTGACACAACTCTCCACGACATTGAAGATGATTATTACGATGATACAGATGAAATGCCAACAATAAAATTTAATTTCAAGGAGTTGCATGAAAATGTTATGCAGCTTAAGGATGGGAATTTCTCCAATGCTTTAGTTGTTATATTTCCTAAGGCTGCATCACTTCCTGCACCAAAGATAAAAAAATGTCAGTTGTATGCGAACCAAGCATCAAATGTAAGTAAGTGTAAACTTTCATTTATTCACTAACATTAATACCCAATTATGCTTTTTAATTAGATATCAGCCCTGAATTATTTGTTTATGTCATTAAACTCATACAGATATGAACTTCCAGACAAGCTTCCACTTTTGCAAAGAGTATGTTTTTTCCTTCTTTTCTTGTGTATAATATGAAATTTTCCATTTTTCTTTAAATTAATGATATTGCATGTATCTCCTTCAACTATGTTGCAGTTGGACAATAGAGAGCCTAATAACCCTTGTAAATACCTATTAGCTATATGGACACCAGGCAAGCCCAATTTATTTACTGTTCACTTATTTTGAAAATCTTGCTTCTAGAGATATGGATATAGAGAAAGAGAAATTTTATTGTTGAACTCAATATACTTTTACAACTTGAGAGAATTGATTTCCACCACCACCATACTACTTTCGATTTATAGATGGTGAGTAGACATATCTAATGGACATAATCCATTACATAAGGACATACATATACAAATGGTTGCAACTTTTCATTCTATTGAACATGGCTATATAGTCAATTATCACATCTTTATAACATAAGGACATTTTTTATGAAATAATGTATCTTTTTTATAAATAGACACATCTATTCATAAATAAATACATTTTTTTTGTAAAATATATTTCCAAAGCATCTCTAACGGTTAAAGGACTGAACATTAAGCCCTTTAGAATTAGGAGAAGCCCAACAGAAGGGCGCCCTTCGTTGAGCCCAAAATTCTCCTATACATTTTCATTTTAAATTCCAGTTCTTAATATTATTATGACATTTAACTGTATGCTTATGAGTCGTATATTTTAAGTTGTACAAACTACTAAGAAATTAAGCTTATGAGCCATACAATGAAGCTTTGGAAGAGAGTCATTGAACATCATTTAAGAAGGATGACAAGCGTTTCAAAAAAACATTTGGTTGCATGCCTGGGAGGTCGACCACAAAGGTGCTTTTCTTGATAAGTCAACTTATGAAGTGGTTTATGGAGCAAAAGAAGGATGTACACATGATATTTATCAATTTGGAGAAAGCTTGTTATTAAGTACCAAGAAAGATTATGTGGTGGGCTCTGGAAAAGAAGAGAGTCCCAACAAAGTGCATTACCCTTATCAAGGATATGTACGATGGTGTTATGACTACAGTCATAGCATGCGAGGGTGAAACTAGTGACTTTTCCATTAACATGGGATTACATAAAGGGTCAGCTTTGAGCCCATACAGTTTTGGCCTAGTGATGGATGAGGTTACAAAGGTATATAAGGTGAGATTCCTTGGTGTATGCTCTTTGTTGATGATGTTGTGCTAATTGACGAAGTAAGATTGGGGTTGATAGACAACTGAAGCTAA
Source organism: Allium fistulosum (assembly GCA_030737815.1). Taxonomy (NCBI): domain Eukaryota; kingdom Viridiplantae; phylum Streptophyta; class Magnoliopsida; order Asparagales; family Amaryllidaceae; genus Allium; species Allium fistulosum. The sequence continues at coordinate 72,997,727 of CM060902.1, forward strand.
GGAGACAGACTTTAGAATCAAGGGGTTTTAGGCTTAGCAGAACTAAAACGGAGTATAAATGCGAGTTCAGCGGTGTCAGGTCAAAGAATGGAGATGTAATTCTGGCTGGACAAGTAGTGCCTAAGAAGGAATCCTTTCAATATTTAGGATCAATTGTAGTATGATGGTGAGATTGATGAGGATGTTGGTTTTATAATTAGAGCGGGATGGATGAAATGGCAGCAAGCATCTGCATTCTCTGTGACAGGAAAGTCCCTCAAAAGCTTAAAGAAAAGTTCTACAGAACGACAATCAGGCCTGCAATGTTGTATGGTGCAAAATGTTAGCATACTAAAAGCCAACACGTCCATAAGATAAGTAGCAGAGATGCGTATGCTGTGATAAAGCTACAGTCATACAAGAAGAGACCAAATTAGAAATGATGATATACGTGACAAACTTGGAGTAGAACCAATTGAAGAGAAGCTAGTCCAATACCGCTTAAAATGGTTGGGACATCTCCAATGGAGGCTTCTGGATGCACCTATGTGTGTTGGAATTATAGACCACGTCGAATGCTCAAAGAGAGGCAGTGGTTGACCAAGTTTGACATAGGAGGAAGTAGTAAAACGGGACTTGAAGGATTGGAATATATCCGAAGAGCTGGTGTCAGACAGGAGTGCATGGAAGTTAGCGATCCACGTACCAGAACCATGAGCTAGGATTTTTTTACTTAGGATTAGTTTAGGATAGTGTTATAAGTTTTAGACTATAGGACTAGTGAATAGGAGCTTAAGACGTAGTGTTTGGTCTTCGATCAATATTACTATTAGTAACTTTATTACTATTAGTAGTCTTATTATTATCATGGTTTTTTACTTTTACTTTTTATTTTTGATAATTTTATTTTATTTTTATTTTTAATTTACAAAGCTAATATTATTATTTGTTTACTTATTTGACTTTATCTTATTATATTTATCAAAGTTTTATTATGATTATTATTATTATTATTATTATAACTTTTAAACCGACTTTGTCATTTTGTTTTGGGTTCCACCTCTAACTGACCACAACTTGTTTGGGAATATGGCTTTATTGTTGTTATTGTTTTAATTTTATGGTTAAATATACATTTACTTCTTATTCAAGAATTACTAATCAAGTATTTAATAGATTAAACCTCTATGGGGATTGTTATTCTTCTAATTGCTGGTAAATCCAATGTCATATGCGCTTATTTAATAGACGCTCATTTTCAGATGTCTATTTAATAGGCGTTCAAGACCGAGTGCCTATTAAATAGGCCCCCACTGCCAATTCAAAATACTGAATTGACCACTGAATATTTTTCTTAGTATTCAACTGAATTGCCTCTTTTGGAGTGGGAAATTGAGTCCCTTCTTCATATTACACCTGAATCAGAACTATTGGAGATGCTTTCATGAAGTGTCTTTTTGTGAAGTGTCTATTTAACGATGAATTTTCTATCGAATTAGAAAATCGCCGATAAATTTCAAATTAAATTTAACCGCCAGTGCACGACGTACAAAAGTTAGTCCCCAATAGGATGAGTGTTGTCTCGTGAGGGTTTTCAGCGGATACTACCCACAAAATCCAAATGTAAAGTGAAAATATTTACAAAATGCAAGATTTATTTACACTGGGATGAATGCAAGTTTTTTTAAAGTATTTACAAATGAAGGATTCACTTTCAAATCGACACTAATAAGTTAAATATAAGTTCTGGTCATTATCAAGAAATTTAAGTCCTTTTACTTGTCAAAATTTTCAACAAAAATTAAGTTGTCATAAAAGATAGACTATAGTTTGGCTAGTTGTTTCGGTTGATAACACAATGTAATTATGAAATGGATCCTTAGTTGATTATCAAAGTTTGTCAAAGTGGTATTCTCATTTCTTTTCAATAACAAGTTAAATCAAACAAGTAAAAATAGTGCTTAGATTTCAAATGCTTACTCTATCTTATTTGAAAATTTTAATAATATTTACATATGCCTAACTCAGATAAACCGAGGCCAAATATATCACCCATGCACTACCTTTTGGGCTTACGTGAGGGGAATACAGAGCGTGGCGAGTGAACACACAAGTGTGAACACTTATTGACGGTAGGCGTTATTAGTTAAAGAATTTTTATATACTTACACCTAACTCAGATAAACTGAGGCCAGATATATCGATCGTGCACTGCCTTTCGGGCTTACGTGAGAAGGGTACAAAGCATGGCGGGTGAGCACACGAGTGTGAACACATGACTCTAGGTGTTAAAAA